>ML664177.1:39257115-39531190 GCA_007570785.1 Antilocapra americana
GACAAAGGAGGCAAGAATATACAATGGAGAAAAGACAATCTCTTTAAAAAGTGGTGCTAGGAAATTCTAACCCCATACACAAAAATAAACTCAAAATGGATTGCAGATCTAAATCTAAGACCAGAAACTGTAAAACTCCTAGAGGAAAACATAGGCAAAACACTCTCTGATATAAATCACAGCAGGATCCTCTATGACCCACTTCCCAAAGTAATGGAAATAAGAGCAAAAATAAGCAAATGGGAACTAATTAAACTTAAAAGCTTTTGCACAGTGAAGGAAACTATAAGCAAGGTGAAAAGATAGACTTCAGAATGGGAGAAAATAATAGCAAATGAAGCAACTGACAATGAATTAATCTCAAAAATATATAAGCAGCTCCTGCAGCTCAATTCCAGAAAAATAAATGACCCAATCAAAAAATGGGCCAAAGAACTAAACAGATATTTCTTCAAAGAAGGCATACAGATGGCTAACAAACACATGAAAAGATGCTCAACATCACTCATTATCAGAGAAATGCAAATCAAAACCACAATGAGGTACCATCTCACGTCAGTCAGAATGGCTGCTATCCAAAAGTCTACAAACAATAAATGCTGGAGAGGGTGTGGAGAAAAGGGAGCCCTCTTACACTGCTTGTGGAAATGCAAACTAGTACAGCCACTATGGAGAACAGTGTGGAGATTCCTTAAAAAAGTGGAAATAGAATTGCCATACAACCCAACAATCCCACTGCTGGGCATACACACTGAGGAAACCAGAATGGAAAGAGACACGTGCTCCAATGTTCATCACAGCACTGTTTACAATAGCCAGGACATGGAGGCAACCTAGATGTCCATCAGCAGACAAATGGATAAGAAAGCTGTGGTACATATACACAATGAAATATTACTCAGCCATTAAAAGAATACATTTGAATCACTTCTAATGAGGTGAATGAAACTGGAGCCTATTATACAGAGTAAAGTAAGTCAGAAAGAAAAACACCAATACAGTATATTAACACATTTATATGGAATTTAGAAAGATGGTAACGATTACCCTATATGCGAGACAGCAAAAGAGACACAGGTTTAAAAAACAGGCTTTTGGACTCTGTGGGAGAAGGTGAGGGTGGGATAATTTGAGAGAATAGCACTGAATCATGTATATTATCATATGTGAAATAAATCATCAGTCCAAGTTCAATGCATGAGACTGGGTGTTCAGGGCCGGTGCACTGGGATGACCCTGAGGGATGGGATGGGGAGGGAGATGGGAGGGGGGTTCAGGATAGGGAAGACATGTACACACATGGCTGATTCATGTCAATGTATGGCAAAAACCATTACAATATTATAAAGTAATAAGCCTCCAATTAGAATAAATAAATTTTTTTTAAAAAACTCAAGTTTTCAGTAATACAAGAGCATGTCCAAAATTACATATACAGAGGCCACCTAGTTTTAATTTGGTTGTCTGAACCAAACTGGCTACTCCAGTTTGACTTTTGAATGCATTCCCTTCCTCAGTGGCTAAAGCAGGTGTACAGTGCATGTCTGAAGGGCCACAAGGCAGGCTGCTCTGGTCAGTAAAATTTAAGTTCAGCCATGTATAAACCTTCTGACTTTCTCAATATGTGCAGATTCTTCCATCATTTCTCTTTTTAATTGCATATCTTACAATAGAAAGCACTGATGATTGCAATATCAAACCCTCAGTGGGGCGTTGGCTCCTAGTCTAGATTCAGATTGTGTCCCTAGGCCTTCTTTATATTCACCTAATCATTCATGTTGAGGGAAAACTAATCAGATCTCGTGAACAGGCTCAGAGGTTATGTTAATGAGGAAACACTTTATAGGCCATATATTTTAGCCAGTTGTTACACAAGCATTATATATGTGTTTTAAAAAAAAATTTTTTTTTTGGCTGCACCATGCAGTATGTGGAACTTCCCTGATCAGGAATCAAACTCAAGCCCCCCTGTAGTAGAACCACAAAGTTTTAACCACTGGACCATCAGGGGCTTCCCAGGTGGCTTAGTGGGTTAAGAAACCACCTGCCAATGCAGGAGACGTAAGAGATGCAGGTTTGATCCCTGGGTCAGGAAGATCCCCTGGAGGACAGCATGGCAATCCACTCCAGTATTCTGGCCTGGAAAATCCCAGCGGATAGAGGAGCTTCGTGGGCTACAGTCCACAGGGTCGCAAAAGAACTGGACACGACTGAGCAACTGACACACACACACACCATCAGGGAAGCCCCTATAGGTGATTGTTTCTTTTTTTTAAATTTATTTATTTTATGTGTGTGCTTCTTTATAGTTTTTTAAAAAAGAAAAAAAAATTTTTGGCGGCGCTGGGTCTTGGTTGTTATATGCAGCTTTCTCTGCTTATGAGTAGTTTTACTCTGTGACAATTTCACTAGAGGATTTTTTCTTTCCGTCCAGAACATCAGGGCAAAAGTATGGCTAGCACAATAACTTTCATAGATACAGAACTCAATTAACAGAACTGGTATATTGTTCTCTCTCAAATTACCCTCATTCCACCAAACACAGCTCATCGAAAGTAATTTGTTTGCAAAATAAGCCTGGTCAGTTGACCTCACTACGCAATGAGACTCCTCCAAACTGACTGAGGGAGAACTCCTTGGGAGTCTCAAACAGAATACCCAAAAGGCCTCTGGAAGCCAGTGAAGCCATGCCAAAGGCCTGCTCTCAGGCTATACTTGGTGGGTTTCTCAGTCCCCAAAATATTAAGATTCCTGTACATGCCCGGAGATAGTCTCTATCACCACCTGAGAAGGCTGCTCAGAACCTCAGGGTCTTTAACTCCTGGAGGGCCCAGGTAGAGAGGAAAAATGCTTTAATCCTACCCACAGGTGTAGTTTACCAAATGGCTATAAATCCTACCCAACTTGAGTGAAAGGGCCTCTTCATATCTGAAAAACACAGATCACAAAACCCATAAATGTTATAACCATATTTACCAGGTCATTCAGGAACCAGTCTATCTGTTAACTTTTTACGAAGCCATCAGGTCTTCTATTAGGATTCTTCAAGTTTTTACCCAGTTCAGCAGTATTCCGTGAAAGTCATTCAGTGGTGTCCAACTCTTTGCAACCCCATGGACTATAGTCCATGGAATTCTCCAGGCCAGAATACTGGAGTGGGTAGCCTTTCCCTTCTCCAGGGGATCTTCCCAACCCAGGGATCGAACCCAAGACTCCTGAATTGCAGACGGATTCTTTACCAGCTAAGCCACAAGGGAAGCCCAAGAATATTGGAGTGAATTGCCTATCCCTTCTCCAGTGGATCTTCCCAACCCAGGAATTGAATCAATGTCTCCTGCATTGCAGGCAGATTCTTTACCAACTGAGCTATCAGTTCAGCAGTATTAGATGAAATTTACTAGAGACCTGTTATGGTCAAGAGGCCCTTCCTATGAATCTTCTTGAAGATGAAACACTTTTGCTAAAATATCAGAGTACAGCAATAACAAATGTCAAAAGTCCTTTAAAAAGGCACAAACACTTGATCACAGTGTGATGGATAAAGAAACTTGGTTATAAGAATTATGACTGATTATAATCTTAACCCTTTAGAATGTTAAATCTCTGGCAAAAAAAAAACAAGAAGCAAGTAATCATGCACTTCCTGATTGGAAAACTTAATGTTTAGTCTTCCTCTCCTAAGCCAACAAAGGTAGATAAAGTTAGACTTGCCCAGCAATTAATATTTCAATATTTTATCCTGTTTGAAATGACTTACGAATTCTCTTCTTTCAGCTTCATTTTCAAAGTCATCAAAAATCTAGGGAGACTATTTTAGATAGACATTCCCAAAACATAATTATTTCTACAGAGTTTACCTAAAAGCTCTTTCTTCCTCCTTTACCCTTATAGATAGATTATTTACATCTCAGAGGCACAAGAGAAATGTTAAATCCTTCTTGAAAGATAGCTTTACCAGTTACAAAAGGCTCACTCTGATACAATAGCAGAGCCATTAGAGGCCACTGCTCTCCAGATCTCTTGGTGGCCCCCTTTCAGCAAGGACAGACACCCCAGGATTACTCCTGCACCTTCCAGGCCCCACAGGCTCTTGGACAGTCCCTGCAGCTTTCCATTCCCCATCCTGTGTTTTCTAACATCCTGGTGCTAATGGGAGTTTCTTTGATTTCTTGGTTGGCTCCACCAGTTACTGGACTGCACCCTCAGGCCTACAAAGCCCATGTTTGCCCAGCTTCAAGACTGAAGAAACAGCAACAGAAACACCAATGGTTTAATGGACGGGGGAGTTTACAGGTCTGAAGCAAGTTTCTGGAATGATACCCCACTGTGTACAGTGGACAGTGGGCAGGGCATGGTGGCAGGCTTTGCTTCAGAATTAGATTTTTAAAGAATTACTTTTGCAGACATTGCAACTCAAGCCCAGGTACCTTACAAAACCAATTTTATTAGAAACACCATTTACAAGGATAACTGTTTGGTGCAGTGTTGTATCTGATTTAATGCAGCCAGAAAGAAAGAACACTTTTTCATTATTTTGTTGAAGTTAGAAGAGCCTACAGTTTCAAGTCAAGAGGGTGGAATTCCATGTGCAAGCACAGATAGGAGAACAAAATATTCACAACTTATAATATGGGAGGAGGGGAGTAGAATAGGACTAGTAATAAGTGGAATATTAGTCATGTAATGTTTTAAATTTCCATTAGTTGTACAAATATTTTGTGGTTATTTTTTAGACCAGAAACATTTTTCAAATGTTTCGTATAGGCAGAAATATAAGAAATGCATTAGCGTTATTAAGTAGCAGGGCTTCCCTGGTGGCTTAGAGGGTGAAGAATCTGCCTGCAAGAGGCCTGGGTTTGATCCCTGGGTCCAAAATATCCCGTAGAGAAGGGAATAGCGACCCACTCCAGTATTCTTGCCTGGAGAATTCCATGGTTAGAGGAGCCTGGTGAGCTACAGTCCATGGGGTCTCAAAGAGTTGGACGTGACTGAGCAACTAACACTAACAGTATTAAGTATGTGTTTTAGTTAGAAGAATAATTCTGTGGCTATGTTAGTCTGCTCAGGCTGTAATAACAAAGTGCCACAGTCTGGGTGGCTTAAAGAACAGAAATTTATTTCATGAAGTTCTAGATGCTGGGACTCTAAGATGATGGTGTCAGTAGGAGTTGTTTCATCTTGGAGCCCCTCTCTTGACTTGGAAGTGGCCACCATCTCTCTCTGTGTTCCCATGACCTCATGTCTGTGTGTGGACAGAGAAAGAGACAGAAAGAGCTCTTGGGTGTCTCTTCTCATAAGGTCTCCAATCTTAGGAGATCAGGACCCCATCCTACGACCTCATTTAACCTTAATGACTTCCTTACAAATCTACAAATACATCCACACTAAACATCAGGACTTTAACCCATGAATTTTGGAGGGACACAAACATTCAGTCCATAAGACTGGCCCACCAAAATATAAAAGTAAAGGGGGGAGTTACAGTTCAAGAATATACTTGCCTTAAAATTTAAGATGATATGTGATAGAACATTAAGTACAGCAGAGATGAGAAGTTGATCTGTAAAGACTGTATTTTTCCCAGTTCTGTTTACTTAATGACCTGTGTGCACCTTTAGAAGCAGATTTTGGTCTCTAATGCTCTCACTGAAAGAGAAAATGACTTTAGTTTTGTTTTATATTGGCCTATAATTTCTTTGTAAAGTGACAATCAGTGCTTAAATGATTAATGCTTAATGATTAAATGCTTAGTGATTAAAGCTTGATCTGGGATATTCTGAAGACAAAAAAAATGGAACTTATAATTTTAAAGGATTTGTAAAGTGACAATCAATGCTTAAATGATTAATGATTAAATGCTTAATGATTAAAGCTTGATCTGGGATATTCTGAAGACAAAAAAAAATGGAACTTACAGTTTTAAAGGATTAAATAATTGTGCAGTGCTCTCTGTCCTGCCAAAAGTTATTGAGACCCATTGGTTACGGCCTGAACTGTCTTGGGAATCTCCCAAATCCTGGATCAATGCGACACAGAGAAATGTCAAGAATTCTGGAAACAAGAATTCTGCTTCTAATTTGGCCAAGTAGTCCCATCCAGACCACCCTTCTGCAGATTAATTATAGATCCTGGACAAATTTTTAAAACAATACACTATGAGGGTCCAGACTTAGAAAAAACAATGGCCACAGGACGGATGTCTTGTTTTTATGGCTTTTAGCCACAGGGCAGGTCACTCACCGTCTGTGCCTGCAGGGTGATTAAAGCCCTTTTAGCAAACCACTATCATTCTGGTTGGAAGAATCAAGGACAGAATTTGGGACAACAGCTGCCAGAAGGAGTTTAGGGGGGAATCCCTGAAAGGAGAGAGCCAGAGAGGGAAGTTCCAGATTCTGTATGTCAGCTCTGCCCAAATCTCTAGCTGACCCATGAATGGAAAAGACAAGTTTCTTCCAATACCAGACTGCCACCCATGGATACTGACAGAGCAAATCGCCTCATCCCGTTTGGGTTTGGAATTCTTCTTAAACGTCATGCTGCCACAGAATATGTAGCTGTTGTTTCGCTCTAGATGCCAGGCAGACAAGAATGTTGTATGAGATAGCCGGCTCCATGGTGCTTGGATGGATCCCAAACACAATGTTCCTTTCCAGACCTGAGAATCTTCGGACGCTGTCCAGCACAATGTGATCACCCCCCAGGGCACTCGCATTGGTGAGAAAGGCTATCTTTTTCTTCATCATTGCTTTGAAGAGCTCCTCCTGGTATTTCTCCACATCTCTTGCGGTGCTGACAAGCACAGCAACATCCTTGGGAGAATAACCCTTTTTGAAGAGAAGCTTGCACGTGTCTGCCACATGCATCACTACTGCAGTCCGAGTTAAGTTCCTCTTAATAGTTAAGGTTCCCTGAACATCCTGAGCCCATTTAGCTTCAAGACACATCTTCAGGGGCTCACGGGGGATGTTACACGGAGGATTTTTCCTGACCTTCTGCAACACACATCGTAGGTATCTGGCTATTTGACCTGCATTGCGTATCACTCTGGTGAGCTCTTCCCTCGGATACTGGGCTGAGAGAGCAGGGAGGCCAATGGACTCCACGTGGCTGGTCTGAAAGTAGTCCAGAAAGATCCAGAGAATTCTTGGGCAATCCGTGTCTCTCTGAGTGATGGTTTTTGCCTTTCTATACCAATCCCCATCTTCAGTGCGGAAATTCTGAGCTTCATCGATGATGATATGTTGAATGTGTGTAAAGTTATATTTCATGAAGCTCTTCCGGGTCACTGCCCAGCAAATATTTTTGCCCCTGTGAAAATTAAAAAGACACATCTCAGTTTTCTCTTTGAGTGAGTAAAGGAGGAAAATAATCATACTCCTACAAACATGGTATTGTTGCCATAGATCATTTTACCATCTTACTCTCAAGAAACAAAGTGATTCAGGTTGTTGGGGATGTGGAGTGAATTTAGATAGAAACTCATTTGCTGACAATAAGATCCAGCTGCTTGGGACTTCCCTGGCCATCCAATGATTAGAACTCGGCCCTTTTGATGTGGTGGGCCTGGGTTCAATCCCCTTAAGCCGTGTGGTACAACCAAAAGAAAAAAAAAAAAGATCCAACTGCTTACCTGATAAAATCCCTCAAAGGCTGGTTCTCACAAATGTAGAGAATTTCATTCGTCTCACAGTGAAATGTGTTCCTGATCTTTTCCATGATCTTTAGGGCCATGATTGTCTTCCCTGAGCCAGGTAAGCCATGGATAAACAACTCTTTGCTCTTGCGGAGGTTTTTTGAGAAGATATTATACTGCTTGGCTGTGAGCAGATTTAAAACCTCACAGCCGAGCTGGTCACTCAAGAGAGACCGGAAGCCAAGCAAGACGATCACAAGGGACTGCAGCAAAGCTTCCATTTGCTGAGTGTCTGCAAGGTGATAGGAACTGGGGTAATCAATCACAGGGCCTGAGCCCGCCGAGGACTCTGCACTGCTCTTGGGACTCAGGTGGAGGGCCTTGGTCGTGATACACAGATGTTCAGTGTAGCCTCCCATGTTCACCAATTTCTGCTTCAGAGTGAACGCTGTGTGAGTGCAATAGGACTGCCCCTCTGCGTCGTGCTCCCTGAGGATGGTGTAGAGAACTGGTGGCCTGTTCTGCGCTATCAGCAGAGCATCACAGATGACTCCTTGCTTCTCTTCCAAGTTCAGGTCCACAGCCCAGCTTGTAGAAAGGATTAAAATTCCCTGGTTGAATGGGTCTATTTGCCGATTTATTAATTCCTCCAAACCTTCATTCTGCAAGAACAGTTCCTTCTGGAGAGATTCAGGAGTGTATTTCAGACATCCTGGTGTCACTAGATATGGAAAAGATTATACGTTTAAGGGCAATGGTTACATTTTTATGATTAATTGTAATTAATCAAAATTGCTAAATACTTACACTTAAATTGTAATATTATTATTATAAATTACATATTTTATATACCTTCTTTTGCCAGTATTATTATATTACAGTGAAGAAAAAGAAGCCTTGACAGTCTGGCACACTTCATCTAAGGCTATGTGCTTATTATGTTTATGATCCTGGTAAAATTTCTTAAGCTAAGACTGTTCCCTCATCTGTAAAACAAACAAATCCATATTTACAAAAATAGCATATCTCTTACGGTGAGGGATAAATGAAATAGCATAAAGTGTGTGCTCATTGTAGCTGGTTGAGAAGTTATTCTTTCCTTTGCTACTCTTAAAGCACCTGAATCTCAACATGCCCCTAAACAGTCCCCATTGATGGCAGTAGGAAGAGCCCTTCCAAGAAGAAGGTGGTCATTAAATTTCAGCAGAAAAGATGGAGCTAGCAGGAAACTCCATGCAGCCTTGCACTGGGAGACCCTGAGATTAGACTCTGAGATAACTCTTCTGAAGCACCACTCACTTACAGATCTATGTAAGACGGCATCCATAACAAAGAGTCTTCCCTTTGACATGAGGGAGCAGGGAGCAGTGTTGTGACATGAGAATAAACTTTCCCCTGTAGGGTTTTAAACTTATGTCAATGATTATTTGTTCCAAAGAAGTGGGGGGAGAAATGAAGAGACTGTTGTCATTCTGTGGTGGTGGCATCAGATCACATGCTAGAATCTGGGTCTGTAGTGTTGATTTCCAGTGAAATTACCCATATTTCATTGGTTGCTGTTTATTGTTCCTTGAAGTGGTGCTTTCTCATTTGTACCAGATGTTTGCATAACTTGATTTTGCCTGTAACCCAGGTGGTGGTGAGCAGGAGATGGAATCTATGATAAGACACATCCAGATTTTGGAGATGTTAAAAGGTGGGAGGAGGGCTTCCCTGGTGAGTCCCAGTGGTAAAGAACCCTCCTGCCAATGCAGAAGACACAGGTTCAATCCCTGATCCAGGAAGATCCCATATGCAGCGGAGCAGCTAAGCCCATGCACCATGACTTCTGAGCCTGTGCTTTAGAGGCTGGGGGCCACAGCTACTGAACCCACGTGCCATGACGACTGAAGCCTGAGCACCTGGAGCCCGTGCTCCATGACCAGAGAAGCCACCACGATGAGAAGCCCACCACTGCCGCTGGAGAGTAGCCCTCACGTGCCACAACTACAGAAAAGCCTGAGCAGCCTCAAAGACCCATCGCAGCCAGAAATACATAAATAAATATTTAAAAGACGGGGGAAACATGCATCTTTGGATGGACGGAAGATATAAGGATACGTTTTAACATGCAGCTTTAGAAACCAAACCAAAAGGAGGTATAAAGTAAGAAAACACATCATTTGTTGATTATACCCAGGAGGTGACATGCATCTATGGCTCTCACAATTTTGCAAGGCAGATATAGTGACTGTTCTCTTTTTTATATGAGTAAATGGGAACGCAAACAGGTCAAGTGCCTGGCGCATGGTCATACCACTGGGAAGTGGCAGAGCCGAGGGCTGGACCCAGTGGTGTCTCAGACACCAGACCCTCTTGCTGTCTCTACTGCACAGCCCTGCCAGCCACACAGACTACCCCTGCTGCTAGGTGGAGCATGTCACTAAAGCAGTGGATGTTCATAGCACCTCCTCACCATCAAATAGCTCTTATTTTTCTTTAATTATATAATGGGATATGCTTCCCATGGTAATTATGTGGAGACCATGTGTCCCTTTCATCTCTTTGATATTCTATGCGGCACTTAATCAATGATAGGGGCCAGACTAGGTGTCAATAAACTGTCAGCCACTCCATGCGCACCAGAGTAGTTACCACTGTCCATGTGACTTGGGCCCCTGTGTCTTTGTGTGGGTGTGCCCTGAGACTCCAATGCCCTCCTCTACTTTTGAAAGTGAAAGCCGCTCAGTCGTGTCCGACTCTTTGCGACCCCATGGACTGTACTGTCCATGGAATCCTCCAGGCCAGAATACTAGAGTGGGTAACTGTTCCCTTCCCCAAGGGATCTTCCCAACCCAGGGATCGAACCCAGGTCTCCCATATTGCAGGTGGATTCCTTGGTTGGGGCGCTAGATCCCACATGGTACAGCAAAGGTGGAAGATTCTGTGTGCCACAACTAAGACCTGGCTGGATCTTAGAAAAAGCAAAGGAATTCCAAAGAAACCTCTCTTTTGACATCTGATAAATCCTTCTCAGTCCTTCCAGAACCCCCATGTTTGTTCTCTCCTCAGAGTTCTCACAGAACTTCATATCCATAGGCACTAATCTCACCATGGATCTAGGGAAATCTTTTGTGCTTGTGTATGTATGTGAATGTGGCTTTTTTTTTTTAATTTATATTAGGGAGTCCCTAGTGGTCCAGTGGGTAAAACTGGGCACTCCCCAATGCAGGAGGCCCAGCTTCAATCCCTGGTTGGGGAACTAGATCCTGCAACTAAGAGTCACATGCTACAACTAAGACCCAGTGCAGCCTAAATAAATAAAATTTTAAAATAAATGTATTTGTTTATTTTTGGTTGCATTAGGTCTTCATTACTTCGCAGAGGTTTTTCTCTAGCTGCAGAGGCTACTCTCTAGCTGCGGTACACGGGCTTCTTATTTTGATGGTGTCCCTAGTTGCAGAGCACAAGCTCTAGGCAGACGGGTTTCAGCAGCCGTGGTGCATGAGCTCAGTTGCTCCATGGCATGTGGAATCTTCCCAGACAAGGGATCGAACCTATGTCCTCTGTGTGGGCAGGTGAATTCTTAATCACTGTACCACCGGGGAAGTCCAATAAGCAAATGGTTTTAAGAGTATTTTATATTAGAGTATAGTTGATTAACAATGTGTTAGTTTCAAGTGCACAGCAAAGTGATTCTTTTATACAAATATACACGTGTCTAGTGTCTATTCTTTTTCAAAACCTTCTCCCATTTAGGCTGTTACACAATATGAAGCAGAGTTCCCTGTGCTATACAGGAGATGATCTAGGGAAATCGTTAAACACGGAGCCCTGAAGTGTCTGGACTGATGGTTTTTCCAATTACAGGAAATCAGGTGAGGGCACCGAACAGTTTAGGACGCCAGGATGGAGGGCGTCTGGGGCTGGCTGAATCTGATCCAGTACTCTCACCCCTGACTTTCTCTAGTACCCATAACTCCAGGCATAGACAAAATGTCAGAGAGTCATTACGTTTCTTTCAAGAAACATATATAGTGTTTAATCTGAAGCTAAACTATTGTTAATCAATAATGGATTTCCCTATCCATAGTATCTGGACTCCAACTGCAAAACTGAAACTGAACTGATTACTTACCACCTTGAGAGTTCAGAATCTAATAACAGCAGACTCTGAAAATGAATATTTGCTTTAAAAAATAGTTCTAGCTAGGTAATACATCCTCATAGTCCAAATACCAAAACACTTCTACTCCTGTTTGCTCTTTTCCTCCCTCTTCAATTCCATCCTACTCCGCTCCTTTTTTTTTTTCCCAGTTCCTCACCTATTCTTCCAAAACTTCTTTGTGCAAATACAAGCAAATATTTCCCCCTTTCGTTCAGCCCTCACATCTTTTTGCCCAGCAATATGTGTGGGAGATCTTTCTGTACAAGTGCCAAGAACTTCCTTATTTGTCTAACATGTCATCTTATGGATGTGACATAAGTCCCTGTTGATGGGTTCTTGCGTGTTTGCTCCAACCTTTTAAAAATAAATATTTATTTACCTAGCTGTGTAGGGTCCTAGATGCAGCATGTGGGACCTTTTATTGCAAACCATGGATTCTCCAGTTGCTCCGTGGCATGTGAAATCCCGATTCTCCGACCAGAGATGGAACTTGCAACCCCAATGCTACAAGGCAGACTCTCAGCCACTGGACCACCAAGGAAGTCCCTGCCTCAACTTTTTGCTATTATAAGAATATTACAATGAGTGCACGCTCATTTGCTCAGTCCTCAGTCGTGTCTGATTCTTTGCGACCCTATGGACTGTAGTCGGCCCGGCTCCTCTGTCTATGGGATTTCCCAGGCAAGAATTTTGGAGTGTGTTGCCATTTCCTCCTACAGGGGATCTTCCCTACACAGGGATCAAACCACATCTTCTGCATTGGCAGGCAGATTCTTTACCACTGAGCCACCTGGGAAGCCCATTACGATGAGTAACCTTGTACATAGTCTTGGACATTTAGTGTGCCACAGGTATATATAAAGTATAAACTCCCAGGAACTCCCTGACAGTCCAGTGATTAAGACTCAGCACTTTCACTGCCGAGGGCCTGGATTTGATCCCTAGTCAGGGAATTAAGATCCCATAAGCCATGTGGTATGGCCAAAATAATAATAATTTTAAAAGTCCCAGCAGTGGGATTACTGGGTAAAAGGGTAAATGCATCTGTCCTTCTGATAGATATTGCCAAATTGTCCTCCATAGTTGTACCAATATGTATCCCTGCCGGTAATGAATGGGAAGACTTGCATAGCATAGCATACAAATGCCGTGAAATAACAGTATAGCATACAAATGATAATATCAGATTATTTTTTTTAATCCAGTAGATACAAATGATAGCTTGTTTAAATTTATATCTCTTATTTTGATTACTGTTAGGCTTCTTTTCAAATGTTTGAAAGCCACTGAATTTTATTTGCTCTGAACTATGTTTGTTGATTTTTCTGTTAAGTTGTTCTTTATCCTTATCAACTTTTAGAAGCTCTTTATCTATGAGAGACATTGGCCCTCTGTAATATCAGTTGCAAATATTTTTCCTAGTTGGTCAATGGCCCTTTGACTTTGTATTTAGTTGTTTTAGCCATGCACACTGCTTATTTTTTAATATAATCATATATATCAGTATACTTTCATGGCTTCTGGATTTTGAATCTTGATTGTTCTAATCCTCATACCAAAAGCATAAAGGCATTTATGAATGTATTCTTCTAGAACACTTATGGCTTTGAGTTTTTAAAAAATTCTTGATTGATTTAGAGCTTATGTTGTTATACAGTATAAATCGTGAATCTATCTTTTTAAAAATAAATTACCACCCAATTATCCCAATATCTCTTTATTGAAACATCCCCTTCTTCTCCCTTAGTTGAGAGACCAGTTCCATCACAAACTAAATTCTGATATGTGTTTGCATCTATTTTCAGAACTTCTATTCTGTACCCTTGATCTAATTATATGCCAGTATAACTCTTTTTATTTGAGGCTTTATAATGATTTCATATCTGGAATGCCCTTCTTTTTGCTCTTCTTTTTCAAATTTTTATTTCCTGTCTCTTCTGACTTATTTTTTCACTGGAACTTTAAGTTCCAATGAAGTTAAGTTAATCTCCAGATTAAGTTAATCTCTTGGGTTTTTTTAAATTAATATCTCACGAAGTTTATAAAATAACTATGAGAAAATTGACAGCTTTCTTCCCCTCAAAAATATAACGTGTTTCCATTTTATTTTTCTTCTGTGTCCTTCAATATTATTTAAAATTTTTTCTCAGATTGGCTTATCTTAGATATTTTAACTTTTTGTTGCTATTGAAAATTGAGTATTTTCTTTGATTGTTTGTTATATTAGGAAACTGAATTTTTGCATATTGGTATTCAGTCCAAATTCTTCTATTGTTTATAATAGTTTTGCATTGGATTCTCTTGAATATGGTCCTATGTTCTTCAGTTTTTATCCCTCTAATTTCTTTCTCTTATCTAATGATATTGGCTAATTCAGTTCAGTTTAGTCACTCAGTCGTGTCCGACTCTTTGCGACCCCATGAACCGAAGCATGCCAGGTCTCCCTGTCCATCACCAACTCCTGGAATCCACCCAAACCCATGGCCATTGAGTCGATGATGCCATACAGCCATTTCATCCTCTGTTGTTCCCTTCTCCTCCTGCCCTCAATATTTCCCAGCATCAGGGTCTTTTCCAATGAGTCAGCTCTTTGCATCAGATGGCCAAAGTACTGGAGTTTCAGCTTCAACATCAGTCCTTCCAATCAACACCCAGGACTGATCTCCTTTAGGATGAACTGGTTGGATCTCCTTGCAGTCCAAGGGACTCCCAAGAGTCTTCTCCAACACCATAGTTCAAAAGCATCAGTTCTTTGGCACTCAGCTTTCTTTATAGTCCAATTCTCACATCCATACATGACCACTGGAAAAATCATAGCTAACACTGCACAAAAGTTGTAGTAGTGCGCATGATGGTTTTTTCCCCAAATTTAATAGAATACTTCTTTTATGTCCCTATTAACATTATGGTCTTTGGGGGATACTAATAGATATAGACATCAATACATAGATATAATGTTAAAGAAGTATCTATGGGTTCCTATTTTATTGTCTTCTAAAAATTACATGCTTTTCAAATGCTTTTTCAGTATATAAGAGGACAATCATTAAATTTTCTGCATGAAGAAATGGTGGATTATAATTAAAAATTATGGATTATAATAATTACTCCCTTAATGTTGATCATTCCTTTCATTTCTGGAGTTCTGTCTTTGCATTTTCATTCATAAGGAAGATTAGTCTGATTTTTCCTTTTGTATGCTATCTCTGTCAAGTTTTGCAATTACTGTTACTCCCATTTAAAATAACCTGGGAATTTTCCTTGTTTATGACTCTAGAATAATTTGCATAGTGTTGAAAATGTCTGTTCTTCACATGTTTGGTATGATTCCTGAAAAATTGATTTTTTTATACCAGAATAATAGGTTATCACTCTATGAGCATAAAGCCCAGTGTTTTGTTTTTAGATATAGTTCATTCAATGTTAATAAGCTCTACTAAAATAGAATTTATTGAATTTAAAAATAATTATCATGCTTATGTTTACTCTTAGATTTAGCACTGTTTATTGTGGACAATTATTAAAATATAAATTGTTAGGCAAATGAATGCAAAGAGCTAAATTAGGTAAGGTGAAAAAGAAATCTTAATTGTAACGTCACTATCTATAAACTTAATGGCCCTTGATAGACATTTCCACATACATAGGACGCTTCCCTGGTGGCTCAGTGGTAAAGAATCTGCCAGCCAATGCAAGAGACTCGGGTTCTATCCCTGGGTCAGGAAGATTCCCTGGAAGAGGAAATGACAACCCACTCTAGTACTCTTGCCTGGAGAATCCCATGGACAGAGGAGCCTGGCAGGCTACAGTCTGTGGGGTGGCAAAAGAGTCGGACACGACTTAGCGACTAAATAACGACAAATGGACATTTATGTATCAGATTCTAGTGCCAGATAAGCCATTAACTTACTGAATATAGTTGATCAAGTGGTTTTTCCTCTCCAGAAGTATAGAAAGAGGACAACAATGGACAGTAAAGCCTAACATGTTGGGAGTGAGGAATGAGAACAGATGCAATCCTTGGTCCTGAAACATGATTTAGCGCTTTCCTAAACCCCAACATGCTTATGCATGTTGTAATTGATCTTCATTGTATTTGTTTTGTGTTCCATCTTGATATAAATCTTGTATCTTCATATTCATAACTGGTACTCCTCTGGTAAATTCGGTAGAGGAGGGCAGTTTTTTTGCTCTTAGCTCAATGTGTGCCTCTAATTCAACTAGATCAAAAGTTCCCAATAGGGATGAGGGTCAGACTACTGTGCGGAGCCTGACACAATGAGCATTATAAGGTTCTATCTTCCGATATTTTAATTTATGAAGTCTAGAGTGTGGAGCCAGGTATCTGTACTTTTAAAAATAACCAGAAATACTGATGATCAGTCCTATTTAAGAACAAGACCAAAAGGTCTTTAAGGGCAATAACGTTCCTGGATTCTATACGTGATACTGCCTCAGTGAATGAGGTCAGTGAGGGTTTCTAAACGACTTATCATCAATATGTTTGCAGCACTATTACCTGGCACACATAGGTTTTGCAAAGTGTACTCTCAGGACTTTAACTAACAAACATGACAGTTTACCTCCCCTTCTACTAACACGGAAACTGGCAGGTGTCAAGTAAGCAAACCATTGTTGCTACCTGGAAATAAGAGTCGTTGGAGCTCCTTCTTATGTTCCACACCTTTCTTGGAGTACACTGGTCTGCTCTGAGGAGGGCTGTTAGACAGACTCAGCTGAGATTCAAAGTCTTTGCACAGCTGTGTAAGATCTTAACAAAGAAAGGAAATTCATGTTATTCTGACATGCTAGTTCATCTCTTCACCACTGAAAAAGACTTTACATGATTGAGTGTATCGTATAGCTGTCTAGGTATGACTTGAGACATAATAGCAAGATAATACCCCATTCACCCTGTATGGACAAGTGACTTTATTGCATATGAAAGTTGCCAAATCCATCACAAGAGATGTTATTTGGAAGTCTGAATGTGTTTCCATTCAATTTAAGTCTCCACGCTCTGTATCTGAATAGCATTCTGTTTTTATTTCTTCTATGGCACATAGCACATTCTTGTGGTACCCTTCTCTAGGCATGTATCTGTGGTGTAAATATTCCCACGATGCACAATTTTAAGCTACCAATATGATGTCACTAAATGCAGAGTCAGGGAGACATGCATCATAACACATCATTTTAGAGTAATTCCATCATGCAGATACAATAGATGTAAATAACCTCACACACATCTTAAAATGTAGTATTATAAGTAATTGGGTTTTTTATTTACTACATTTGTTTTAAATATAATTTATGGAACTGTATAACTTGATTTTTGTTTGTTTAACTTGATTTTTAATAATGACTGTTTAACAACTGGCTCACGACAATCTTGAAAATTTAATAAATCTTAATAAACAGCAAGAGTCAGTTCCAATACACTACTGCAAGGCAATCATCCCCAAACAATTTTCTTTTCATCTGATGTGGGAAATTGCCCATTATAAAACACTAGACTCAGGCTTGTCATCACCCAGCCAAATTTTCTCATGTTTGAAAAGTAGGATACTTGAAGATTCAAAAAACACAGAGTTTAATGGATGTGAGAAATTCAAAGTCATGGCAAATATGCTTAACTGGAGTTTCTGAAGAGGCAGAAAACACAGGAAGGGAGTTTTTTCCATCTTACCTGGATCTGTACCCATCATCATGCTTAGCCATTCCTCAGTTGTCAGGCTGTAAACATCCTTGTCCTTCACCATCCAGGATCTGGGAGCACCCGAGAACACTGCACCACAGAATGGCTTCACTCCAATTACACAAGCATAGCCATATAACTCTCCCTCGGCTAATACATCCAAGATTTTGACTGTGAACTCTATCTGGCATCGAGATTGGCAAAAATGGACACAAGATAACTTTTGTATTGCTTTTTCTATTTTCTTTTCCAAGGAGTCACGGCCAACATTTTCTTTAGCGCATCCCACAACTTTCCTACTTTTATCATCCACACCAATAATAAGATAGCCTCCTCCAGTGTTTGCAAATGCAGGGATGTACTCTAGAATCGTGTCTTTCGTATATTGTTCAATGTGCTTTGTAGAGAACTGCTTAAACTCTATGACTTGAGAC
Organism: Antilocapra americana; assembly: GCA_007570785.1. NCBI lineage: Eukaryota > Metazoa > Chordata > Mammalia > Artiodactyla > Antilocapridae > Antilocapra > Antilocapra americana. Next base: position 39,275,028 of record ML664177.1, read on the forward strand.
TCGGGAAAAGGCATGACTTCATCACGTTCAAAATGGTCTTTTTGTAAAATACAGTAATTAGGATCCATGTCATGGAGGTCTGGATGTATAACCTTGCAAATTTCATCAAAAGAGTCTTTCCCTGAGCTTTTTGCATTTATTTTCTTGGTTTTCAGGAAATTGAATGCCTCTCTTGAATCCATGGGAAGCACAGAAGTGCCAGATCTACAGTATAATGAAGAACTCAGGCTACAAATGCGGGGCTTAACAAAACTGTCTTCACGGGAAGTGTCACTGCTCCAAGACTTCACAAAAATGTTGTAACACCGCCCTTGTTGCTTTGGCTTGAAGAAATCTTGCAGATTTGAAGGCTGAATAAGTGTTCTCAAAGCTTGTTCTAAATCCAGTCCCATCTCCACGAGATTTTCATCATTGTTTGCCATTTCCAGTTGAATAACTCCTCCTCCTGAGTTTAGTAAAGCACATGCAGCCTGGATCACTTTCATTTTCTCTTCTTCTCTCTGAGCTTTCTGCAGCTTTTTTCTGTTACTTTCACCAAGAGTTACTTTTCCTACATTGATGACCAAGTCTGAGTAACGTGAGTCTACCACCAAACATGAATGTTTCTCCATGTTTATTCTGCAGCTGAAACCATTAAAACACATATCTCATGTCGGTGAAGAAGTAGATTGCATAGTACACCCCAAAAATGCATTTATTAATTTATTTTAAAGTACGTATTATGGAATCACTTTGTGAAGCATCTATACTTCAATAAAATAAAACTTTTTTTAAAGTTTACACTGAGCTGAAAAAAAGAAAAAAGAGTGACAGAGAATGGGAGATGAGAAGTGATGAGAGGAGACTCGAGAGTTAGAAAAGGGCTGACAACAGTAGAAAGCCGAAGAAGCGTTTTAAGGAAGGGAGTGACATGAGCACACAGATGTTGTAATAGACACATTACTGACGAACAGATCCATAGTTGCCAAGGGTTATGGGGAGGGAAGGGTAACTACAAGGGATAACACAGTGGAATTTGTGGGGTGATGAAACTGTCCTGTATCCTGATTGTGGTTGTAATTATATGAATCCACGTGCTAGAAATCATAGAACTGCACACCCCAAAAGTAAATTTTATTGCATGATTGATTTTTAAGAGCATAGGGCACATTATTTACAGATGGAGAACTAATTAGAGAGGAGTAAGCCAGTAGGGACAGTTTTGCAACAACCTGGGTGAGAGATGATGGTAGCCTGTGCCACAGTAGTAGGGGCCGTGGGAATGAAAAAGTGTGAATATTTCCGAGAGACATTTAGGAAATATTGATAAAAATTAACACAGCTCTGTATTGACCAGCTAGAGATCAGGAGAAAGGATTAGAATTTAGTAACTGGATTTTTGACTTGGGCAAAGCAGTACCACTTATTGGCAAAAATATCAATGATTACTGAATGTGGGTGACTGATAAATGGAGATTCACTCTCCTGTTCTCACCTTCTCTCTACCTCTGTGTATATCTGAAAAGTGTCTACATAAATTTTAAAATCGATTTCATCTCTTAAATGGGCAGTGGACAAACTGGTGTTCATTGTATTGGTCTCTGTTTTTTTCCTTTAAATTTGAAATTACTCATGACATAAAAAAGAAAACTTTTACCTCCAAAACTTTTTAGAGTAGAGTAGGGCATATGAATTTGGAGTAACAAAGTAGCTGGACTTTTGGACTATGCATTCTAACAAAACAAAGATGACCAGGGCAGAGGGTGGATTGAGAAACGGGGAAAAAGAGGGATAATGGATTCTAAGACTTTATGATGCTAAAAATCTTGTATTTGGGAGGGATTGAGCAAATCAACAAAACTCAACAGTACCATAGTGAGGAGAGAGCTCTTAAGACTCAGGGTTTGTTGCAACCTAGACAGTCTTTTTTTTTTTTTTTTTTTTGGCTTCTGCTTGATTATATACTGAAGCATGACATTGAAATATTTCATTTATTAATTTTTTTTTAGCACAGGAAACATTTAATGGGCACTCACCAAGGGCACACTAACTGCTGTGAAAGACACAAAGAATATGACTATTGGAGATTTATGGCTTAGGGTCCATCAAGTTACCATGATGTGATTTAAATGGTATGTGGAGAAAAATTCATAGCCCTAAATGTCTGTCATGGTAAGAAAGAGAATTTAAATAAAATGATTTGCATCAACATTTAAAGAATTTAGGAAAAAGAACCAGGTCACAAAAGAACAGGAATAACAGATGGACAGGCAAAGAAAAGTTGGAAAATTAAAAAGCAATTATTTGATTAATTAACAAGATTGAGAGTTTTTTAAATCTGTTTTGCTTTTTGCTTGTTTGATTTTTATTTTTTAGATAAACCACTAGCATCTTGTTTATTTATTTTAAATTTTATTGATGTATAGTTGATTTACAATGTTGTATAAGTTTCAGGTGAGCAAAGTGACTCACTTAAACATATACAGATATCATTCTTTTTCAGATTCTTTTCCCATATAGGGTATTACAGAATATTGAGTAGAGTTCCCTGTGCTAAACAGTAGGTCCTTGTCAATTATCTATTCTATATGCAGTAGTGTATGTATGTTTATCCCAAGCTCCTAGTATCTTTATTATTTAAAAAGAGCTCTGAACAAATAGAAGGGTTGTTGATACAGGTGTGGCAAGGAAACAGTTCTGAGCAGTAAATTATTAGAAGGCCAGGTCATTCACAATCTTACTCATTTGTCTGATAGGTTCCTTGTGATATATTTTATATTATAAATATCTTATTCTATATTTTATAAACTTTAAGGTGTTCTTGTCAGGTTATTTATACAAAATGCTATTGGAAACATTTGGACTTCAAAGCTTTAATGTTCATCCATATGGATATTTGCTCTAAGGTATTGTGTTTGCATGCCTGCTCACTCATGTCCAACTCTTTGTGACCCCCATGGACTTTAGCCAGGCTCCTCTGTCCATGGAATTTTCCAGGCAAGAATACTGGAGTGGGTTAGCATGTCCTACTCCAGGAGTTCTTCCAAACCCGGGGACTGAACGCACGTCTCCTGCATTGGCAGGTGGATTTATCACCACTAAGCCACCTGGGAAACATACTACTATCAGCAACTGACATCAGCGACCAATATCATATCAGCAACTGCCTTCTATTATCTAGTAAGCTTGGATTATTTTATATGGCATAGAAAGCTTAAGAACTCCTAATATTTTCTTCTCCATTTAAGACCTAAAAGAAAATCAATAAAGGGAAATGTCTGGCAGATTTCTTTTTAAATAGGCAGAAAAGCAAAATTGGTTTGATTTAAAAGTTGAGAGCTCAGATAAATCAATAACAGAATAAAAGCATCAGGGCAGTTATAACAAGGAAAAATTTTTAAGTGCCTGGCTCCATTGTGTTTACTGGAGAGCTTTTTTAAACTTCAAAATCATATAATTTCTACATTATTAGATATAAAGTGTTTGACATGTGAAAAACTATGGCCTGCTACAAAATTCAGTATCGTCATATATTTCATGAACAACATTATGACATTCAATAATTCTTTCACCTATTTTTCCTTTATGTCTTATGATTTTAATAATATCACCGATTTTTTTTAACAGATTGTAAGCGTCAGATGAAGTTTTGCATTCTGCTTCTATTATTGACACTTCTGTAAACCTTTGATGTCATTATATTTCTAATTATATGTTTTAAAGACAATAAAACTTTTCATCAAGTACATATGATATTAATGAACTGTACATTTCTCGATCGTTAAACATTTTTCTTGCTCCCAATTCATAATAATATGCAATACAGCATTTACTTAACAGCTGTTTAGTGGACATCTGTTATTTGCCAATCACAGTGCTAAATCCAGAGTAGACAGTGGTAAACAAAACAAACATGGTCCCTGCTCTCAAGATGCTCATTGTTTATGGAAGCTCCCTGTTAAATAAATGACAGTTCAGAATGCCAGGGATGCTTAGAATGGAAACTGTCCTTATATGGCAGTTGGAAGGGGGATGCGTTCAGAGAAGGCTTTCTAGAAAAAGTAATATTTGGAATTAAGATCTGAAGAATGTAAATGAGGTAAAGAATTAATTAAATGAAGAAGGGTGGAAAATATTTCCCAGAAGAGAGTAGGAATGAATATGTCAGGTTCAAAGGACAAACTGAAACACTGAGATGGAGGGACAGAGAGGGAGGAAATGAGGCTGGAAAGGTGATCAAGAGTCACCTGAACATTGGCTAGCAGGCCCCTTTAAGGATTCGGACTTTATCCTGAAGGTAATGGGAAGCCATTGAAGGATTTTAAGCAGGAAGGCATAGTATCAGATGTACTGTGTGTGTGTGTAAATATATTGAAATGCATATTACAAAGTGACAGAAGACATTGTGAAAGGACATACTGTATGATTTTAGCTATAAGACATTCTGGAAAAGGCAAAAGTGTGGATACAGTGAAAAGATCAGTGGCTGTCAGGAGTTGTGGGAAGGGAAGGATAAATAGGTGGAGAACAGAGGACTTTTGAGGCAGTGGGAATACTCGGTGTAACAGTGTAGCTGTGGGTGTACGTCACGTCACTATACACTTGTCCAAACCATAGAATGTACACCGAGAGTGAACCATAAAGTAAGCTATGGACTTTGAGGGATCATGATCTTTCAATGTAAGTTCATCAGTTGTAACAAATGTACCACTGTGTTGCCAGGTGGGTAGGTGGGAAGTGGGTGTTGATCATAGGAAGGTAATGCCAGTGTAGGGGGAAGGGATATATAGGAAATCTCTGTACTTGCCTCTCAATTTTGCTGTGAGCCACGGATTTCCAGGGAAGTTCAGTGGTGGTAAAGACTTCATGCTTCCAATACCCAAAAGAGTTGAATACCTGTCCTCAAAAACTTGCACGTGAATGTTCATAGTAGCTTTGCTCACGATTACAAAAATTTGGAAGCAACCAAGATGTTTTTCAACTGATGAATGGGTAAACAATGTATGTAAGGAGATAAGAACAGTCTTTTTTTTTAAGCACTGTTCGTCACACCAAGTTTCGGAAGTAGCCTATCAGTAATAGAATAAGGAAATAAAACATGGTAATATTTACTGAAAGGAATGTTGTGAACCACTTTAAGAGAATAAATTAAAACACACACAATGACATAGATATCAGAAACACAATACAGAGTTTAAAAACTCAAGTTGCAGAAATACATACATAAAATTTTACCATTTAAATAAGCTAAAAATGCAAACATCACAGTGTTACATATTATTCCTGGATGTGTGTATTTGTGTAAAACTGTTAAAAATATTAAAAAGATATACAGTAAACTCAGAATGTTGGTTGCTTCTGAGTTAAGAAGAGAAAAATGAAGAGAGAAGGCAAAGAGAACTTCAAATTTATCTACAATATTTTAGTTACTTGGTTTTTTAAAAGCTTGAAGTAACTATGGCAAAACACCAACAGTTGTCTATTTGAGGTAATGGAGTAACAAAAATTGGGGATAGCAGAACAGTTTTTTATATTTGTTCTTTAAGTTCCCTAGGAGCTCAGAGGGTAAGGAATCTGCCTGTAATGCAGGAGACCCAGGTTTGGTCCCTGGGTCAGGAAGATCCTCTGGAGAAGGGAATGGCAACAGACTCCAGGATTCTTGCCTGGAAAATCCCATGGACGGAGGAGCCTTGTGGGCTATAGTCCCTGGGGTCACAGAGACACGACTGAGCGACCAGCACTTTCACACTTCAAGTCTATTATGTGCTGCTGTGCTGTGTGCAGTGCTCAGTCGTGTCCAACTCTTTGTGACCCTTTGGACTGTAGCCTGCCAGGCTCCTCTGTCCACAGGATTTTTCAGGCAAGAATACTGGAATGGGTTGCCATTTCCTCTTCCAGGGGATCTTCCCAACCCAGGGATGGAACCCTGTCTCCTACGTTACAGGCATATTCTTTACAGCTGAGTCATAAGTTTATTATTGCTATCATTAAACACACACAGACCCACACACACTAGCCGGAAGGCATTTTAATCTTAGTCTTAATGAACAACACACACACTCACTTAGCGTCTTAACAAAACACACACACACCCAAGTCCGAGTCTCCCACCCCACCCACTGGCTCTGCACCTGCGCCCCAGCTAGCCAGCGCTTTCGCTTCAGCTCTTCCACCCTCCCCTCCTCACCATGCTACGTGGAGAGTGCACGCATGCGCATATGTGTAGATTTGGAAATGATCGTCTAGGAAGGGAAGTAGAGCCTCTGCATGTGGACCCAAGGGGAAGAATGGGATGGGGAAGGTTATGAGCACCCCGGGCTGAGAAAACTGCAACCCACAAAACAAAACAGACCCTTGAAAGAGGAGACCCTCAACTTCAGACATGACTGCCCCAGGCATTATGATATCTTGTACTGAACAGGGCAAGACTCAAACCAGAGAACCATAAAGCCCACATCCTGTTCATGATTCAGTTACTTCCTCTGGACTTATTTCTTTCCATCATGTCAGTACTGTAAGCATAGTCTCTCGTAATTTGTCCTTATTTAATTTGGGCCTAAAAAAATCGTTTTAGGGCTTCCCTCATGGCTCAGTAGTAAAGAATCTGCCTGCCCCTGCAGAAGACACGGGTCAAATCCCTGACCCAGAAAGTTCGCACATGCCACGGAGCAACTAAACCCATGTGCCCAAAACTACTGAGCCTGTGTTCTAGAGTCCAGGAGGTACAACTACTGAGCCCACACGTGGCAACAGTCAGGGACAGAACGAAGGGACAAAATAGGTGATTAAATAGTCAATTTCACCAGGAGATTGTAAATAAAAGAATATAGGAGGCTCATAAGTTAATGATTACTCAATAAAGCAGGTGAGCTTAACCACAAAACCAAGCAGGCTTGCTTAACAATGAACTCATGCAACAGAAGCAGGGGACGTGCCCCCAAACAATAAAACAGTGGTGGCAGGAGACCCACATCCGGTCCATTGAGTTCAAGGCATTAATGATCCCTAGAATGTTCTCTCTGCACACATAAAACCAGTAATTTGTAGACCTAGCTTAACCACGCAGGGACAAGAAAACTCCCCTGCTCAACCTGGAGAAGGAACTAATGATAAAAAACATGACATCTACTCAAGAAAGACAAAGAAGGTCCTCTTTCCTTCCCCACTTTCCCTCTGATTATAAAACTGTAGCCCACTGAGTTCTCGGGGTGCGGCATTTCTTGCTCGCCCTCTTATAAGCCTCAAAAGCTCCTATTCTAATAAATCACTTCTTATGTACCACTTTGCTCTCCCTGAATTCTTCTCCACACTGAGACATAAAAGAGCGTGGTACGGGAGCTCTTCAGTGCCCCCCTAAAATGTTTCACCGATCAGTTTCCCAACTCCTGAAGCCGCGTGCCCTAGAGTCCAGGCTCTGCACCAAGAAGCCACCACCACAGAGAAGCCTGTGGGCTGCGACAGAGCAGCACCTGCTCGCTGCAACTAGAGAAAGCTCTCACAGCACAGCCAAAAATTAAAGAAATAAATAAATTCTAAGAAATCACCTACGACTGCAGAAGCATATTTATGTTGTAAACATGAGTGTGGCAACTGATTTCTAAGAAATACTCAGAATATCTGTAGATGTTGCCTATGTCTAGTAAAATACATACGTACTATCGCAGATGACTTTTTTCCATTAGAGATTGGCAAATATTTTTCAACCATCCACCTGCTGAATTATTGATAATCATACATTCATTTGTTCCCCATCTCCAAAAAGATTAGCAAAAGCAATTTGTTAAATTTGGGCAAGTTAATTTCCAGTGCTTTTGATAAATGTTGGTAAATAAAATAATCAAACTTCTGACACATTTGCAAAAAAAATAACCTGGAAAATCCAATGAGGTCTGAGCTTTGGGATTAATATATTTAAGTTTTTCCTGAAAATGAAAGTGTGTATATGTTATGCAAAACAAAACCCTTTTCTTAGAGATCAACCAATTGGGTACCTGGCAGAAAATCCTGACAGTCACCCCTTCCTGCCAAAGCTCTAGCTCCCCCCTGATCTATCTGAGAGTTTGCTTCCAGACAGTTGGTGATCTGCCCACCCCAAAATCCTCTCCACCACTGTCTCAGACCTCAGGGTGTCTGGCTGGAATCCTGCATCCCATATCCCTGGCCTAAGCTAGAAGGTAAGTCCCATCAAAGGACCAGTTCTCTTCACTGTCTATTTCACTTAAGAAAAATGCAGGCATAACATGTCCACACAGTCTCTCTTGTCTAAAGTAGATATATCTGAAAGGGTCTCTAGCCACAGGATGAATTTATTTATATATGTGTATATATTTTTAATTGTAGGACAATTACTTTACAATATTGTGATGGTTTTTGCCATACATCAACATGAATCGGCCATCGGTATACATATGTCCCCTCCTTCTTATACCCTCTTCCCACAGCCTGCCCCCTCCCATCCTTCTGTGTTATCACAGAACACTGGCTTTGGGTACCACAGGGTGGATTTTTATCTTATCATTCTCTGGTCTTTTTCCCAGCCCATCTTTTCTGTTGAACAAGCATGGCTCCAGTCTCTCCAGGTAGTCTCAGGGTTGGGGTGCTGAAGAGAAACACCCGAGTTCTGACCTGTTCAGGGATCTTCAACTTCACAAAAGCAAGCCCAGGAGAAATGCCCAGTTTTTATTTCCTTAAAAAAGGAAACTAGAATGTTCCCACTATTTTTCAAGTTCCCACTATTTTAACGTTCCCAACATTTTAATGTTCCCGCCATTTTAAAGTTTCCGTTTCCTGAAACCAAGTCAAATGCGCTCTTTTCTTTTAGGTTTCAGTTTCTCAAAAAACTAATTACATAGCATTTGACTTTTTATGGCTGCCTTCCCAACCTCAAGATAGAGAAAATAAAGCGCTGACTGTTGGCTGTCAGTCAATAGGAATTTGTCTTTTGAAAAGTGCATTACTTCTAGCTTGAAACTTAAAACATCTAGGAGAGCAATGCTACGGAAAAATCTGTTTGGATACACATCAAACTATTATTAAGGATTTCACCCTACCAAATGGAATTGGAAAGGAAGAGGAAGAGGGAGGCAGAAAATGTTATTTTGTACACTATGCCTGTATTATTTGAGAAATGTTTAATGCAATAGAAAAGAAAACAGTGTTAGAGCCAGAGAGATAATTAAGCAGTACACCTCATGGACTTTCTCACTTAATTTTTCTAGCAGCCTCTATAAGCTCAACAATTGCCGTTGAAACCAGTTGTTGCTGGATTTCCTGTTTCTGATTTTACCATTAGTTTTGTTTTGAGTAAATTTCTCCTACTTATCACATTGATCTACAACTTCCCCCATAGCTTATAGAGATCAGAGTCCCCTGGGATTCATTTTTTGGTTTCTTTTGGGTAGACATCCTTATAGAGTGCAAAAATTGTTACAGTATGAATTTAGTGATCACTCCTAATATTCAGAAAAAGTATTGTGCACTAGAGGGAATTGAGTTTACGATGTGATGAGCCAGTGATCTGTGACCATCTCAGCCTATCAATAACCAATGTAGTGCTTCAGCAATAACCATCAGGAACCTTTGGGGAAAAAAAAATTAAAAGTGATTACTTACAGATTCTGGAAGTTACACAGCAGACCGGGGCCGCACAGCAAGATCAGAAGTAGAAATGAGCATGCTAGCCTGGTGCTCGGCTCTCTCTGCGGGTGAAAGATGAGGGTTTAGGGTTTGGCAGGTTTCCTATTGGTGAGGGGAGCAGGGGGCGGAGAAAAAAACAGAAACGAAACCGGAAACCCAGGGGGAAATTCCCTGGCAGTCCAATGGTTGGGACTCCGTGCTTTCCCTGCTGAGGATGCAGGTTTAATCCCTGGTGTAGGAACTAAAATTCCACAAGCTGCTCGGTCACAGCCCCTAAAGACAAAAAACAAACAAAAAAGCCTAGCAACCCAAACTGTCAGTAATGAAATCAACCAAGATCTCAAAAACAGAAGAACCTGACTGTCCGTGTGTTTATTCAAGTTAGTCATCCTTGAAGTAAGAAAAGAAAAAAAAAACCAGCTGTCAGGTTCTACACTACAACAAAATTAGTTCCCAATCTTGGCTGCTCATCAGAATCAGGACTTTTTTTTCTCAATGTAGATTCCAACAATTTACAAATAAAATACTTATTTTTTTAATTTGAAAAAGAAAGAGGAGGAAATAAAAAACAAACAAGCAAAAGAATAAAGCAGATTCATGGAGAATCAAATAGTAAATCTATAATTTTAAGATCCCCAGGTAATTCTATGGTCTGCAAGGTTCAGGTACTACTGGACTCCCATATTTCCTGTCTCTTGTCACAATCTCTTGGCTCACTATGGATGGTGAATTGTCCTAGAAATTGCTAGTGATATAGACTGCCACACAAAGCCAGCTGGTACCCAATCTGGTTGAATATGGTGAGCATTATCACTTCATGACATTGCCTACATGTGGCAGAGGAGGTAATGATCTGAAAAAACCAATGCAACCTATCAAGTACCCCAGAAACAGCAAACATCATTGAAATACTAAAATATATACTTAAGAAGCATCCAGTGAGGAAAACTCAGCAATGACCAGGAGATGTCTTAATAGCTGCCATAGGGGCTTGTTTGGTGGCTCAAATGATAAAGAATCTGCTTGCAATGCAGGAGACCAGGGTTCGATCCCTGGGTTGCGAAGATCCCCTGGAGGAGGAAATGGCTACCCACTCTAGTATTCTTGCCTGGAGAATTCCATAAACAGAGGAGTCTGGTGGGCTACAGTCAATGGGGTCACAAAGAGTCGGACACGACTGAGCAACTAACACTTTTCACAAAGGATTTAGCTTGTGCCAGCATTTCATAGTATCTCTGTGTTAGGCTTGGAGCAGGCTGCCCCACGACATACCCACAATGGTATATTGATTAAGTTTTGAGTTAAAGTTACTGGAGAAAGAGCTGGTGAGGGAAAAATTGATATTAAAACAATAACACTCTGACCTCCCCCTCATTCCCCCCAAAAGTAGAAAATAAATCACCCATGTGAAAGGATCCCCCTATACCAAGAGCATGGAGAGTATTCTTATCACCAGATAAGGACCTCAAGGCTAAGAAAGCCAAATAAACAGACTCTCTTCCCTCATGAGTCTACTACCCCAAGCACAAACCCCTGTCTTAAATCTTCATAAATAATTCTATATCTAAGAATGTTATATGAACAGACTGCTTTGGTCACTTGGTCTGGGTGGGGTTAGGGCATAGGGGTAGAATTTCTATGACCTCTGTGGTCCTGTTAGGTTTTTTTTTAATTAAAAAAAGATTTATTTATTGATCTAGCTGTGCAATGTGTTAGCTGGGCATGCAGGATCTTTCATTTTTTTTTTTAACAGCTGTGCTTGGTCTTCATTGCTTCCTGGGCTTTTCTCTAGCTGTGGTGAGCAGGGGCTACTCTCGTCATGGTATACAGGACTCTGATTGCAGCGGCTTCTCTTGTTGCAGAGTCCACAGGCATGGTTGTTCCATGGCATGGGGGATCTTCCTGAATCAGGGCTCAAACCCTTGTCCCCTGCATTGGCAGGCAGATTCTTTACCACTGAGCCCCCAAAGAAGTCCCAGCACGCAGGATCTCTAGTCACAGCATTTGAACTCTTAGTTGCTGCATGAGGGATCTAGTTCTCTGACCTGGGCTTGAACATGGGGTCCCTGCCTTGGGAGGGTGGAGTCTTAGCCATGGGACCACCACGGAAGTCCCTGTCTTGTTAATTTGTCTTGTGTCAATCTACAGCTAAAATAACTCAAGACGGGTAGCAGGGGGATATTTCCCACTCCCCAACTTCCCTTCCCTAGGAGGAAACTAAGATTTGGAAAGATTAAGTAACAGTGCTTGACCATATGCCAGGCACTGAGAGTTTACTAGTGGTTTAACAGCTTCTGCTTGTTGGCACTTAGGTTGTGTATCAAACACATGGAACACAGTGTCTAATCTTTACAACCACCACTGAGAGATGGATATAATAATGGTTATTTCCATTTTATGTAAGAAAGAGCAATTAAACTGCCCAAATCACATTTGTGTTCCTGAGCCTTGTCATTGGCTCTGAAACCCACACAGGTACATGGGCACCTCCTCGAAGCTCAGTCTGATAAACATAATGGTCATTCCTGAGTAGCACTGTAAGAAATGGGTGAGTGTTCTTCCTGTAATTTAATCACAGTCTCCACCCATTTCAACATTCAACGTGTTTCCTAAATGATTTCCAGATTCTCTAGAGCTGAGAGGGGCCTAGGGTCTGGAATTTTAACAACCACACCGGGTGATTCCTAGCAGGAAAATTTGGACAACACTGTTTAGGTATCTTTGAATGAACAAAGGTTTGTTTTACAGACTTCTTGAGTTGTGTGCCTGCCAACAGCCACCCTTTGGGGAAAGCACAAGCCTCAATGCCAGCTTCTCACAGTGACCTGTGAGGAAATGAGGGAAGAAGAATGCTTCTGTCCTAATCACCAGGAAGCTCCTCCAAGTGTGCAGCAGTCTCAGAGGGGATTTGTGAGTTCATGTTAGGAGTCCCTGCTCTTGGACAAGTCAGGAATACAACCTGAATCTGACCCTGAGCTTTGCAGAAAAAGAAATTCAGGTTTCTCCAGAATGATCAGGAGGCTCTGGGGGAGCTGACAGATATTGAGCATAGGAAACAGTAGAGACTACTCAGCTGGAATAGTAGTCTCTACTACTACACAGTCCAGTGGATAGGATTCCATTGTTTTCACTTTCAGTGGAAGCCAATGCTTTCTAGAGATGACAGCTTGACAGAAGAGCCTGATAGCAAACTTGAGTATTCTCACCTCTGGGGAGTATCTTCAGAGTATTTCTATGCTCTCGGAATTGAGATGATTAATTAAGGATTCTCTTGAAATGCTTTATTTATCCAGTTTGAATACCTTGACATGTGCCTTTAAGAAAATTAAATTCTCTGTGCCTCAGTTGTACCATCTATGAAACTGGAATAATGCATATATAATATATAATATCCCTCATTGAATTGTCGGAGAAGGCAATGGCACCCCCTTCCAGTACTCTTGCCTGGGAAATCCCATGGACGGAGGAGACTGGTAGGCTGGGGTCGCTAGGAGTCGGACACGACTGAGCGACTTCACTTTCACTTTCCACTTTCATGCATTGGAGAAGGAAATGGCAACCCACTTCAGTATCCTTGCCTGGAGAATCCCAGGGAGGGGGAGCCTGGTGAGCTGCCATCTATGGGGTCGCACAGAGTTGAACATGACTGAAGCGACTTAGCAGCAGCAGCAGCGTAGAGTTGTCAGAATGTAGGCAAAGCCTTAGCAAATAGTTGATTGCATCAATAATAATACCTCAGTAAATAGTAACAAACGTTTTTTGTAAATCTTGTGCTTATTTCCAATTGAAGCCTCTTGAAGATAATTTGATGTTCAACTTTCCCCAAATCTTGGGCAGCTCAGCTTCATAGGGGGGCAGCTCAGCTTCATAGGAAATCTAGTTTACCGCTCTATTCTTCCTCTTTCCTTACATGGCTTTCTCCATGGCAGAGTCTCTCTTCAAAAAAAAAAAAAAAAAATCCTATCTGGAATTCCCTGGCAGTCCAGTGTTAGGATTCCATTGCAGGTGACATGAGTGCAATCCTGGTGCAATCCTGGTCAGGGAACTAAGAGCCCACAAACCACACAGCATGGCCAAAAAATTTTTTAAAGAGTCTATATAGACTGGTTTCAAATAGGAAAAGGAGTACATCAAGGCTGTATATTGTCACCCTGCTTATTTAACTTATATGCAGAGGACACCATGAGAAACACTGGGCTGGAGGAAGCACAAGCTGGAATCAAGATTGCCGGGGGAAATATCAATAACCTCAGATATGAAGACGACACCACCCTTATGGAAGAAAGTGAAGAGGAACTAAAAAGCCTCTTGATGAAAGTGAAAGAGGAGAGTGAAAAAATTGGCTTAAAACCCAACATTCAGAAAACTAAGATCATGGCATCTGGTCCCACCACTTCATGGGAAATAGATGGGGAAACAGTGGAAACAGTGTCAGACTTTATCTTTTTGGTCTCCAAAATCACTGCAGATGATGATTGCAGCCATGAAATTAAAAGATGCTTACTCCTTGGAAGGAAAGTTCTATCTATGACCAACCTAGATGCATATTGAAAAGCAGAGACAACACTTTGCCAACAAAAGTCAGAGTAGTCAAGGCTAAGGTTTTTCCAGTAGTCATGTATGGCTGTGAGAGTTGGACGGTGAAGAAAGCTGAGCACCGAAGAGCTGATGCTTTTGAACTGTGGTGTTGGAGAAGACTCTTGAGAGTCCCTTGGACTTCAAGGAGATCCAACCAGTCCATCCTAAAGGAGATTAGTCCTGGGTGTTCATTGGAAGGACTGATGTTGAAGTTGAAATTCCAATACTTTGGCCACCTCATGCAAAGAGTTGACTCATTGGAAAAGACCCTAATGCTGGGAAGGATTGGGGGCAGGAGGAGAAGGGGACAACAGAGGATGAGATGGCTGGATGGCATCACTGACTCGATGGACATGGGTTTGGGTGGACTCCGGGAGTTGGTGATGGACAGGGAAGCCTGGCATGTTGCAATTCATGGGGTCACAAAGAGTCAGACATGACTAAGCAACTGAACTGATTGATGTTTAGAAGTATCCTGTCTTTTCTTTTCTCTGGGATAGTACCCAACATCAATTTCAAGTGACCAGAATTTTTTTATTTATGTTAATGTTAAGGTTGCATAATTCATATTCCTATCTATAATTCTCCAAGTTAGATTCTTTCTCTGAGGTTCTGGGTTAGGGTGATGGATCCTGGTTTTACTCTGCATACAGTCAGCATAATCTGAGCCACCTGTTTCTGAAATGCCAATGCCTCTTTTGTCCTCAAAACCTGATGTCGGCATTTGTTCTCTTGTTTAAGGTAACAGATCTGTATGTATTTACATACAATGATCTGGGGATTTTCTAAGCATTCACCAGCTTCCCCAGTGGCCCAGACGGTAAAGAATCAGCCTGCAATGCAGGAGACCTGGGTTTGATCCCTGGGTTGGAAAAACCCCCTAGAGAAGGTAATGGCAACTCATTCCAGTATTCTTGCCTGGAGAGTTCCATGGACAAAGGAACCTGGTGGGCTGTAGTCCATGGGGCCACAAAGAGTTGGACATGACTGAGCAACTATAACACCTTCACTTCATTCTGACTTAAGTACTGTCTATCAGAACCAGAATGAATAAAGTGAATCTTTTATCGAGGTCTTTTTTGATCCAGTAATCTCATATCTGGGGACCCATACATATACCAAGGAAACAAAAGTTCAGATGCCTGAGTAGAATATATGCCTGGCTTGATTTTAAAGTGTAAAACTGTTAGTCACCCAAATCATTAGGAGGATGATTATTGTATAATCTGAGATATCACACAACCATTGAAAATGGTCATTTTGAAGATGGTGCTACAACATAGGGAAATGCCAGCATTAGTCAGCTACTGCTGCCAAGCAAACAAACTTAGAATCTCAGTCATATAGGAGATCTTTATTTCTTCTGCATTTGCAGGTCAGCTTGGATTTTGGCTAATCCAGGCCAGCTCAGTGGAACTTGGCTGGTTGGTTGAGTTGACATTGTTAATTCCTCCGTGACCGGGTGGGCTGCTCAAGACATCATCTTTTCAAGATGGTAGTAGAAGCTCAGGTGAGCAGACCTAATGCTGAAATGGGTAAAGCCTCTGTACATGTCACAACTGCTAACATTTCTTTGGCCGAATAAAGTCCTTTGGACAAGTCCACATCAAGGGGGTGGAAAATACACTCCACCTCTAATGTAAGGAACTACACGTGGTGTAGATCTAGGGAGTGAGGAAGTCTTAAGAAGAATAATACAGGTTACAACAGTGCCTCACAAAAAGGTTACATGGAAAACACACACGTATATGATATGAAGTTGATTGTCCAACTTCATATTAACTATGTCAAAATATTTTTTGCAAATCAACAAAGATTAGAAATAAATAAGCAAAATTGAAAAAAAATTTTGCCTGGATAACAAATTGATAAGAACTTTTTATTTTGCATTTCTCCAGTTCTCAAACTTATATAATAGAATTATCTTACCTTTTTTTTAAATTGGACTATAGTTCATTTACAATGTGTGTTTGTTACTTTTCTTTATTAAAGTAAGTTTTAGAAGCTTCTCACAGCAGGCATGTTATTTCACCCAATGAACTGTTTTATCTATTATATTAAGGGTCTGTAGAAAAAAAATGTAGATGTCTAAGTACATTCAAGTTAGCCATTTGTTCTTAGTCCCCACCAGTTCCTAATCTCAAACTCAAATCTAACAAACTTCCATCAACATGGACCTTTGTCTAAAAACAGTCTAAATTCCTTTATTCTCTTATTCCTCATTATGGCAGTGTTAATTATTCTCTGCACTGACCTCTTTGAAGTCTCCAAAATCAGATACTCATTCCATTGACTAGAAGCATTGTTCTAGTAGATTCTGATTTTCTGAAAGGAGCAAGTCCATTCAATAGATAATAAATGAGCACCTGCCATGTTCAAGGCACTCTGCTAGTTACTTTTGGGGAACTAAAGATGTGTAAGTGCCATCCTTACTCTCAGGGGTCTCACAACCTAATGGGAAGAGAAAAGTGAACACATACATTTGGGGACATAAAGAACAGACTAGAAGAAGAAAGAGTTCATGAATTCTCAACCCTGGTGGCATAGTGAAATCAGTTGGACAACCTTCAATAAGTGCCCAAGCCCATGCCTGCAGATGCTGATTTAACTGGTCTGATGTCTGACTTGATGACTGTCTTGGTTTATTTTTTTATTTAGTTGGCTGCACCTTATCTCACTTGTGGCATGCAGTATCTTTAGCTGCAGCACGTGACCTTTTAGTTCATGTAGGATCTAGCTCCCTGACCAGGGATGATCGAACCTGGGCTCCCTGCATTGGGAGCACTTGAGTTTTAACCACTGGACCACCAGGGAAGTACCTGGTATTTTTTAAAACTCCTCAGAGGGTTATAAAGAGCAGCCAAGGTTGAGAACCCCTGGATTAGGCCTTCTACTTTAAGTTTGACTGAACTCTCTGCATAGTACTGACAAAGACTCTCAAATGCAATCCTTAAAGCAATTAATTCTTTTTTTAAAATAAATTATTTTATAAAAAATTATATAATGTATGCAAATAGTTTAAAGTCAAAAAAGTCAATTGGCCCTGAGGCTTATGACTAAAATTTAGCAGTCCCCTGTTCTCTCCATTCCTCCAATTCTTCCTCCATTTTTGACTCTTTAAATTATTTGTACAGAATTCACACATCTTCAATTCTCCAAATGTTAACACACTGTTATCTCTTGCTTCATCAAAAACAAATTTACTGGGACTTCCTTGGTGGTTCAGTAATTAAGAACCTGCCTTTCAGGAAATGTGGGTTCGATTCCTGGTCTGGGAACTAAGATCCCACATCCTTCGGAGCAACTAAGCCTTAGCCTCCAACTACTGAGCCCGTGGGCCACAACTAGAGAGTCCAGTGCACTGCAATGAAGGATTACGCATGATGCAACTAAGAACCAATGCAGCCAAAAATAAACCCAAAAAACAAAAACAGAAAACTAAGTAATTGTGGGATTCTCCCCCACCTAAGAGTACCCTGAAGCCCCCAAAGAAAGGCAAACAAAAGTAGCTAGTTGGAGCAACAGGAGGCAGAGGAAGGTTCTTCTGTTCAGTTCAGGGAAAGGACAGCTGAAGTCAGGTTCAAACTGGCTCCCTTGGTGACCCAAGCAGTTTAGAGAGGCAGTGAAGAACACTTTTCTAAGTCCCACCCACCTGGTCTCCCACCTCTTGGAAACCTGACGGGGTTTATCTGAAATGATAGCCAAAAGCATATTTCCACACTTTCTCCTAGACTTATGCTTGGAGGGCACCCTATTCCACCTCCAAAATAAGCCAGTGAGGTGGGGGTGCATTAGAGACACTGGGAGATGGACTTATAACAAAGGATGTGTTCGAAGAGTGAGTTAGAGTGTTATCCTGGGAAGCCCTGAAAATTAGTTTGGCTTGAAGACTTCAGGGACTCCCTGGAGATACATTAGCACGGATGTCACAAAATCAGTTCTGTATTTGAGGAGCATCTCTGGCTGGACAAGATGAAAGCAGGATTGGATTAGAAAACCCAGAGGCAAGGGACCCATCATAAGTACCAGGGAAGAGGTGGAGAGGAGTGGGAAAGACCAGTGACACCGCAAATAGACTGGGAGGCCCAGTGCCAGGAGACAGTTCTGTGGCTCCAGGCAATTCTGACTGAGCCTTGACGGCCTCGCTTGTGACACATGAAAGGGCGAAGCTTCCACCTGCTGGGGAGCAGGGAGACTCTGCTCTCTCTCCCTTCCTATACTGTTTGAAATAATTTTCAGAAGGGTGCCCTCTTTTCATAAAGCAGGTAGAGGTGTCTGATGGCTTTCGAGGCAAAACAGAGCCTATGAACTTCCTCTGACAGGGCATACTCCGGACTGAGCCCAAACACAATATTCCTCTCCAGACCTGAAAACTGCTGAATACTGTCTAAAACGATGTGACCTTCCAGAGCACCAGAGGCCCGGCTGAACACGGCCTTTGTGGCTCCGCGGGTCTCAAATAATTCCATCGCTCTTAGCAGTGCAAGTTCATAGCGTCCTCTGTCCTCCGCTCTCCTGCACAGAATTGCTATGTCTCTGGGCAGATAGCCACATTGGAACAGGTGGTGACATCTTTCTGCCACGTGTATCGCGATTTCTTCTGTGGTCAGGTTGGTCTTTGTCTCACACACCCCAGGCAGAGCCTGGGCACACATTGCTTCCTCATACGAAGCTTCCCTGAACGACGCCAACGTGTCTGGAGACACGCTGGGGTGAGGATTTTCCTTGATCCTCTTCATTTCTTCTTTCATGAGCATCGCTATTTCCAGAGCACAGTGGATCCCACTAGTGATTGTTTTCCGAGGAAATTGAGCAGATGGAGGAGGGAGGCCGTTGCCGTCTCCATGATGGACTTGGAAAGGGTCCAGAAAAAGCCAGAGAATCCCGTAGTGTGGGCTTTCACTTCCAGCACCCCTCACCTTTGGGTGGGTGATGCTCTTGGCCTTCATGTACCAGTCACCATATTTACTGTAGAAATGCTCAGTTTCATCCATCAGTATGTGCTTGATCTTTGGGAACTCCCCTCCCATGAAGGTTTTCCGGGTCACAGCTCGGCAGGTCGTTCGCTGGCTGTAGGGATGAAGGAGAGAATAGGGCTTCAGGCATACAAATAAAAGGAACACCATGCATTTAGGACTCCCTGGATTGGCATTAGAGACAGGTTCTCATCCAGAGGCTGATTCACTGATTCAGTAGCGCCCTGAATACTACAAAAACGCTCTTATTAGAAGGTTCCAGACATCATTTGTTGTTGTTTAGTTGCTAAGCCAGGCTTCCCAAGTGGCGCTGGTGGTAAAGAACCTGCCTGCCAATACAGGAGATGTAAGAGATGCGGGTTCCATCCCTGGGCTGGAAAAGATCCCCTGGAAGAGGGCATGGCAATCCCCTCCGGTATTCTTGCCTGGAGAATCCTTTGGACAGAGGAGCCCAGTGGACAGAGGAGCCACAGGGTCGCATGGAGTTGGACATGACTGAAGTGACTTAGCATGCAGGCACAGTCGCTAAGTCATGTCCAACTCTTTTGCAACCCCATGGACTATAGCCTGCTGGGCTCCTCTGTCCATGGGATTTCCAGGCAAGAATACTGGAGTGGGTTGCCATTTCCTTTTCAGGGGATCTTCCTGATCCAGGAGTCAAACTCATGTCTCCTGCTTGGCAGGCAGATTCTTTACCACTGAACCACCTAGGAAGCCCCCCCTGACAGAATACATAATTGCAAACCCTAATCTTTGGAGTTATCAAGTTAAATCTGCATGTGAAACTTTCAAAATGAATGTTTAAATGAACAGGTAGAAGATTTTGTTATTTCTACTATAGTCCATTTCTACTGCTTAACAGTCCCTAAAGATAAATTCCTTAAATCTAAGGGAAGTCTCAAAAAGAATTTACACTTGTTACTATGATTTCTTCACTTTCTATCTTTTTTAGAGCTGGTAAGCAGTCACCTAGAGGTATATCATAATTTTCATATGAAAAAGAAACATGGGCTCCTATAAGTTCCTCTAGGGAAAAATCCTCATTCCCTACTTATTTTTAGTATAACACAAGAAGCCCTCTCTAGATTTTGGTTAGGAAAGCATCAAGAGGTTGCTGACTTCCATTACATGTCAGGATGTCAGGCAGGGTGCCAAGTCTACAGGGCTATGCCTCTATGGAACTACCATCCTGCTTACTTAGCTCAATTTTCATTTACAATATATTTTTGCACATAAATTGATACATAT
This sequence comes from Antilocapra americana, assembly GCA_007570785.1. NCBI lineage: Eukaryota > Metazoa > Chordata > Mammalia > Artiodactyla > Antilocapridae > Antilocapra > Antilocapra americana. The sequence continues at coordinate 39,295,445 of ML664177.1, forward strand.
GCATACATATACTTAAAAATTTTTAGTTGTTTATTGCCTCCTCTAATTTAGATTCAAGTCATATCACCCATCCCTACAGATTTCCTGATTTTGCATATACAATCCCTGGGGCTTTAATCCCTTTGTCCAGAATCACAACCCCCTAAGTTACAACTATTCAAGTTCTTTTCTTCCAGTTTGGACAGTGTTGACTTCTTGAAGAAAAGCACAGATTCTTAGCCATCTCTGTATCCCCCTTACATTGTGCTCACAGATATTTGTTGAATTAAACTTGGCTTTTGACTGGGGTTCTCTTAAAACGTACCTATAAAGCATAAGAAAGAACATAGCTTCAGCACAGTTTACAAGATCCTTCACTATCTGGCGTCTGCCTCCTTTCCAACTTCATCATTTGTCTCCCGCCCACACCTCCTCGCTGCTCCAGGCAGACCTTCCATTCTGATTCATCCCCATGCCTTTCTACTTGCTGTGTCCCTTGCCTAATGAGCCCCATTTAATGCACTTCTCCTACTGACTTCTTAAGAAAGAAGTCAGGATGTCCTTCACTGGAGAGTATTTGCTGACCAAACTACAGCCTAAGTTAAGTTTAGCACATCTTTACTATCATACTAATTACACAACATTCCCATTGCCTATTTTTCTCTTTGTCTCTCTTACTGGGCTTTCTGGCAAGGTCTTCAACGTGTTTTCCTCCTCTAACACTAAATGTACACTGCATCTAGCATATAAATGGTGCTCAAAAAAGATTAGCTTGATAAATAAGTCAAGCAAACCAAAAACTAAAAGCCCTCATTCGCTGGATTGAATAACAGCCAATTTCTTTGACTAAATTGAAAGCTAAAGATTTAAATCAGAAGCAAAGGTGCATGGGTTCTAAAATGATTGAATCAGAACAAGTCAAACACATAAAAATATTTTATAAATGAAATCAAATGGTATTTAAAATCAAGTTTGTGTTAGGAAGAATGTCTAATTGATTGAAATACCCTATGAAAGCATGTAAATACCCTATTAAAACATTAAATATCAAGCAAAAAGCGTATGTGAAGTAAGATGGATTTGTTTCAGCCTTTCTTAAGTTTAAGGCCATAGATTGTGGGGAAAAATGTTTCTAGTTCTATAAATGGAAAGTTATGCCTATGTGGCTAATTGATAATGAGATGTTTAAGCGTGAACGCTGCAAAGCACTCTTTTCTAGCTCAGCTGCTTGATCACTTGCAAATGTATACATAGTTTGGGCTCTTGTCTGTATGCATCAAAGGCACTGCACAATCTCACACTAAGGACAAATTACTGGTGCAATGCTATCGAAAGACTGACTAAATACATTCATTGTGTTTAGTTAGTGAAATTCTTACGCCACAAAATCCTTTAAGGCATCACTTTCGCAAACATAGAGGATCTCCTTGGGCTTGCAGTGGAACAAGTCCTTAATTTTCTCCATGATGTTTATGGCCAGCGCTGTCTTTCTGGTTCCAGGAAAGCAGTGGATGAACAGTTCTCGTGTCTCCTTAAGGCTCTGTGAAAGCAACTCGCACTGCTCCGCTACGAGCAAATTGGAAAATTCACAGCCCAGTTGGTCACTCAGAAGGGATCGAGAGCAGAGCGAGACCACGATCAGGGCCTGCAACAATTTTTCCATTTCGTCCTCATCAGCAAGCCTGTAGGGTCGGGGATAGCGCAAGGCGATTTCGCTGAGTTTGCGCTGTGTGCCGGGCAGGGGCACCAGCCTCGGAATGACACACACCTTCCCCGTGTAACCACCGACAGTTCCCAGTTTCTGCTTTAACTGCCGAGCAGTGTTCTGGGCGTACACAAGCCCCCCAGTCCACGTGGGGTCTGTTAGGATTGTATAGAGTACCGGGGGGCTATTCACCGCTATGAGGAGCGCATCACATAGGACATACTGCTCCTTCCTTAAGCCGACATCACTAGCCCAGCTTCTGGAAACTATCACAAACCCCTGAGAAGAAGGATATATCTGTGACTTCAGTAATTCCTCCAGTCCTTTATGATCTGAGAAGAGCTTCTTACAGAGGGATTCTGGTTTAAATTGAATCTTTTCCCGTGTCACTGAAAATTCAAGGAATAGAGGTTACTAAGATTTGTAAAAGGACATTTAAGTATTCCTGCCACCTCATAATGAAGTAAGCCTAGCCACAGAACTGTGGTTAGGATGTTTCCTTATCTGCAATAAAGCACCTCCTCTTCACAGGCCAGGGCTGTGAAGTCCCTGTTTCTGACAGTTCTCATGCAGGGAACAGAGTCCGACACGACTGAAGCGACTTTGCAAGCATGCATGCATTGGAGAAGGAAATGGCAACCCACTCCAGTGTTCTTGCGTGGAGAAGCCCAGGGTCAGAGGAGCCTGGTGGGCTGCCGTCTATGGGGTCGCACAGGGTCGGACACGACTGAAGCGACTTAGCAGCAGCAGCAGCATGCAGGGAAGGGCAATCAGGGAGGGGTCTTCGCAGAACAGCCTTCTAACACTCCGTCCTCAACCCTAAACGACCCAGTAACTCTAGGAAGTTACTTCTGTTAAGGGTGTGTGTGTGAGAGAGAGAGAGAACAAAAAACTGATGCTTTGGGGAAACTAAGAACTTTCCTTTTGGAACAGTGATTCTTTAACCTGTGGCAAGTTTGCCCCCGGCGGGGTATTTGGGACCGTCTGGAAATGGTCTGACTTTCTGTAGCTGGAGAGGTGCTACTGCCATCTGGTGGCTAGAGGCCAGGAATGCTGCTAAACTACCTAGAATTCTCAGGGCAGTCTCCCTCAAACCAGATGTGAAATAGAGAGCCAGCGGGAATTTTAGGGAGACAGAGAACTCAAACCCAGTGCTCTGTGACGACCTAGAGGGGTAGGATGGGGTAACAGGTGGGAGGGAGGTTCAAGAGGGAAGGGACATGTGTCTACCTATAGCTGATTCACGATCATATATGGCAGAAACTAACACAATATTGTAAAGCAATTATCCTCCAATTAAATATAATATATTAATTAAAAAGAATTATCTAATCCAAACATCAACAGAGTCGAGATTGAGAAACTCTGCCTTAGACTCTGCCTGGACTTTCACCTGGAAGCATCCAGGTGACCCCATGGCTCACTTCCTTTTGCCTTGGAAAGCCAGGGGGGCAGTTCTCTCAAATTTATTCTCTCATATTTGGAGAGGAAAAAAAAAAGCTATCTGTGACTGGAAGCCCAAAGGTACGCAGACGTACAGAGTGGATTTAATAACTGAAAACAAGAGTCCACCATATGTATTAATTCAGGGCCATTGTGTCTGCTCAGCCCTACATCTGATCTTCTCCAAGGAGGAAGTCTGGGATGAATTGCTACCAACCACCCCCCACAGGCGACTTAATTTTAGGGAATAAATAGTCCCCTCAGGTGAAATCAAGAAGGAATACCTGGAAACAGGTGCTGTTGGAGAGCCTCCTTAAATTCTAGGGCTTTGATGGAATATGACAGGCTTCTTAGGGTAGATGAAGCTGATGAAATCAGGGGAAGGTTGTGGTCAGCCTCCAAACTGGAAGGAGCTAAAAAAAAAAACAAACAAACCCACAAAGCCTCATTTTAGGTGATAAAGAACTTTTCTATTGCTCTTCCTACGGTTGACGTATGACATGTGTCATGCCTGGGCTGCCCTCACTCTTTCTATGCTGCCAACAGTTCATGCATGTTAGGAAGGAGCTCTGGGACTCCTACAGGGCCATGCATCTTCTAAGTCACCTGTGATTCAGCTCCAGCAAGTCATCTCTCCTCTCTCTCCTGCAAGGGTGAGCAGGTGGTCCTTCCGGTTCCTTCCAACTCTAATATTCTGGTTCCAGTTCACCCCTAAAGAGAAATGTCTTCTAGTAGTGGTGGTGGTGGGATGGCAGAAAAAGTAAGCACAGGATTTCCTTGGTAGTCCAGTGGGTAGGACTCTGTGCCTCTAATGCTGGGGATATGGGTTCAATTCCTAGCCGGGGAACTAAGGTCCAGCATGCCTAAAAAAATTTTTTTAAGTAAGCACAGTAATTTTTTTATATTGTGGTAGTTGTTAAAGGTCTCCGCTACCCCCCACCAAGTTTAGATGAAGAATAAGAAGTGGTAGAATCTCTAGTTTGGTGTGTGTGTGTGACTTAAACTCTAATTTAAGAGAAAGCATAGTCCAATAAAATCACTCAAGTCTTTAGCCAAGCTTCTTTTTACCAAATCTGGAACTTACTGACCCTGGAGGCAAACTGATAAACTTCATTCAGCCTATAAGTCTTTTATGGGCTGATTTGAAATCACCAGGGCTGATGCTTAGCAAAACTGAAAGGAAGTGAAAATGCATGGAGTCTTCCTCCCACACCCCCAATCCCTCCCCAACACCTCCTTTTGCATAAGTTTTTCATTTTTCTCCACATGGTGGTGCCCCCAGCCCTGAGAGTGGTTCAAGCTATGGGTTCCTAATGTTACTACTGAAGCAATTCAAATTTGTCAACAAGTTTCCTTTGAAAGAATTAGTGGAGAGCCATTCTTAAATAGTATTTCTCTAAAATATCACCTTTAGAGAGACAATAGATGAATGTTTTAGAGTAGGAATATCAGCCTGCAAATTGTTTCAGCAGACCTTTACAGTGTATAAAAATGAGACCTAGAAGGATGCATCAAATGGTAAACTGCCTGTGATTATGAATGACTTTGTTTTTTGCTTCTTGTATTTTTTGTTAACTTTTAAGAAATGAATGTTATTTTAAAAACCTTAAAGGAAAAATAAAAAAGAAACTTTCACAAATTCATGGCTGATGGCATACAGGCTTTTCTTGACTTCACACAGTTCATGTTCTGAGTCTTTGGAACTAAAAATATAGAAAATCACCCTTAAATAGGAGATTCGTAAGCAAAAGCAGATTTCTGTTCTTTTTTTTTTTCTTGTTGTTTAGTCGCTAAGTTATTTCCAACTCTTCTGCCACCCCATGTCATGGATGGTAGCCTGCCAGGCTCCTCTGTCCATGGGATTCCCAGGCAAGAATACTGGAGTGGGTTGCCATTTCCTACTCCAGGGGATCTTCCCAACCCAGGGATCGAACCTGCATCTCCTGCATTGGCAGGTGGATTCTTTATTGCTGATTCACCAGGGAAGCCCCATTCTTTACCCTGCCAAATACCAAATGAAGACAGAGGTTTCTGCCTCCTGATTGAACAATGGCTTCTCTTCTGCGTTACCTGATTGGATATCCAGCATCATGGTTACCCACTGCTCAGCCGACAGCCTCATGACAGAATTGTCCCTGATGATCCAGGAATCCGGGGCTTCTGTGAATACTACACAGCAGAAGGGCTCCACATGGACCACACAGACATGACCATACAGGACATCGTTTTGGTATACATTTAAGATTTTGGTAGTGAAGTTCACCTTTGGCTTCTCACGGCAGAAGTGGAATGTAGGCAATTTTTCTATGCAGTTTTCTATTTCTTTTTTTAGTAAGTCAGGGTTCACTCTTTCTCCCTGACATCCAAACACTTCTTTGCTCTTATCATCCACCCCGATGATTAGGTATCCCCCATGGGTGTTGGCAAACGCAGAGACATAATGAGGCAACATTTCTTTAGTCCGAGGAATGATCTTTTTGGTGGTGAACCTTTTAAACTCGACGTGTGTGGACTCGGTGAAGTTGAGTTTCTCCTTATACGTGAGCTTATCCTTTTTAACAAATTCTGAGGCACTCATCCTCATGTCTTCCTCTTCCTGCATGTATCTATCCAGAGCTTTCTGAGAATGTAGCTCCTGCATCTTTGATCTTCCCCTCTGGGTTCCCGACTGTTTCTCTCGGAGGAGCTCCAGGGCACTGTGGGCACTCAAGTTGATGGTGGAAGTCACAGCTCTCTGATATAAATTGGAGCGCAAGCTGCAGATCCTTAGGCTGAAAACATCTGGGCTCCATGACTTGACAAAAATCATAAGATTGTCTCCCTGCTGCACATAGTCAAGGTATTTCTGTGAACCTGAAGGGAGAAGCTTCTGAAAAGAAGTTTCCAGATCATGTCCCAGTCCGTGGCATCGGTAACTGTAAGTTTTATCCTCAATCTCCGCTTTGATCACACCCCCTCCGGAATTTAATAGTGCACACGTTGCTTGGATGATTCTAGAATTCTCAGTTCTTTTCAAATAGCTGTTGGTCATCCTCTTCCTGTTTTCCTCTCCGAAAGTGACTCTGCCCACTTCTACAGTTATCTCGGGATAAAGCATTTCCGTCTCCATCTTGAGGCTTTCCATCTCAGCAGCCCTTCTGCGCCACAAATAATGACAGAAAGAGGTTCCAATAAATAATTAGGACAGAAATGTTGTTTCAATATTAACATGAATTCCGGAGATTATAAAATTTTCTTCAAAGCTGTAAATTATTGGAGATAGATTTTAGTATTGGAAATCATCTTTGATATCACTTTTTTTATTGGCGTATAATTGCTTTCAATGTTGTGTTAGTTTCTGCTGAACAACCACGTGAATCAGCTACACGTATACCTATATTCCCTCCCTCTTGAGCCTCCTTCCCATCCCCCATCCCACCCTTCTAGGTCAGATTTCACTGTTTTCTCCCAACTTTTGTCAAGACCTTGGGCTTCCCAGCATGAATGCGCATAAACTAAATGCTTAATATTCAACCCTAAAGGAAAAAATTGTATTGTTGAAAATTTTAGCTATTTTTCATTTAAAATCAGGAAGCATCAACAGTGAGCCCAGATATAAAGGACATGGATTGTTACAGGAACTAAACAAATTTTACAGAAGTGGTTGCCATCAGAATATGCCCCTATTTACAATTCAAAGGGGAAAGAAGACAATAGAGACCCAAGAGAGTATAGCTTTGAAGTATATGTGATGTACAAGATTCAGTTATAAAAACAAACATAAAACTTGGAATTCTCTATGTGCTATTTTATACATTTTAAAAAGCTTTATTCTATTCTACTCCTGAAAGAATGCCAACTGACACCAAAAACAGAAATCTTTCAAGCTCTTCAGACATTCTCCTAAAAGTACATTTCTTATACAATGTGATGTAGGAAGTTTTCCTTGCTTCCTAGTAGTTCTGCCTGTGGGAACCTGTAAGACCTGGGAATGGACATGAGCCTTTGAGACAAAGTTACTAAATTGTGGTCAACCTCCTTTTACTTCCCAGACCAGAAAACAGCCACCTAAATTGAAGCTAGCATCCCAGAAGCAGATGTTACAGAAACGTCCTCTCCTTTGTTTTTGTTAATTGCAAACTAAAATATTTACTAACCCAAACCAAAATTCTTCCTCTAGAAGAAGAGAGCCCAGCTTTTTTCCCTGTGTGATCTCTGCTAAGCAGAGGCCATGTGGGTGTTGTTTATATTCACCAAGAGGGGAAAAAAGCAGGCACCCAGCAGGCTGGGTCCCCTCCTCTGCCACTAGTTTTCTCTTGGTTGCTTTCTTACTTCCTCCAAGCAAACCAGAATCAACCCAATGAATTGTTTTTCACGTAGGTGAGCATCTCCTATACACAAATGTAAATATCTGGCTCTTAAAGAAATTTCTGATAAGATTCTATTCATATCATAGAATCACAGAAGTGTTGGAAGGGACTTTAAAGATCATTTTAACCATCAATCTGGTTCTTAAATACCCTCTATAATATTCACAACTCCCAACAAATTGCTTTCCAGTAACTGCTTGAACACTTCCAATAACACAACTCATTGTCTCTCAAATTACCCCCCTTCTGTTTTCTGACAGCTCTGCTATATATAGCTTGCTTATTTTTGGCTATAATCTGTCTTCCTACAACTTCCACATGCTGAGACTAAAACAAATCTAATTGCTTTTAAACTAGAAGAACTATACTCTCACTGATGTTACTTGAATGCTGATAACAACTGTGATAGATACAAAGTGGTCTGAGAGTCTAGCTCCAGATGAACATCTATCTGCTCCACATGTCCCCAGATTTCTCGCTCCTTTTCCTTTACAAGATTCTCCTGAGCTATAATTTTATTAAGTTCTTTATGCCCTCAGACATATGCTGAGATGAGATGGATGAGATTAAAAAAAAATTTTTTTTTTACCTGATGCCCTTGCTTTTCCTCTTGTTGTTTCAGCTCCACATCTGGGTTTGGTCTGAATGTTTGCCTTCTCTCACAGCCCCTGTTGCCTTCTGATATCAGCCTGGGAGGAGCAGGAACTCTGCCAGGCTCCCCAAGACTTCGTAACATTGACCCACTGAGAAAGGCTGATAAGGAGTCAAGAAAAGTCCATGACAGGGCAGATTGGCAGGCCACAGTCTGACCTCTGGAGTAAATGAAGGCGTAATGGGAAAATTCAAGGGTTTTCAAGTGCAGGGCCAAAGCTAAAACTTCCCACCTCTGAAAAGCCGAATGTCTTTTTCCATACATCCTACAAGCAGCTTCTGTCATAGTTAATTTCATTTCAAAGCTCTATATTTATTTTAAATTAAGCTGCCCTGTACATATCCATTATGAACAATATTAACCTATTTCATCACCTTCCAAATTGCTTATTCTGTTCTTCTTACTTTTACTCTATTTTTCCTATTCTTCCTCTTTGTTAAACACAAGACCCTTTCTAGAAAAATGCTCACTGATGAAGGTTTGGCTATATTGGATGACAAGATTACAGATGACTTCTCACCAAATATCTTTTCCTTTCCTTTTTTTTTTTTAACTTTTCTGTATTTTCTAAATGGTCTACAATAAATGTCAATCATTTGTATAATTTATAAAACAAATAAATGAAAAAATTAAACAGAAAAGAGACAGTTGTCTCATTTGGGAATGCTGGTTAAACTGAATCAAGTTTCTTATAGAGAGCTGACTGATAGCCACCAATTATTGATGGTGATGATGGGGATGGACCTATAAATGTTAACTTATAAGGGCTTCCCTGACAGCTCAGTGGGTAAAGACTCCACCTGCAATGCAGGAGACCCAGGTTCAATTACTGGATCAGGAAGATCTGCTGGAGAAAGGATAGGCTACCCACTCCAGTATTCTTGGGCTTCCCTTGTGGCCCAGCTGGTAAAGAATGTGGGAGACCTGGGTTCGATCCTGGGTTGGGAAGTTCTCCTGGAGAAGGGAAAGGCTACCCATTCCACTATTCTGGCCTGGAGAATTCCATGGACTACATACTCCACGGGGTCGCAAAGAGTCAGATATGACTGAGCAACTTTCACTTTCACTTACAAGGAAAAAGGATCTTTACAAATGTGGTTAAGTACTGATATTGAGATGAGGAGAGTATCCATGTGGGCCCTAAATCCAAACAAGAAGTGTTCTCATAAGTGCAGGAGCAGAAAGCGATTTGATACGTACAAAAGAGAAGGCAAAAGACTGCAGAGGCAGAGACTGGAGTGACATAGCCACGGGTGAAGGGGTGTCAGCAGGCACAGGAAACAGCCAAATAGACTGCCCCCTAGAGCTTCTGAGGAAGGGGAGCACAGCCCCTGTTGATACCCTGATTTCTGCCCACTTGTGTCAAACTCCTGGCAGTGAGAGAATGAACTTTTGTTATTTTAAACAACCCAAATGGTGGTAATTTGTTACAGCAGCCACAGAAAACTAACACGGTTCTTTCCCCCTAAATCAAACCATCAAACATCTACCATCTACTTCAATTTGTTTATGATGAAATGACGTTATTAAATAGGTTTCTGAATACCCCTCGTATTTCTTCTCATTAACTAAGGTCACTGTTCCTATGAAGTTCTGCTTTGCTGGCAGACCCTTTGTACCTGTTGTACTGAAAAGAGCTTCCAGGACAGGAGGCAGAATGGATACTATGATGAATAATCAGCACAGCAAAATAATAAAGTGCAAAGTTTGGCTCTCAACTTCAACTTTAACCCTTTTCACTCTTGTCATTTTCAAATCCAGTCTCGCTTTTTTTATTTTTCAATTTCTTGGCCACAGTGAGTGCTGATTCTAATTCCCTAGAAGGGAACCACCAGACCACCAGGGAAGTCCTCAGTCTCATTTTTTTTCCTTTAGGCCTCACTGTGCAGCACATGGGATCTTAGTTCCCTGACCAGGAATCGAACCCATGCCCCCTTCATTGGAAGTGCAGAGTGTTAACCACTGGACTTCCAGGGAAATCCCCGAAGTCTCACTTTTAGTTCTACCATCTACCTTAATTCTCAGCTTCACTGAAATCCTTCTGATATTACTTACTTTTAGAAAGATAGAAAAGACCGTCATTTACTGGACATGTGCCTTGGGGACCAAGGGACCACGCTAGGAGTGCGGCACACCACACGGAAACAGATTACTTGGCCAGGGTTCCCTGGTGTCTCAGAGGGCAGAGTCTGCCTGCAATGTGAGAGACCTGAGTTCCATCCCTGGATTGGGAAGATCCCCTGGAGAAGGAAGGAAATGGCAACCCACTCCAGTATTCTTGCCTAGAAGAGCCCAAGGCCGGAGGAGCCTGGCAGGCTACAGTCCTTGGAGTCGAAAAGAGTCGGACACGACTGAGTGACTTCAGTTTCACTTTTCAAGTGGAAGAGCTGGCCTGCAGTCAGGTCTGTTTAATACAAATGCTCCTACTCCTTCCACTGCCTCTCCAATTTAGGATTCTGGATGGCTTTGGAGCCTTCAAAATCAGAAATTTACCTCAGTACTTCCTTTTTCCTTCCCAGTCAACAGGAAAGACATTTTATGGGGCAGGAGAACTAGGAATTGGATTGTTTTCTCCTTCTTGTTCTTTTTTTCTCCTGTGCTGGGTCTTCGTTGCTACACGAAGGCTTTCTCTAGCTGTGGTGTAAGGGCTTCTTGCCTTGCGAAGCTCGGGCTCTAGAACTCAGGCTCAGTATTTGCAGTGTAGTGGCTTTGTTGCCCCATGGCATGTGGAATCTTCCTGGACCAGAGATCAAACACATGGCCCATGCTTTGGAAGGCAGATTCTTAACCACTGGACCACCAGGGAAGTTCTCCTTCTTACTCTTTAATGAACTATTGGGAACCAAATCAGGAGAAGAAAGGATAATGTGAAAGATGAGCAAAGAGAGTTTCTCTTCTTCAAAGTTCCTTAGTCAAGTCCCCTGGCTATGAATAGTAGGTTATCAGAACAGGGAGACGTTCTCATTTTGGCTCTGATACAAAGAAGCAAATGTTGTGATATGAAGCAACTTGAAATCAGTAGCTTGGACAGTGATTCTCTCTAGGTCTTGGGAGGGTAATCTGGCCGTGCTGTTGACAGTTAGCTAAGAACTAGAGCCTCCAGTTTATTTAAGATGTGTTTATTCACTATGCATTTCAGTTTACCCTCAGAGATAATTACAAGACAGCCTTCAAGCTCAAAAGCACAAACAGCTGAATACCAGCCTTAGTCTCACTCTAAATTCATTTGTCAGTATGACTTGCCTAGCATAGCAGACTTGCTGACATAGTAACCGCCAGCAACCATGCTGTTTTTACCACATGACCATCTGACTCTGAGTAAGTCTTTCATTCATTCTCTCATTCAATCAACCACTTTTTTTTTTTTTAAGCCCCAAGGACATTGCAATTCTAGCACTTTTTAGCTCTGAAGCTATGGTTAAGATAATCCAAGCCTCAGGTTCCTTCTGTGTAAATTGGAGGGAATAATAGTTCCTTCTTCATATAGTTCTTGTGAGAATGAAGTGAGATGATGTATATAAAGAGTTCAGCATGGTGCCTGGCATGGAATGTCAGCTTTTCATTTAATAATTAATTATCAAGCACTTACCGTGTTCCAAACATAGTCCTGTGCTCTGGGGCTTCTGGTCATTTGCACCATTTAGGGACTGCCTTCTTTGGGCCAGATCTGCAGCTTTGATGATCTCAAATTGTCCTCATAATAACTTGTAAGACATGAATGATTTTCACCATCTTATAAATGAAGAAACTGAGTTAAGAGAAGTAAAGCTCAAGGCTACACACCTAGTAGGTAGCAGAGCTGAGATCTGAACCCCTGGAATCCAACTGATTTCAAAACTCACTATCATTCTGCCGTGCAGCCTTTATTGCTAGCAAGAATAAGACACATGTCGTGTTCACAATCTAGAAGGGGGAAACATGTATTAAAGAACTCATGGCAGTACAACATACGTGGTAACACCAGGTGAGAACTTAATGTACTATGCATTGTTCTCAATTCTCATAACAGCTCTATGAGGCGGGCACTGTCATTATTCCCACTATTACAGATAGAGAAACTGAGGAACAGAGAGTCTATGATGCTTGCAAATACTATAGTCCAGATGAATGACCGTAACACTCTAGTGTCATTCTGGCAAGCTAGACTCATATGAACAGTGTGCTTGGGGTGTTGTAACGAGTGAAAATGACTAAGCTTGTGAGAACGAGTAAGATTTCATAAATGAGGCGGTATCAGTATCAGTCAGGTCAGTCGCTCAGTCGTGTCCGACTCTTGGTGACCCCATGAACTGCAGCACACCAGGCCTCCCAGAGGCCTAAGAGTGTACCAGGTTGAGAAAGGGTGACGGGGAAGGAAGCGGAAAACCAGGAAAAGCAACCGCACTTGCAAAGGCCCATTCTCTTCACTGTCTAAACTCTGTTTTTAAAGTACAATGAAAGTGAAAGTCATTCAGTCATTTCTGACTCCTTGTGACCCCTGTGGACTATGAAGTTCTCTAGGCCAGAATACTGGAGTGGGTAGCCTTTCCCTTCTCCAGGGGATCTTCCCAAACCCAGGGATTGAACCCAGGTGTCCCACATTGCAGGCAGATTCTTTACCAGCTGAGCCACAAGGGAAGTTCAAGAATACTGGATTGGGTAGCCTGTCCCTTCTCCAGTGGATCTTCTTGAGTCAGGAATCTAACTGGGAAGCCCGCTCCCTTAACATACTTATTAAAAATTTACATGCCTGGAGGCTCCACCTCCAAATTCAACCTTACCGATTCAGGAAAACTCAAATTGTGCAGTTTTGTCCTTTGTTTTTGATGTTTCAGGATGTCTGTGTTAACTTTCTTCCTGGTGTTTCTAACTCACTGAATTTTGAGAAACACTACACCATTTAAACCTTACCTAAATTTGGAAGGAAATAGCAACCCACTCCAATATTCATGCCTGGAGAATTCCATGGACAGAGGAGCCTGGTGGGCTCTAGTCCATGGGGTTGCAAAGAATCGGACACGACTGAGAGACTCTCACTCACTCACCAATGCTTTCTCATTTAATTCGAGAGTTAAATTATCTGCTCCCAGAATCTCATAATTCTCAAATCTCACACATCTTTCAAGACCCAGATCAAAGGCCACCACTTCCATGACATTTTTCCTGTGCTCCTTCACAGTTCTTTGGTATTTAATCCCCTCTCTTTGTTGTTTAGGAAATGCCCAAGCCTCTGACCAGCCAATGAGTTTCCCCTGGGTGGGGAAGAAGGGGCATGTTCATCAAAGTTCACCCCAACCTCTCTAGTGCTTAGGTGGGAGTTTGGCACAAACACAATATTGTTGGATCACTGTCTGAATCAGTAGTTCTTCCTGTCAACTACAAGTTGGCACTTACCAAGAGCATTGCCAATGACTGAACAGCAAAGGCGTTTGCTGTCTGCCTCAACAGAGATTGAACCCCACGCTGCTATAGCTGTTGACCCTCAACAACCCCTGAGGGAGTTCAGGGTGGAGTAAGGCACTCTGTGCTCCAGGGAATCTGGTGGGACAGGTCTTTAGATAGTTGGACATTTTTGGGAACAGATTTTATGATCTCAAGCCTTCCATCTCCTCACATCTAGAGAAGCATTAGATCCCTTCATGGTGACATCAGATCCTCATGACTAACAAATAGCCTTTTGTAAAATGAGTGCTTCATGGTACTGAACTCCCCCTTTCCCCAAACCTTATATATTGTCTTTCCCCAACTGCCGCCTTGGTCCAGTCTCTCAGAGCTATCTGAGATGCTGCCTCCCGGGCTGCAGTCCTCATTTTGCCCCAAATAAAACTTAACTCACAACTCTCAAGTTGTATCTTTTTTAGCTGACATTCCCAAAAGGCCAGGGGACACAAACTCTACAACCTTGCCTCAGATGCCTTTCCCTAGTGAGACAAGGCACCCCAGATAACAGCCACTCCAATGTCGGAAATTAAGGAATTGAAGGACCATCGGAAACTCAGTTCAGTTCAGTCGCTCAGTCGTGCCCAACTCTGTGGCCCCTGAATCGCAGCACACCAGGCCTCCCTGTCCATCACCAACTCCCTGAGTCTACCCAAACTCATGTCCATTGAGTCAGTGATGCCATTCAGCCATCTCATCCTCTGTCATCCCCTTCTCCTCCTGCCCCCAATCCTTCCCAGCATCAGGGTCTTTTCCAAGGAGTCAACTCATTGGCCAAAGTATTGGAGTTTCAGTTTCAACGTCAGTCCTTCCAATGAACACCCAGGACTGATCTCCTTTAGGATGGACTGGTTGGATCTTCTTGCAGTCCAAGGGACTCTCAAGAGTCTTCTCCAACACCACAGTTCAAAAGCATCAATTCTTGGGCGCTCAGCTTTCTTCACCGTCCAACTCTCACATCCATACATGACTACTGGAAAAACCATAGCCTTGACTAGACGGACCTTTGTTGGCAAAGTAATGTCTCTGCTTTTCAACATGCTTTCTAGGTTGGTCATAACTTTCCTTCCAAGGAGTAAGCGTCTTTTAATTTCACGGCTGCAATCACCATCTGCAGGTGGAAACTACTGAGCGGCTAACTTTCAACTCAGGCTTCAGAGCCCGCCAAGCCACAGAGCGACCGCACAGGCGCAGGCCGGCTCCGCCCCCGAAGTTCGCCTCGCGCTCCGATTGGCTTCTCCCCGCACCAGCCCCGCCTCAAAGCTGGGCGCCACGTGATCCACTGGCCGCCGCGTGATTGGTTGTTCGTCTCGCTGCGGCCGGCGGCCCCGCCGCGAGGAGCCGGAGTCTGGGAAGAAGCAAGTGGCTTCCTCCCGCACGGTCCAGCACAGGCTGGGCTGCTGTCCGCCTCAGCAGGCCCGAGCAGGCCTCGTGAGAATGTAGGACGTAAGCGTTTTGAGAGGTTCGGAAGGCGACTGCAGAGCCCCTGCCTGCAGCTTTGGTTTGCGCCCTGGCTCCGGCCTTACTTGTGTTTCCCCCACAAGGATGGCTTCCCTCAGTCTTTCCTGAAGTTGGTGAGGTTTGGACGTAGTAGTAGTATTGTTATTTTTCTTATTATCATCATCATTCTGAGAGTCCACTGCGTATAAGCATTGGTGGTCCTGCGCAGGACGCCATGCAGAAAGCCATGCAGAAGCTGGAGGAAGGAGGGCTTATAGATGCTTGAGGAACGTCCTTAAACCAGCATGAAATGTTGGAGGTAAGTCAGCTTTATGAATTGTGCTGATGCTTTTATAATCTAGGAGCTTAGGGTTTAGTAGGGGGGGTTATTCATCGACCAAGTTAAACGCTCGTTTATTGAGCCTCCTTCTGTTGTCCCAGGTACCCTGCTGAGTGTAATGGTTGCAAAGGCCAGTGGGACCCAGTCCTGGTTCTTTAGGAGCTCTGTCTGTGTGGTGGGTGAGACAAGGCGATGGAGGATGGGAATGAGTGAATATTTGGCTTGTGACGCCTACTATGGTCGGAAAAAGTGCTGTGAGAGTCAGAGGAGGGGGTAACTGAGGGAGTTAGGGACCACTTAACCCAGAAGGGGGCTTCCCTGATAGCTCAGCTGGTAAAGAATCCGCCTGCAATGCCCCGGTTCGATTCCTGGGTCAGGAAGATCCACTGGAGAAGGGAAGCACTACCCCCTCCTGGAGAATTCCATGGACTGTATAGTCCATGAGGTCGCAAAGGGTCGGCACGACTGAGCGACTTTCACTTAACAGAGGTGACATTTGAACAAGGCTTTAGAACTATAATTAGACTTTCTCCAGATTGAAAGGGGTAGGGAAGGCACTCCAGACAGAGAAAAGTTTACAGAGGGAAAGAACTAGAAAAGTGTGCCCACTGTGGGTGACTGGAGCACACTTAGAGCTCTGCTCACAAGTTTCCTGCTTTGAGACAGAGTTATTTAAATTAAGTTCTGTTAGCTCTTTTGTTTTTTTGTAACACGTACTTCTGCAGAGGTTGGTGGGATCAGGGATCAAGGCTCAAGCCTCTAAAACGGCACTTTGTTTTTAATAGTTTCCCTCTCTTTGTGGAGTTTAGTTGCTGAATGGAGAACATGGGCCATATGTAGCTGTCGTTTTAAGTAGGAAGTACCAGTCTATTATCAGTTTTATAAGTGGCCGACTAAAGCATGTTGTGTGTCCAGGATTGTTACTTATATATTGACAGTACTCTGCTGAAAAGCTGGAGAGGTTGACATTGTTTGCAAACCACGAGAAGGTGTCATTTAGAATAAATAAAATGTAGTCAACTTCCTCATTCAGAAATTGATTATCCAGGTTGTGAATTACTCAGGCTTTGCACTGTTTCCTTTATCTTGCCCATCCTCTGGAGAAAAATGAAATTAAACCTTATATTTAGCTGGTAGTGGAAAAATATAAATCTGGTAACCACACCTGTTTCTCTTCCAACTCTGTTGTTAATTTGCTATGGACCTTGGTCAAATCATATCCTCCTTGGGTTTTGGACTCTTTAGAAGACTTGTATAAACTTTTTATGACTAATACTTTTCATCTCTATTGGCAGTAGAATTGCAAATCAAATTATATGTTCAATGAGTTGGAGTTTATAAAGGCTTTTTAGTAGAAAATCTTTCCTGAAGGTTTTCCTTTAGAAATAGACTATAAATCCCTTCACAGACAATCCCTAAGATTTATCATGCATGGTGTTTGGGCTCACTAAAACCAGAAATTATTTTGAACTGTAAATGCCCTCTACTCTTTTAAAAGCAAACAACAACAAAAAACACATACCCCAAAACAAAACTTGTTTATGTTTACATTTTGTACAGCAGAGTTGCTTAAGGTGCATAGTGGAAGATGCAGTATTGAAAGCCCATGCTTGAAATTTATCTGAAAAGAAGCCTTTTTTTTTTTTCATGGGTAAACCTAAGTTTTCTCCGATGTGAAAATAGGGTTTGGGGCTGCTCTTATGAAGTACAAGGAGGTGAAAAGCAATGATGCGATGATGAGTGAAGCATAGTCTGACCTGGTATTGCCATTGCTTCAGTGTTGGCTTTGACCAGGGTATGACCCCTTAATCTTCTCTCTGAGCTGATTCTGGTTGTGCTTTTTCTACATTGGTATGTTCTAGCCTGTTTGGATACTAGCTTTGTTATGTGTTAAGAGTGTTTCTTTAGTATGCTTTTGTATTACTGATACTTTCATGTTTTCTTTGTAGGTTGAGATGAAAAATACGGCTTCATGAAAGACTGCATTATTTCATCCCTGAATCTGGTTCAGTTCCCTTATTGATTTATTACTGTGTTAAAATGCTTGTTTAGCAATGATTGTAAAATAAAAGTAATTAACATGTACCTGCTCTCTTGGGGAAGACTAAGGGAAAACAGGCGTTCAGCCTGGAAAAATGTTGCTCATTGGATTTCCTATTAAGTCAGTATGTCTTGGCTTTAACTTTGAAACCAATTAAAAATTTAAGTATTTTAAAATCTATAGGATGTTCTGTTTCAATATTTCTATTACCTTTGTGGTGTCAGAAAATGTGCTTTGAATTGCTAAAATGAGTTGTATTAGAAAACACCTGCCTCAGCAGAGGCACTTAAAAATCATTTTCATTCTTCCTCTTCTAGTAATGATTTAAAAAAAACCAAAAAACCTGTATATTTTCACCAACCTGCCAATCCAGTGGCTTGCATTTTCTATACTTGCTTAAGCATTTCTGTAGAATAAGGTATTTCACGCAAGACTAATTTCTTGCTGTTGGAGTAGAGGATTTCTCTCCAAGTATTCGATTAGCGAAAAAAGCAAAGTTAATACAAAATGCCTCAAAAAATCCAAAGTGGTCTAAATGAGAATTTACTGTAAGTACCTCAACTAGGAAATTCCCTGGCTATCCAGTGCTTAGGACTGCAGTGGTTAGACTTTCACTGCCGAAGGCCTGGGTTCAATTCCTGTCAGGGAACTAAGATCCCACAAATCTTGAGGTGTGGCCAAAAATTAATAAATACCTCATCTAATCTTTCAGTTTCCACATAATCATGACATGGAACAGCTCTTTGCCAAAAACATTTATTCTTAAAATTTATTTAAGTGTTTCATAGAAACTTTAGTAATAGCCAGAATAATTCATGTCAGTTTAGCAAACTCTTTAACAAGCAGAAAGAGCTTATTGAAAGGTCCTTTATGTACAGTCACAGTTAGGTCAGTATTTTACTCCACCTCTTCATTAATAACTTTACTTTCACATTAAAATCTTCAGACTATTCTATATATACATTCAACCTCTGTTTTCCTTTAACCCAAGGAAGACATGTGTGGTTTACAAAAGGAACTTCTAAAAGTTGATCAACTATGGCCGGTGTTATTTAACAAGTGGGTCACAGCAGATGGAAAGAGTTGTTGTTTTCCTAAAGTGTCTCTAAGTATGTCTGTAAAGAGCAAGTCCATATTTCATACTGTTTGCAAGCCAATAAAACCTATTCCTTAGAGGCAGGTGGCTCAGTGGTAAAGGATCTGCCTGCCAGTGCAGGAGCTACAAGAGATGCAGGTTTGTTCGGTCCCTGGGTTGGGAAGCTCTCCTAGAGGAGGAAATGGCAACCCATTCCAGTATTTTTTGCCGGGATAGTCCATGGACAGAGGAGACTTTGGGGCTACAGTCTGCAGAACTTCAAAGACTCTGACATGACTGAGCGACTGAGCACACCAGCGTGCAGAGGCTGGTTATTGCTTTCTTTCCCCAAAAGGCCTGTTTCCACTTCACCACCCATTTAATGAAGTCTAACTTGGGTTTTCCCTGAGCTTCTATACCTCTTGTCCTTTAACGAAGGGAAGAGAAGATCTTCTGTGTCTTCTCTTTTATCCCTTCCTCTTTGCTGATCCTCACATCCCCTTGCCAGTCCCGATTCTCTCACTCTAACCAGCTCAGTCAACTCTAAGTAGGGCTGTCTAGGGAGCAAGCTAAAAGGTTAAGATCAATGAGGAAATCCTTTTAAAGAAATCCATAAAAAAAAAAAAAGAAATCCATGTGGTTGTCTGAAGTTCACACAATTACTGAGAATGAGAAGTATCAAAAATGCTATTTACCATGTGGAAAACAGCCCTGTGGCCTTACAGTGCAATCATTTTGTTGTGAGGTAAGGTGTTAATCCCTTTCAGTTCTCAGGGGAGTACAGTTTAATCAGATGCTGTACCTCTGTTGGATAACCTGTGATAGGACAAGCCTGATGACTCCTCACGTAGTTAAACACACAGCGATAACAAAACACATAGCCAGAGGTGGCGAGAACTGTGTCATTCACCCGGTTTTTACGACACAGTGGGCACACAGTCTTAATTTTGGGTAACAGGGGAGAATCCAAATTGTAGTCAAGGTGTATAGGTGGTGGTGGAGTAGGCAGAGCAGTCAGGGTCTTGATGGTTTCTTGGTTTTCTGATGAATACCACCACTCAAGGAACTGCAGGAAAAATACACCCACCGAAAGGCCAGTAGAGAGGGATACGGCAACACCCCCCATGGCTTTCTTCAGAGCTGACTTTATCTTCTCACCAATGCTGTTTGGAGAATAGAACAAGGAGGCAAAAAGAGAAACTGTTTATTTAGGTATAATCACAGAAAGACTAAGAGAAATGTAGTTCTTGCATTTTTCATTGGAATCATTGATTCAGCTTGGGGATTTAATTGTGTCCTTAATGGTCCCTCGTAAACAATTCCCTCTTTCTGACTTATATTTTAGGGGTATAGGAGCTAAGATTTGTTTTTAATGACTAGAGCTTGTGTTTTGAGAAAAAAAAATTAGTGAGATTATATAGACTATATAATCAACTTGTATATTGATTATATAGACCTTTTGGGGCAGAGAGGTGAGGGATAGTAATATCCAGAAAAAAAAAAAACTCAAAAAACAACTCAGCAGTTTTGAGGAATATAGTTGAACTTGTAGGAGAACACAGACACTTAACTAGAAGTGGGATGTGCATGCGTGTCCAACTCTTGGCGATCCCACGGACTGCAGCCCGCCAGTCTCCTCTGTCCATGGGATTTTCCAGGCAAGAATACTGGAGTGGGTTGCCATTTCCTACTCCAGAGGATCTTCCCAAATGAGGGATTGAATCCTAGTCTCTGGTATCTTCTGCACTGGCAGGCAGATTCTTTACCACTAGCACCAAATGGAAGAGGCAGAGCACCATGGTAAGAGCAGTCTAGAATTGTATTGATCTGGCTGGAAGCTCAGCTCTGGCACCTAGCTATGTGGCCTTGGCAAGGTACTTAACTATCAGAACTTAGTTTCTTCGACTGTTAAATGGTGCTTATGCATTATTTCATTGAGTTGTGATAAGGATTGAGGTGATATACACAAACATCTGTGTACCAGCACAGGGCCTGGTACATAGCAAGTGTGCACAAAAATGTAGGCGGTATGAGGAGGAAAGTTACCAGGATGGCAATCCTTATTTTATGGACACATGAATTTTTCAATGATTTTATGAAATAACCTCAGAGTGGACTGAGGGAGGTGAATTATAAAATTGGGATCAGACTTTAGGATTTATTAATCAAAGACTCTGGGGAAATGTTAAGGCCTTACCTCCCAGCTGGTAGCTGCATCACGCTGGCTTCAGCTGGTTTGTGCTCCAGAGCTTGTATATCCTGAACTGTAAGCCGACCTAGCCGAACTCCAGCCAGCCTCAGCAATGGTGAGTGATGTTGAGCCTTTCCTAGGATGTATCGAAGCTGCTGTACCAGAAACCAGCCTTCCCAGGCCATGTTAACAAATGGGTAGGCTGCCAGGAAGGCTCTGTAAAATCGTTTCCATCGAGAAGAAGGGGGATGGATGGAATATTCGTCCTCTTCTCTCAGGCTAGAAACCAGCTTCTCCAGTTTCACTTTTAGATAGGGAAGAAGAACCAGGAACATAATTGATTTCATAAGCTGCTTCTTTGGGAGACCAGCACTGGCCAATCTCTGAAGCTTATGTTGGTCTCCCATTACAATCCTCTTTAAGCCATAGAAGTTTTCAGAAAAGGAGGCGCTGGTTTTTGACAGATAATGCTGCTGGAGCAGAAGATCTAGCAGGGTAAAGATTTCATCAAACCACCTCCAAAAGAAGCCAAAGTGGGCAGGATTTGATTCTGCAAGAACCTACAGCAAAATAAATGAAATTCATTCCATTACAACAGATACTATGCCTTGTCATTTATATTTCCTTTTTTCCCCTCTAAATTCTGCACTTTTCTTTCTACATCTTAACCTCCCTGAAGGGCTGGATATATAGTGCACACAACACTCTACACAGAAGAGAGACTCCATAACTGTTAAATCATAGGATATGAATTATATGCTAATTGATTATTTCAAAACCGAGGACAACAAATTCAAATAATTGGTGTTTTTTTTTTTTTTTTTTTAACCCAGACGTCCCTAAAACTTTCCAGAGAATTAAATCCTTACCTTGACCACATGCTGAAGAGCAGGTCTCACTGCTGTCATTAAACTGTCCTGTGCTACCACCTCGAAGATGGATGGCTGGTCATCCACGACAGAGGCAGTCGTGATGTGAGCCCCGTGCTCAGCCATAGTTTCGTGTGTGCACTGGGTTTTACTTTGTCCCCAAGCTCTTTAGTAAGCATGAACTTTTGGGGGGCGCCAGATGGGTGCTCAGTCTCAAAGGTAACTTTTATCTCAAAGGATAGCCCCTCAAGTTTACTGGAACTGGGCAAAAAAAAGACCTCTTCCGGAGGCAAGGTGAGTGGTGGGGGGGGGGTTCGAGTGAAGAGAGGTGAAGAACGAAGTTAACACGGACGTGGGTGGAAACAGTGTGTAGGAAGGGTGACCTGACAACGCTGCGCCTCACGGGACAAAGCGGGACTACGGGGGAGACAGCGCGGCGTTGGGCGCGGGCCTCTCGAACGGCAGTCCCGGAGGCTGCCAGCCTGGGACTCTCAGGAGGGCTCAAAAGCCAGGCGGCTCTGAGAGATCCGACGTGCACCGGAACGGCCGGCCCCCGCGGCCTGCCTCGGCTGTGGACCCCACCCGTGACCGTCCTGGTGCGCTGACCCTGCGAGGGGCGCGAGGGGCCCGCGACCCCGCGGCTGGAAGGAGACCTCCGCCTTCGGACAGAATCCGCAGCCGGAAAGAGAAGCCGCGGGAGCTTGGAGGAGACCGGAGGCGGAGCGGCGCTCTAGCCCGGAGCGCGGCCCTGGGAACCGGAACTAGAGAGCTCTATGGCCTCACGGGACTTCCGCTTCCGCCCCGCTGAACGTAGAGGAGGCGCCAGAGGTGATGGGCTGGAGCGGAGGTCTCTGCGGATTGGTTTTCCTTTTCTTAGGTGGGGGTGCGTCGCTGTCTTGTTGGAAACCCACCGCTCTCGTCTCTCTCTGCGGAGTCTTTCTGGCGAGTAGTTGGGAGCACTGCATCGACGTCTGGAGCCTGAGCTCGGCCCGCAGCTGAGGCGTTTCTTCCCTGGGGCGATCCGGATAGGGGCAAGGGGCCCAAGGGAGTGAAGAGATGGAAGCCTCACTTTGCTTGCGGCGGGGGTCGTGGCTCACTAGTATCTGCCGCCTTCGGGAAGGATTTAAAGCGACAGAGGCAGAGATATAAGCCTTAGCTTTATGGCCTCCAATTATTAAAAAATTTCCTGCCATTGCTTAGAATTTGGGACGATTCTTTTTCCTTCGGCCCGGCAGCTTCATTGTCTTCTAGGTTAGATTCCGTTCAGGCAGAACTCTAGGCACTGGCTCCATTAAATGAAAATGGTTCGTGTCCTTGAACACCGTAGGATGTGTTACATTAGCCATATGAATACGATGCTAAGACGGAAGGATGCTGATGAATTCTAACTAGCATGAGTTGGGGCGGCTTGACAGAGAAGGTGCTTTCCATTAATCGCGTTACCAAAATTAACATAATTAACGTGACAATTTGCAAAGTGTTTTTACATCGTATGCAGTTGCTTTGAGTTGCTGCTGCAGGTTTACTGAATTTGGATAATATTGATGGTTAAAGTTCATCTCTTGCTTCTTTAAAACCTTCCCCCAGTCCCTGGGGGGAAGCTAGAAATAGAAGGTATCATTGTTTGCCCTAGAGGACCTTATGGTACAAAGGTAGTTTGTTGGTTAACATAATGAGAACGCTCAAAAGCAAGGTTTTCTTTTAGTAGTTTCAACAGGAAAAGTAAAATCTTGCAAGTTAACTTTAATTATAGTTCTAAAAAGTGCTTTAGGGAATTCCCTGGTGGTCCAGTGGTTAGCACTCCGTGCTTCCACTGCACGGGGCATGGTTTCTATCCCTGGTTGGGGGAAGATCTCCCATGCCATGGGGCCAAGGAAAAAAAGTTTCACTCCCTGCGAGGATACCTGTCCGAGAAAGTCACATTAATGATTTTACCTTACAGAATTTTAAGGAACAGAGATAATGTATCTATATAGAGCACCTAGTTTTAGGTGCTTGATCAGTGGCAGCTATTACAGACAGGCTTTTCTTAAGTGAACAGCAAAAGTGCAAAGTTGAGAAATACAATCAACTAAGACAAGTGGAAAGTTAAACATTTGTATCAGGGGTATTTTGTTACAAGAAACAAAACAGGCTAATTTAGAAATATCATTAGAACGTAGGGTAGCTAACAAAATAAGGAAAACTAACTCTGAAGGAACAGGAATTATACAGTTCTACTGGATGTTTCTAGCAAGAATTAGCAGTCTCACCCAGGCATCAGTTGCAATAAATGAGCTTCAACATATTTCTGTCATTTGTACTCATGATTCAGATTCCTACTGATGGATCTTAGGTTAAGATTACCTCTCCACTCCCTGTTTCACTCTTAGTCAATTAACAGTTCTTTGAGAATATTTCAAAAGTAAACTGACATTACATGAGAAAAAAATAAAAAGGCAGTCAGAAATAACAATGTCGGTTATTAAAGCCAAAAAATAATAAACACCTCATCACAAACCCCACTCAGGTTTATGGTATAATGAGATAGGACACAGAAAAATTGATTGTGCTTATGTTAAAAGGTATTAAGAGCCATCAGACAGCTTAATATGGTGAGAGTCATATGGTAATAACAGCTGGGAGCAATGAGGCTGTTCAAACTAGCTCCAACAGAAGCCATGTATCGGCCTTTGTAACCTAAGGGAAGGTTGTTTCTAACCGCACATTGTATCTCAGCTTCTCGCTGCCAGTTGCTTTCTACTAGAGTGATGTAACCTGGTATTTCCTTGTATCTCATCAGGACCAGAAGTCCACTGAGAGATTAGGTGGACCTCAAAAGGTGGAGTACATTTGGGAAAAGTCATAGTCATGGTGAATCTGCCTGAAATGCAGGAGACCTGGTTTCAATCCCTGGGTCAGGAAGCCCCTGAAGAAGGAAATGGCAACCCACTTCAGACTTCTTGCCTGGAAAATTCCGTGGACAGAGGAGCCTGGTGGGCTATGGCCATGGGATCGCAAAGAGTCAGGCATGACTGAGCGACTTCACTCACTCACTACAAAATGGAATAAGAGGGCTAGGAAGGGGGTGGCAGTGGGGGCTGCAAGGAAAGAACCATTTAGATAGGGTAATCAGAGGGTGCTTTTATGAGATTACAGTTAAAACAAGACCTAAATTATGAGCCAGTCATAACCCTGTATAGAGTTAGGGAAGACGAATAATAGGTAGGAGGAATAGATAGTAGGGAATGGGAAACAGCTTGGAGTATTTAAGGGCTGCAAAACCTAGCAAGAAGTGAAATGAAGAGGAACTGAGGGATGAAAAAAATTAAAATAATGTTAGAGAGGTAGACAGGAACCAAGCCACTCATAAGTCATGGGAAGGAGACTAGATTTTAGTCAAAATGTAATGGGAAGCTTTTGAAGGATTTTACACCAGAGTCATGACCAGGTTTATATTTTTAAGGTGACCTTGTAATGGTTATGTCGTTAGCTTTACTTTGTGTGTATTTGTCAAGCCTTACATTTAGGATGTATGTTCTTTTTGAAATGTTTGTTATACTTCAAAAAAAGTTAAATATCTGGCTGCTGTATGGAAAATGGATGGAAGAGAGTTGACTTTTCCAGTAGTTCAGGCAAGAGGTCATGTGAATTGAACTAATGAGGTGAACGGAGGGAACTGAACAAAGTTGAGATACTTTTTGAAGGTAGAATTGACAACTTGGAGATGGAATGAATGTGGCAGTTAAGGGAAAGAGAGAAATCAAGAATGACCCCCAGGTTTCTGGCTAATAATTTCTGTCAGTGTAATTCATTGAGATAATTGCAATCTTAGCAAATATTTATACACTCCAAAGGCTTCCCAGGTAGCTCAGTGGGTAAAGAATCTGCCTCCAATGCAGGAGACCCCAGTTTGATCCCTGAGTTGGGAAGATCTCCTGGAGAAGGGCATGGCAACCCACTCCAGTATTCTTGCCTGGAGAAGCCAAGGACAGAGGAGCCTGGGGGTCTACAGTCCATAGGGTTGTAAAGAGTCAGACACGACTAAAACAACTGAGCTCAAGCACAACTCGAACTACTCAGAACACGTCCTAGTCAACAACAGGGCCCTATGTCGCCTTATGTTCCTCATATATATACTATGTGCAGGCATAGTTAAGTGACTTACGTAGCCTAGTTCATTTCATCCTTATGATAATATGATTGGATATTACTATTTCTTCCATTTTATAGATAAGAAAACTAAAGAACAAAGAAATGGGGAAAACTGGGAGAAGGACAGTTTTGTTCAGTTCAGTCTCTCGGTCATGTCCGACTCTTTGTGACTCCATGGACTGCAGCACTCCAGGCTTCCCTGTCCATCACCAACTCTCAGAGCATGCTCAAACTCATGTCCATCAAGTCGGTGATGCCATCCAGCCATCTCATCCTCTGTCCCCTTCTCCTCCTGCCTTCAATCTTTCCCAGCATCAGGGTTTTTTCCAAGGAGTCAGTTCTTTGCATCAGGTGGCCAAAGTACTGGAGCTTCAGCTTCAGCATCAGTCCTTCCAATGAATGTTCAGGACTGATTTCCCATAGGATTGACTAGTTGGATCTCCTTGCAATCCAAGGGACTCTCAAGAGTCTTCTCCAACACCACAGTTCAAAAGCATCAATTCTTCAGTGCTCAGCTTTATTTATAGTTCAACTGTCACATCCATACATAACTACTGTAAAATGAGAAACTGTTGGAAGTTTTTGAACGGGGAAAGAGGTATGAATCAAAGATTTTTCTGGTGGCATCTTCTTTACAAAATACAACTCTGTCTTCTATGAATTGTACCTGGAACCAGGTTTTGTTTTTTTTTAACTCCCTGCCCTACTCCGTACGCTTATGACTTGGCATATATATAGAATTACTCAAAAGTGTTGTTAGCAATTTGGTGGTGAAGTTAGGGGAATAGGTCAAGGTTAGAGGTATGTTTTTAGGAGTCATATGAGTAGGAAAAATAGTTGAACCCATGGTATTGCTAAAGGGATAATGTAAAGAAAATGTATGAGTATAGAACATAAATCCTTGCTACTCTCTCCCTCAAACACCATCTTATATCTCTTTTCTTTTCAGTCATACTTTTTAATGGAGTTATTTGTTTTCATTCCTTTCCTCCCATTTATCTTCCAACTTCTGCAGCATGACTTTTGCCTTCAATGTCTCTATGGATGGTCTCAGCAATGACATAAAGACCTCTGTGTTGCTAAATTCTTGGACACTTTTTGCCCCTCCTTTTCTGTATAGCAACTGTTATTGTTGATCACTCCCTCATACATTTAGTCATTCAACAAATTCAGGGGAGGTGGGGCTAGGCCTCAGAGATATAGTATTGATATTCAGTTCCTGTACTTTCATAGAACTCTAAAAACATCCTAAATTATTGTGACTGCCTTCTTTTCCTTCTACCTCTCTGCTTCTCAGTCCCCTTTGCATTTTGGTTTCCCAGCTTCTGCCTTAGGCTCTCTTCACATTCTTCTTCTTCTTTCTTGATTAAAGACTTTATTATTATTTTTACTTAGAGCAGTTTTAGGTAGGAAGTTTTAGTTTTGAGGGGAAGATACAGAGATTCTTAGGTCTTGGTTTCTGACAGGGACTTCTTTTGTGTAAGCAAACCACTAGGCTTCCCTGGTGGCTCATTGGTAAAGAAATCACCTGCCAATGTAGTAAACGCGGGTTCAATCCCTAGGCGGGGAAGATCCCTTGGAGAAGGAAATGACAACGCACCCCAGTATTCTTGCCTAGGAGATCACAAGGACAGAGGAGCCTGGCGGGCTACAGTCCATGAGGTCACAAGAGTCGGCACTGACTTAGCAACTAAAACAATTAACTAAAGCATACCTATTACATGCTAGGCTTCTTACCTACCTAATCCGGTTTAAGCTCCAGAAACTGGTAAGAGTTATTATCATCGTCTTTATTGCACAAGTAAGAAGACTAAAGTTGAAGAGACAAGTAACTTTCCAAGTCATATTCAGGGCAGGGATTCGGACTCAGATGGATTCACACATAGATTTGCGGCCGTGTCAACCTCTGCCTTGCACCAGTCTCCTCCAGTCCCACTGCCCTTGTATAATCCTGGGCTGGATCACCACTGTCCGTGTATTTTAACTGCCCAAGGAATTAGCTGGGTTTTGTTGTTTGTTTTCAAAGAAAGCAACAGGCATTTCACTGACTCTGTAAATTTTTAGAGAGGTCTTGTGTGAGGAAACACATCCAGAGAATGTCAGCTTGTTTACTAGATTCTTTCAGATGAGCCCAGGTCTCAGATCTCTTCCCCACCGCGCAAAAATTTTTCCGTCTCCAAGGCGACAGAGTCCCTCCTTTCTCGTTCTCTCGCGCGTCTGGATGACGTCACACGGGTGAGGCTTTCTGACGTAAGAGTTTCCTGTCCACCATCTTTGTCTCTGGCAAAGTGGGTTTTGCGCAGTGGCTTAGACCTGGAGAAGGTGTCGTGACGCGCAGGAAACCATTACAACATCGCTCGGGCCGTGCTCTCTGGCCGCTGCTGCCACCCCCGCCCTTGCCTACGGTGAGTTGTAGGCGGCTAACTTTAGGGTGTGTCCCTTTTTGATGGGGATGAGGGATCCCCAGACTTGGTTGGAGACAGGCGGAGGAGAGGAAATCCGAGGACCGTGACCGTTTAAGATGGAGTGAGCCGTCGGGTGTGACCGTTGTGAGGAAGAGGGTTGGAGAAAAGGACTTCACCGCTGGGGCGGGGCGAGGGACTCCTTGGGGTGGCAATTGGGAATTGGGGGGCACTGAGGAAAAGGTATGTTCGAAGTCGGGGGTTAGGAGGGTCGGCGGCCAGGGGTGTGGCTGGCGGAGACCCGAGGCCGAGGAGAGAACCTTGCTTCTTCCCGGTTTGGCGTCGTTTCCTGAGAGGCTAGGACATGCTCGGCTGAGGAAAGGGAAAAGGGGTTCCCCAGAGCTTTACTCCTGGATGGGCAAACCTCGCCGTCGTCCGTCATTTGAGGTTAAGAGACGCCTCTCCTCCGGTTCGTAATGGAGGAGCATAGCCGTATAATTTTGGCCACCTCGGGAACGTAGAGGAATTCCTGACACCGGAGAAAGGGAAGAAAAACCCAGAGAATTGACCCATGTGAGAGGGGGAAGCTCGTGGGAGTAAATCTTAGCCAGGAATTTTTTCTTCGGGGTCTTAGAAGGAACAGTCTGGTTTGAGAAGGACTGTAGATTAAGACAGAGGTAAAGAAACTGGAACTTCCTGTTAATTCCATATTTTTTTTTTGAATCCAAAGCATTTATTTATGCTGTTAGTTTTTACAGCACTCTAATATTTAGGGGCAGACTTTTTTTTTTTAACTCCGTTATGAAGCGGTGTGAATAAAGTGTGGCTGCTTCATTAAACTTTTTGACTTTTAAAGGTTTTAAAAATGCCGAACACTGTTAACAATCATTGTGGTTTAAAAGAGAAAGTAAAAAAAAAAAAAACGCGGTAAGTTTGGAAAAGACAGAATGACCAAGAAAGTAGTCTCAGTGAGGAACAATTTAAATTATTAATCACCTTCCTGGTATACTTCTGTTGCTTAGCCTCAGGGTACACTTACAAAGTAATAATAGAAAGCGGCAGATGAAGGAGACTCAGCTGTACAAGAAAACGTGTAACACTTTGCCAGTGGTGACTAAGCGTGGTGGGAAGGTGAGAACTGTTCACAGGTATTTGAAAGTTTAAACTCCCAAAGAAGGAGAAAGTAGAGTGTGTTCTGCAGATGGCTTCACTGAAAGTTGGGTGGTAAAATTAGTATAAAGCTAACATTCTGTGAGGGCTTCCCTGGTGGCTTGTTGGTAAGGAATCCACCTGCCAATGCAGTAGGCGTGGGTTTGATCCCTGGCTTGGGTAGAGCCCCTGAGAAGGAAATGGCAGTCCACTCCAGTATTCCTTCCTGGGAAATCCCATGGACAGAGGAGCCTGGTGGGCTACAGTCCATGGAGTCACAAAACAGTAGGATGTGACCTAACCACTAAACAACAACGTTCTGTGACTTAAGAGACTCAAGAAATCCTGGTTCTTCCATCTTTGTTTTCCTTCTTTAAACACACCTGTATTTTCAGTCAGTCAGTTCACTCCAGTCCTGTCTGACTCTTTGCCACCCCATGGACTGTAGCATGCCAGGCCTCCCTGTCCATCACCAACTCCCAGAGTTTACTCAAACTCATGTCCATTGAGTAGGTGACGCCATCCAGCCGTCTCTTTCTCTGTTGTCCCATTCCCCTCCTGCCTTCAATCTTTCCCAGCATCAGGGTCTTTTCCAATGAGTCAGCTCTTTGAATCAGATGACCAAAGTATTGGAGTTTCAGCTTCAACATCAGTCCTTCCAATGAATATTCAGGACTGATTTCCTTTAGGATTCA
The DNA here is from genome assembly GCA_007570785.1 of Antilocapra americana. Taxonomy (NCBI): domain Eukaryota; kingdom Metazoa; phylum Chordata; class Mammalia; order Artiodactyla; family Antilocapridae; genus Antilocapra; species Antilocapra americana. The sequence goes on from ML664177.1 coordinate 39,325,327, forward strand.
CTGGTTGGATCTCCTTGCAGTCCAAGGGACTCTCTTGAGTCTTCTGCAACACCACAATTCAAAAGCATCAATTCTTCAGCGCTCAGCTTTCTACCTGTATTTTAAAATATTACATTTTAGGCACAGTTCTGAATCGAACTGAACAAGGAGTGAATTAGGTAGGACACGTTTTCCTTTCATCCTTCTTTCTCTCCTTCCAGGTGTAAGTTTTCTAGAGTTTATTTCAATTAAGAATTGGATGTAAAACTTTTGATCTTTTTTCTTACTATATGATATTAGCAGGGTACTTTGTAGTCATTTTTAAATGGAAATGATAGGTATGTCTTTTGTAATGAGTTATCTGTTGTAATTTTGTATGCAATAAATGATACATTAAAATGCGTTTTTGGAATATCTGATTAGCACTTCTCATCCTTAAGTTTGTAATGAAAGATTACTAGAATGACCTGTCCGCTTTATAATTTGACTCTGTTCACTTTTTCCCTACGGGCACCAGCTGTGTAAAGTCCAGCTTTACGGGAAGAGAGTGGATTTAGTGGCCTCACCAAACTCTAAATTAGCTGCTATTTCCCAGAGAGCCATTTGAAATCCAGACCCCTATTAATTTTTTTCTGGCCTTACTCTCTTTAAGGGCACCAGAAGGAAGGAGGAATAGTTGAGAAGGGAAAACTGTCACAGCCTATATTAGTAGAAACTAGGTTATGTTAAATCTAGATGTGTGATCCTGTACAGAGAGGCCTTTTCTAAAATGCAGTGACATCACACTCTGGGCTAGGAAAGTTAGAGAAATTGTGCTTTTGACTCTGTCAGCCTTATTTATTTTTTAAAACAATGACCCGAGGCCATACCTCAAGCCTGTAGAGCAGCCAATGGATGACTTGTCTAGTTTGATCTGGTAAAAACTTAGTGTGAGTTCCAATTCCATGTTGGCTTTGCTTTGCCCTGGATCTCTCCTGAGGAATAACTTCTCTCCCACTCCCCAGAAGAACTTGATTTTTTTTTTTTTAAATTATAGTATAGCCGATTAACAATATTAGTTTCAGTGAGCAGAGCCACTCAGCCATACACATACATGTATCCATGCTCCCCCAAACTCTGCTCCCATCCAGGCTAGATTTTTGAGGCTTTTCAGCAAATACTTGATTTATTCTTAGAGCTCTATCTTTATCTTGGATGCCTTTTTTGGTATGGGGGGCTTCTAAAACAGCAGTTTTTACCATCCTATGTTTTAGAGAGCTTATGTTCATCTCTGGCATGTGATAAAGTGTCTCATTTAAATATATATGCATATGCATCTTTTGAAGTGAAATTCACACAAAATTAACCATTTTTGAGTGAACAGTTTGGTGACATTTAGTACATTTACAATATTGTGCAAGTCCACCTCTTTATTTTTATTTTTTTTGGAGTTTCTTTGGCTTAAGGCAGGAGCTAACATAAAATGTTTCTCTGCTGGTAGCTATAAGGGATATTACATTACTATTGTGTAGGACAGAGTGAAGGAAGAGAGTGGTAAGTTTCTCCCTTCTCTTTAAAAGCAGGGATTTTAATTTAGTATCTAAGATTATGTACTTGACTTTCTCCTCTTCCCTAAAGTTCTGTGGTTGGGTACGTTATTCCCTAGTTAAGAACACCTGGTGCTCACAATGGCTAGGACAGAAATCTCTTCCTCAGTGATAAAGGTTGTTAGGGAAGGTAATGAAATTGTGAGTCACTAATAAAGGTAGGATTTAAGACTAGGTTAATTTAGTGTAATAGATTGTGCTGAAAATTTCTGTTAGGAATTGAATAGGCGTGAATGTTTCAGAGCTTTAGGAAACAAAACAATTTGGGGGCCCTTTTTCAAAGAAACAATGAAAAATTCCAAGCAGCTTTTATTTTTAAATCTTGAGCCAGTTTTAAGCTTTGATGACTCTATAGGATTTAGAGTGGCATAATCACATCCTGGAGAGACCATAATAGCCTTGAGCTATGGCCCTTCTGTCAGGCTCTAGCAGTCATTTCTGTATACTGGTTTTCCTCTTTGTGTATCTAAGTTCTTGGGCTTTCCAGGTGGCTCAGTGGTAAAGAATCCACCTGCCAGTGCAGGAGACACGGGTTCAGTCCCTGTGTCAGCAAGATCCCCTGGAGGAGGAAATAGCAGCCCACTCCAGTATTCTTGCAGGGACAAAGGAGCCTGAAGGGCTACCGTCCATGGGGTTTCAAAGAGTCAGACTGACTGAGCATACAGTGCAATGCCATGTGTAAGTTCTTAAGATGATAACTTCAGATTTATTCCAAGTCTTCCATGTGAAGGACTCCTTTCTTCAGTTTGCCCACTTCACATTTAGTTTATATTGTGAATGGATTAAATGATTATAACATTCTTTGAATTTTTGCTAGAAAAGCATTATGAAAATATTACATAAGGCAAGTCTTTGTTACAGATTCACTTTAAATTGCAACAAATATGCTGAAAACAATTCAGTGAAATTCTGGTACAACTTAAAGCACTATTGTATATAAGGCTCAGGATTACAAATGTTAAGTAGCTGCTTGGAAAGGTATCAGATGAGTCTAATTTCTCTTAAATTACCCATGTAGTACATCTTAGAGAACAGAGGTGAGCCAAGCTCTTGTCACTACTTCATGGTTTGGGGCTTTTCCTTAATTACATTGTTTTTTTTATTTTAATGCTTAGGTCTTTTCTCTCAGATTCACAAGTACCGTTGTTTGTAAAGGTATGGTCACTCAAATTTACCAAATGTATTATCACTGATGTTGTTTTGACCTGAAAGTAATGAGCAGGTACTGGGGCATCTGTCCTAAATTCGTTGATAAGTAGTAGTAATAATGGTAAAAAAGAAAATACCTTTTTTTAAGTGCGGAAGGAATATTATTAAAAGAGAATTTTAACGTATTTGAAGAAGTCAAGTACATTGGACAAAGTCTTTAGAATTTCTCAAATCAGAAAACACTGTTTCATTATTTGGGGAGAAATGTGATTAGTCCTCGTTTTGTTTTACCAGTGGAGCCTTATGTCAGCTGAATTAGTGCTGGAAATTGGAAGGGAAAAGGTAAAGTTCAAGCTGGCACCCATGTTCTTTTAAGTTTTAGTATCAGTTCTGATTCTTTTTTGTGCTCAATGTGACTAAACATATCTTAGTTCTTTGCATTGGTTTTAAATGTAAACTAATATTTCTTTTGGGGAGTATTTTGGGGGTAATTGTAGATTGTTAGAAATATGAAAAACAATTTTTAAGGCCTCTCTAGATGTTTGTCATGAAAGAATATTGTCCTACCAATATATAGATTTTCCTTTTTTTTTTTCTGAAAAAGATCCCTTTTATTGATACATGTGATGGTGAATAGATGGATAGAGTTATTTTCTCTTTCAGTTTTTCTATGCTTCTGAGAGACTCTGAGAGTAAGTCTGATTTGCCTTAATAGAAAGTAATAGGGAGATCTTTCAAAACAAACTAGTCTTAAGTATTGGAGTGGCTAATGGAGATGCATTTACAGAAAGATCTAGCTTTAGGTCTTAGAGACTGGGGAGGTAATTGTGGATAAAATCATAAAGCCATGATAGGTTCACATTTTCACTCTCTTCCATTAGGCCTTTGGAGTTTGCTCCAATTAGCTTTTTGACACAAGAGTTTCATTCTTAACTATTCTTGCATCCCTTTGGATCACCCATGATGGTGGTAAGGATGAAGAGACTCATTGTGAAATTTAGATATTCTCATATATAAATGTACTTAAAATTAGTTGAATCCCTTGCTGGACCTAAATAACTCAGATATAGGTATTCTTTTCTCTTGTTCTAGGTGCACATTAAAGATCCAAAACCATGACTGACTCCAAGTACTTCACAACCAATAAAAAGGGTAAGTATGAGAACTCGATTAAAGCCTTTTTTGAAAATTCTTCCAAAGTGATGGTGTGCAGTTGCTTCAGGTAGAATGCTCCTGACCTCTTCAGAGATGCATAGCTTGGACCACCTCATTGGGAGTCTGCTGCTTCTACAGCAAGGTGTATTGAACACATTTTTAGAGTATAGGTTGTACAGATACGACTGTAATGCACATCATTTTGACTTGAAGGTTTTAGTGAAAGGAAGAGATGCAAGATTGATCCACTGAAGACTGATAGGTCTGAGGAGGGTGAAAGAGGAAGAAGCAAATTTATTTTCTTTTTTAAAAAAATTGAAGTGTAGCTGGTTTACAATGTTGTGTTCGTTTCTGGGGTACAGCAAGAGTAATTCAGTTGTATGTTTGTGTGTGTGTATTTTTCAGATTCTTTCCTATTACAGGTTATTACAAGATATTGAATATAGTTCCCTGTGCTGCTCAGTAGGACCTTGTGGTTTGTCTATTTAATATATAATAGTGTGTATCTGCTAATCCCAAGGTCCTGATTTATCTCCCCTCACTGTTCCCCTCTGCTTTGATAACCACAGTTTGTTTTCTGTTTTGTCAGTAAGTCCATTTGTATCTTGTTTTTTTTAAGAATCCACATATAAGTGGTATCATATGTTTGTCTTTCTCTGTGTGATTTATCCATGTTGCTGCAAATGGCAGTATTTTGTTCTTTTTTATATCTGAATAGTATTCCGTAGTATAGATAAATGACATCTTTTTTATCCTTTCACCTGTTGATGGACACTTACGTTGCTACTATGTCTTGGCTGTTGTAAATAGTGCTGCTGTGAACATTGGGGTGCGAGTATCTTTTCAAATTAGAATTTTCTCTGGATATATGCCTAGGAGTGGAATTGTTGGATCATATGGTGACCCTAGTTTTTTAAGGAACTCGCATACTGTTTTTCATAGTGGCTGCACCAGATTCATTTTTTCCTTGGAAATAAACATTTTATAATAAGGAGTATTATTAAAGCACTATAGCAATAAAAAGTAAAAATAAAAGTTCTCTTCCTCTCTGTTCCTATTCCTGATGGGAACTTGATGTGTATCCTTAATCTTTTCTGTGTATATATTAATACATGCTATTGAAAAAAATTTTAACTGCAGAGAAGAGATGATATAAAACTGTGCATGGAAACTTGATATTTTCTTATCCTTGCACTCATGCATTGTTTTGCATGACCTCATTTTGTTAAAGATAAAAATGATGTGATGCACTGAGAAGCACACAAATGAATAAATGTAATTCATTTATTTATGAATTACAGTTGCCAAAATGCATAACCTCGTGTAAATATGAGAAAATACCCATGACAACTGAGGATGTTCTTTAAAATGACTGTCCTGTGCTTTTTAAAAATGTCATTATAATGAAAAACAAAGGTTGACCAGCTGTTTCAGATTAAAGGATACTGAGACATGACAGTAAGTGTAACGTATGATCCTGAATTGGATTCTGGCCCAAGGGGTATAGGGGTAGAATTACTCTAGAGGACATTATCAAGATCATTAAGTCTATATAGATGAGATAATGTACTAGTGTTAAATTTCCTGATTTTCATCATTGTATTATGGTTATGTAATGTAATTCCTTGTTCTTAGAAATTATACACTGATATAATTTAGGGCTAAAGAGACGTGATATCTACAGTTTGTTGAATGAATCAGAAAAAATTTATATAAAGAAGTATGATAAAGCAAATGTGATGTAACATTAGAAACTGGGGAGTTTTACAGAGTTTCTGTAAGATTAAAATGATTTCAAAAGAAAAAGAAAATGGGAAGGCAGGTACAGTGCCTGGAGCACCAGGAAGTTATCTAGAAAGCCCAAGCATATTTGTCATTTGTCTGTCATTCGGAGTCAATTACGGTTAAACAGGCTCTTCCACTGTAATACAGAAAACAGCACAGAGCACTGCTTGTCGCCTCAGCTGCTCGTCCATGGCGGTCAACCTTGCCGCCACATTGGAATTGCCCAGTGAGAGAGGAGGTGATATCCAGTTCTCCCCTCACATGTCCTGATTTCTTTGGTCTGGGATATGATTTTGATGGGATTTTTACAAGCTCCCCAGATTTTTCCAGTGTTTAGCTGAGATTGAGAACTATTGCTCGCTTGGTAGAGTTGATGAAGGGGAGAAAGAAGGGGGAAAGATAAGAATTTAATAAAGCGGTAGTATGTATGAGATACCTTGCCTCGCTTAGTGCCCCTTGGCTCCACCCAGCTTCTTCCTGTTTATATTGCTTACACCTTAGAAAATCCTTTAGCCCCAGTCATTCATTTTCAGCTTTTTTTCTGATTCTCTTACCTTTCTGAAATGTATTTCCTTATATTAACTTTTTGTGTGCTTTGATGACCTAGATGTTGTGTGACAGTCAAAGTGAAAGTTGCTCAGTCGTGTTGACTTTTTGCGACCCCTCAGTGCATGGAATTCTCCAGGCCAGAATACTGGAGTGGGTAGCCTTTCCCTTCTCCAGGGGATCTTCCCAACCCAGGATCAAACCCAGGTCTCCCATACTGCAGGCAGATTCTTTACCAGCTGAGCCACAAGGGAAGCCCAGATCTTGTGTATAATGTTACAAAAAGATGTAATTTAAAAACTCACCTGATTCTTCAAACCTTCTCTTATAATGAGTCCTGGTAACGTTTTTTTAAATTCAGGGATTTTTGTACAAGTTTGAGACTTACAGATGAATCACGACTGAGTAAATACCACATTTTAAAAAATGGGTAGATTGTGTTCCTTTTACTTCCTATAACACCCACCAGAACTGCCATGGAAAGTGAAGTCGCTCAGTCGCCTCCAACTGTTTGCAACCCCATTGTAGCCTTCCAGGCTTCTTGGCCCATGGGATTTTCCAGGCATGCATACTGCAGTGGGTTGCCATTTCCTTCTCCAGGGTATCTCCCCTACCTAGGGACTGAACCTGGGTCTCCCGCATTGTAGGCAGACGCTTTACCGTCTGAGCTACCTTTAAATTTATGCTCTTGGAGTTGGAATAATTTCAGTTCCATCCTGTTTTGATTCTTCGACTCCTGCTGCTGTTCACAATTCAGATTTTCTGAAACCCTGCTGCTTGTTCTTTACTTTTCCCAGAAGTAAATGATGGGAACCCTGAGAGCTGGATTTGGCAGCAGAGGACTTGGAGAAGAGGAGAATGACTCTTTCAAGAGCCCAGCTTTTCTGTGCTATTTTATAGCAGCTGTCAAATAAAGGGGAGATTTTTGTCAGAGTTTGTTTGCTTTGTTGGCAGTAGATCTTGATATAACAAGCTTTTTTAGTGCTTATCTTCTGTGCTTCTTACTGGTTTCATCCTTCTCATTTAGAGTCTTCAGCAGATTCCATTGTTTGCTGCCCCCACTATTTCTGTACTGGTGAGCGAGGCTGAAATGGTCAAAAGCAGAAGAAAAGGAGGCAGCACTCTAGGTGGAAAGTGGAAGTGGCAGTAGTCAGCTTCTTTTTTTGTAGTGTTCTAGTGTATTTTCTTTCTTTTAATACCAGTTGAGAGTTGTTACCTTCTTATTTCAGCTCCAGCTTTCTTAAGGTAGGTGAGCCTAGGCCTTAAAATAGTAGTGGCAGTCCTGGCATTTCACAGTGCAGAACTTGAGCAGTCGTTGAAGGTGGTACGTTTAGAAATGACTGGCTTGCGCCATTCTTGAAGCTTCGGGATGAGTATTTCTGTTGTTAGCTTGACTGAACAGGATAGGGCTTTAAATCCCATTGACATCTTAAAGTACTGATTAGAGCAGTGATTTTCAACCCTGTACATTAGGATCACTTGGGGAAACTTTAAAAAAAATGAACGTAGGCGTTTTACTGTCCGAAAGTAAGTACTGTAAAAAAGTAAAATAAAATACTGTCTGATTTACTTGGTTCAGAATGGAGCCTGAGCATTGGTATTTTTAGATCCTTCCCAGGTAAGAATATGTAGACAATGTTGGAAAATTCTTAAGTTAAAAAAGTTGGGAGAAACAGTTCTAAGGCCAGTTCTGTTACTCGCTAGCTCTGTGACCTTGGAGCCTCACTTTGTGGAGTTGAGAGTAGTGAATGAAAAGTCTCTTCTGGTTTGAAAACATTGATTTGTGAACTTGTTTCCTGCCTACCTTTATTTTCTCTTCAAGACTTGGAAATTCTGATGGGAGATCATCCCTCAGATGCGTTCTCTCCGCACTGTAGAAAGATGCCACATCTTTGCTTCTTACATCCTGTTGTGGTTGCGGCCTTCCCTCTGGCTAGCTGTGGTGTCACTTTACATGGTGCAGTGTTGTGCTCTAATCTCTGACCCTGGGACCTCGTCTGTTTGTTCTCTTCTAGGAGAAATCTTTGAATTAAAGGCTGAACTCAACAATGAAAAGAAAGAAAAGAGGAAGGAGGCTGTGAAGAAGGTGATCGCTGCTATGACTGTGGGGAAGGATGTTAGGTGAGGGTGACCTCTCCTGCCTTGCTCACTTCAGACTCTTACTCTAGTGGTTGTTACTGCTTTTCATTGAGGGCTATTACGATAAGAATGTATAAGAATTAGTTTGTCCCACTGAAAACATTAGGATGTGTAGTCGATTTTATATTAACTCTGTGACCAAGTGTGGTGTTTTTGAAAGAGTGAAACCAGTTTGATTTCGTTTGCATACAGATCTAGCATAAAACCTCCTGAGAGCTGGCACAGTTACAAATCTGTTGCTAAGGTAATTTTAGAAGATGATAAAAATAAACAGAGGAGCAGAAGCCCATGTGTAGTCTAATTGGCTACGCCAGTGCCTTAACTGTACGACTCTGCACTGAGTTGCTGAATTCAAGATGAAAATCATTGGTAACAAAATCCAAATGGTCTGTTGTTTTTTCTCCCTCTATTTTCCCTGTAATTTAGCAGGATCATTTGGAAATAAGTAAGGATAGTCTGCAGGCCCCTGAGAATTCCTGAGATCCTTTCCATGAATTCCATGAGTTCAAAGCTATTCTTGTAATAATACTTAGGTCTTATTTGCCCTTTTCAGCGTGTTAATATTTGCACGGCTGGTGTCGTGTTATGAATTAAGGCAGTGTGCCAGACCATAACAGTATTCGCTGTATCCTTCACCACCATGTGCTTGCAGGAAAAAAGGGCAGTTTCACTTAGGACTGTCCTTCATGAAGCACTACAAATTTATTTCGGTAAACCTTGAATCTGAGTTCAGGTCTTTTTAATATTCACTGTGATGAAACAGGAATTTGTGTAAAGTACTTCTGCATAGCAGAGTGTGACGATTGATTTAGAAAAAAGCCCTTGCACAGTTGTTTAACTTGGGAATACCATTCTGTGTGAAAGAATGAGTGACAGACAAAATTATAGTTAATCAGACTTAATATTTGGGAGACATTTTATAAAAAATGAACAAAGTGAACCTGTCACTTCAAGGGAAAAAATTTGACAGTAGATACATTTCGACTTTAGAAATTAGAGTGTTGGAAAACTTGTGTCTCCCATCGTGAGCTTGATAGTTTCCAATACTTAGAGATTTTTCTGGTGAGATTGGTGGTGAAATTAATGAATGTGAGTATTTGGTGCTGTATAATGAAATGTGACAACCTAGAGGTGACCTGCATAACTCACTGAACCAATGTTTTCCAAATAACCAGTGCCTATATCATAAAATTATGCGTGGGTAAAAGATCCATTCAAAATAAATGCTAAATGAATGAATTTTAATTCAGTCAAGTATGGAAAGTTTATCAGTATGATTCCAGATTCCATATTGTATCTAACTTTTAAAAAACTATGATTTGTGGACTAAAAAAGACAAAAGAAAGATGATTATTTGGTCTGGCTTTAATGTGTCAAAGAACAACACCCTGTTATGTGAAAAAGCTATTGAAATACTCCATTACAAAATTTATATATGTGTGTGAAGATGTGTTTTCTTCTTACTACTTCAGTTAAAACAACATTCTACAGTGGGTTGAGTGCAGGAGCAGATGTGAGAATCCAGCTGTTTTTGCTTAAGTGAAAGTGTTAGTCCCTCAGTTGTGTTTGACTTTGCAACCCCATTGTAGCTCTCTGTCTGTAGGATTTCCTAGGCAAGAATACTGGAGTGGGTTGCCATTGCCTTCTTGGAGATCTTCCCAACCCAGGGATCTCTTGTATCACAGGCAGATTCTTTACCATCTGAGTCACCAGGGAAGCCCAGAGCCACGCCCAACATGGGGCTTGAACCCATGAGCCTGAGATTGGGACTCAGTTTTTGCTTAAACTAGACATTAAAGAGATTTGCAGAAATTAAAACAATGTCATCTTAATTTTTTTTAAGTAAAATAGATTTTTACTTTATAAAATATTTATGTTAATATAAAGCACACTTATTTTCTTTTTATCAGTTTAGTCAAATGCTGCTGATAAGAAATGAATGAGTGCAAGAATGTCAAGTAAATTCCAGGGTCTAGTGGTGGAATGTTGTTCTTTTAACACAAACATCTGAGAAGGTTCTAAGGCTAATGATGACCTTCTAATGTCATTGAGAAAAGGGAGAATCACATTTAAGTGCATTGTGTCAGGCACGGTGATAAATGTTTTTAGTTAACAGTGTTTTGTTTTATTTTTTAATAGTTCTCATATCTTCTGAACTAGAAGTTATTCTGAATTATAAGCTATTCCATGTTAGAGATCAAGAAAGGTATGCTCAGAGGGCTAAAGAATAATCCCAAACTCATACAGCTAGTGGTAAAGTAGCCAGGATTCTAACCTAGTTCTGGGCCCCAGTACCCATTACTGGTCACTGCCTTCATTGGTGTATGTATGTAGTAGAGTTTAAATATGTATATGCATACACATGGACTTCCATGGTGGCTCATCTGGTAAAGAATCCACCTGTCGATGCCGGAGATGCAAAAGATTCAGGTTCGATCCCTGGGTCGGGAAGATCCCCTGGAGAAGGAAATGGCTACCCATTCCAGTATTCTTGCCTGCAGAATCCCATGGACGGAGGAGCCTGCTGGACTATAGTCGTAGGGTCGCAAATAGTTGGCCATGACTGAGAGACTAACATGCATACATACACATGTTCAGGACTGTTTTGTTTTCTGAAAATGGTTAAAATTTTGAACAAAGGCCTTATCTAAGAACTGTTTTGATAAGGACACCAACCACATAAGTTCCCACTGGTTAGAAATGGAAGAATATGCGCATTTGAAAAGCATCGCAATTGTAGTGCTTTGATGCAAAGAATTGGTATGAAGAATACTGTTAACTTTTTTTGGTGACATAGTGATTTTTTTTGAAAATTGATAAAGAGAATACACTAAGATGTATGTCTAGGATTTGTTTAGAAATGGTTTGGAGCAATTAGATGGGGTAGGGACTGGGGGAGGGAAAGTAGGTTGAGGTTGTATAGATCAGGTATGTATCAATATTTACAGCTGGGTGATGGATCCATCAGGTTCATTAAACTGCTGTCTCCCCTTCAAAAATTTTCAAAGTAAAAGGTTTTAAAAAAATCTAGTTTTCAGTATCCTCTTGAGACCATTACTGTAATTTCTTTAATAACTCATTTCTGTGATTATTATCACTGCACTCGTCCTCTCATCAGATTACTTTTTAAATTAAGGCTTTTTCTTTGTGTTCTATCCAACATCTTGGCACCAACATCAGTTCACTTTCCCTTTCTCTCCTCAGCTCTCTCTTCCCAGATGTAGTAAACTGTATGCAGACGGACAATCTGGAACTGAAGAAGCTTGTGTATCTCTACTTGATGAACTATGCCAAGAGTCAGCCAGACATGGCCATCATGGCTGTCAACAGCTTTGTGAAGGTAACTTTTTCTCAGGGACTCAAGAACAGTTTCTTCTATCTCAGAAAGCCTTCTAAGAAGTGTCTCTTGATATGGTTAGCGTCTGCATTGCAAATAAGCAACCTCTGTTACAAAAGAGGGCTTCTAGAGAAGTATTGGCAATGAGTAGGACTGTGCATGGTTGAAGCATTCTGTATGCTGGCATTTGTCATCCAGGTTAGACCATATGGTGAGCCTTCTGTCAGCTGGGCTTGGTACATCCTTGCCAGATGGGAGAAGAAAGCCAGGTGAATGTCTCTCTTAACCTTCCGTGGCAGACAAAGGTTGGGCATATCATTATAGTCAGTAACCTGGGCCTTACCTATTTATATTTGTAGAAATTATGCTCATGTTTCAGAAGTAGTGGAAACTATAGAAGCTGCCCTTTAATTTTGTTTTAATAAGTATTATAACAGTTGATTAACTTTTTGTTGTTGTTATGGAAATTTTCAAACATACTCAAGTAGAGGAAGTAGTATACGAAGTTCCTAAATATCCACCTTGTAGTTTCAGTAGTTACCAACCTATGACCAGTCTTGTTTAACTTATATTCTCCATACAGGCTTTCCTGACCCCCACCTCCTCTCCTACTGGATAATTTTAAAGCAAATTCCAAACATTCTAAGGATGAAAAATCAGTTAATCAACTGACCATCAAAGAAGTCCTTAACACTATTGTATATCCAGTTAAATTTCTCATATAATTAGATATGATGAACATAATAATAAGGTTGTTTTTATTAGAGATTGGGATTGTTTTGTTTTGTTTATTTCTTGTTTTTTTCCTCTGTCTGGAATTCATTGTACGTTAAAAGCAAAATTCAGACGGCATTTCTAAAATTAGCTGCTATTAAATTGTTTTGAAAAAAATAAACATTATGCTTTCTTCTCGTGGAATTGTTTTTTCTTTGTTTAGCTAAAAAATGTACAGAATCAGAATAATATTTCATTCTGTCTGGTGATTCATAGATGGATGATATCATTGGAAAGAATTTAGTTTCCTTTTTTTGAAAGTTAGCTTGTGCATAGGTTTATAAGGTTTAAAGAAATTTTTTAATGGCAATCTAAGGGGTATTCCTTCACGGTAAGTGTTTTATTAATATTTGTACTGTATTTGGAGGCACTTGCTAGGAAAGGAGAATGTGTGTTAATCAGGATTTCAGTGGATCTCTCTGCTGCTTCACTTAAGGAACTTCTTGGGGGGCCCAGACCAGATTCTGGAGTCTTTTTTGTTTTCTTGTCTGTAGGCCCCAGATATATCCAGCTCTTTTCTCCTCGCTTGACATTTGTGGGGTGGGACACATCTTTCCAGGTTCTGATTTTTTTCCTGTGCCAGAATACAAGCCCAAAGCCCCTTTCTCTTTTTAGAGCAGGTCCACTAATGGCCATGAGGGTAGTAACACCAGCTATCTAAGTTTCTGCCCAGCTCTGGAATTAATCCTCTAGGGCATGTCTTCATTGTATATATAAAACAATTAAATGAATTCCTAGCCTAAACTCTTTGAATAGGCAACTAAATTTTGTACTTGGAAAATGTGGGCTCTGATGTAGAGTGTAGCTGGAAACCTACATTAATCAAACATCCTTTCGTGGCTTATGTAAATCAGACTGTTAGGTTTTAAACACCTCGCACACCAGTAGCCATCCGTGGTTGTTGTCTGCAGGACTGTGAGGATCCCAATCCTCTGATTCGAGCCTTGGCAGTCAGAACCATGGGGTGCATCCGGGTGGACAAGATTACAGAATATCTCTGTGAGCCCCTCCGCAAGTGCTTAAAGGATGAAGACCCCTACGTCCGGAAGACAGCGGCAGTCTGTGTGGCGAAGCTCCATGACATCAACGCGCAGATGGTGGAGGATCAGGGCTTTCTGGATTCTCTGCGGGATCTCATAGCAGATTCAAATCCAATGGTAATGTGTTTCCACTTTTTTATGAGACAACAGTATTTAAAATGGGTCTCTTTAAAAAGCATGTTTAAAATAAATCTTTGGGACATTGAGCCATAGGTTAGCTATGTGAAGCATGACTTCCATGGGACCCAAAGATTGTCTGTCTCATATCCTACTGAGCTGAAAACCAAGTCCTAATATACAAATAGTATATGAATGCCATTTACTTATTTATACTTTTCATTATAGATATTTTCAAACATTTTCAAAATTAGAGTTACTTAATGAATAAGTAAAATGAACTCAATTACCATCACCAGCTTCAATAATTACTAATACATGCTAGTTTGTTTTACCTGTTTTCTTCTCCTACCCTCTACTTATATATGGGTAACTTAAAGATGTCACACATGAATGGGTCTCTATTTTAATTTAATGTGTCATTATAATTAATAATAATCTTAACCTGTTTTTGTACAACAAATCAAGATGATTTGAGGAGATTTTCACAAGTATCATTGAAAAAAGTTTTAGAGAAAATTTAAAGTTAATTAGAATTGTGAGAAACTGTTTCAGGAATGCCTTATGTTTTATTGTATCTTTCTTGAAGATTTTCCTAGAATAGGTGTTAGCATTAGGGATTATTAAATTGTTGGACCGTGCTGCCCTCTAAATAGAAATTTTTTTTTTTCTTTGTTCGACATCTTGTTAAGAAGGTGCCCAGGAGGCAGAATCTAAGGAGGCCTTCAGTCTTTGGTGCCCACTCTACCCGCACAAGCTTGAGAGTGGAATACCTCTCTCCCAGCCTCATTTTCAGTCAGTTCAGTTCAATCTCTCAGTCGTGTCCGACTCTGCGACCCCATGGACTGCAGCACGCCAGGCCTCCCTGTCCATCACCAACTCCTGGATTTACTCAAACTCATGTCCATCGAGTCAGTGATGATACCCAACCATCTCATCCTCTGTCGTCCCCTTCTCCTGCCCTCAATCTTTCCTAGCATCAAGGTCTTTTCAAATGAGTCAGTTCTTTGCATTAGGTGGCCAAAGTATTGCAGTTTCAGCTTCAGCATCGGTCCTTCCAGTGAATATTCAGGACGGATTCCCTTGAGGATGGACTGGTTGGATCTCCTTGGCCTTATTTCACAAACATTTAAATTATTTGTTTGAGCTCTTTGTTCTTGTTATTTTAGTGAAGAACTGAAAAGCTTGGACTAAGAGATAAACACATACATGTCCACATGCTTACTTTTGTTCTTAAACCCATACTTTTCGTCTCAACTGTATGTCCTGTATTTTTGGCCGGAGGTATTACGCCTGTTTTTAGATTGCTGGTTCTCCTTTTTATCAGTTGTGTCAAACGCTGCTGATAAGAAATGAATGAATGTAAGAATGTGAAGTAAATTCCAGTGTCTAGTGATGGAATGGAAGGTATAGTAACTCAAACATCTGAGAATGTCCTAAGGCTAATGATGACCTTCTTAATACCATTAAGAAAAAGAGAGGCTTGGATGGTCCAGTGGTTGGGAATCTGCCTAGCAATACAGGGGTTTGATATCTGGTCTGAGAAAATCCCATTTGCCTTGGAGCAGCTAAGCCCTTGCGCCACCACTGAGCCCTCATGCCTGGAGCCTGTGCTCTGCAGTAAGAGAAGCCACCACAGCTGTGTGCACCGCAGCTAGAGAGTGGCTCCCACTCCCCTCGCAGCAGCTGAAGAAAGCCCTCATGCGCAGCCGAAGGATGGGCAATTTTTAAAAGATAAACAAAAGGAAAGTGCATTCTATGTCAGGCATAGTGGTAGGTGCTTTTACGTAAGGTTTTTTAAATTTTTTTAGTAGTTCTCATATCTTCTGAGAAGGCAGTGGCACCCCACTCCAATACTCTTCCCTGGAAAACCCCATGGACAGAGGAGCCTGGTGGGCTGCAGTCCATGGGGTTACGCAGAGTCGGACACGACTGAAGTGAGTTAGCAGCAGCAGCAGTAGCTTGTCTTCTGAACTAGAAGTTATTCTGAATTAGAGGTTATTCTGTGATAGAGATCAAGTAGTGTGTACTTGGAGAAACTAAAGAATAATCCCAGCATCATTCAGCTAGTGGTACTGTGGCCAGAATTCTAACCTTGTTCTGAGCCCCAGCACCCGTCACTGGTTACTGCCTCCATGAGTGTGTGTATATATGATATAATTTAAATATATATATGCACATACATATTTAGGACTGGTTGGTTTTCTGAAAATGGTTAAAATTTTGAACAAATAAAGGCCTTAATTATCTGACGACTGTTTTAACAGGGAAATCCTGGGAAATTCAGGGAAATCCTCTGAATCCTGTTAGTCCTATGATAGATATGAGTCCAGTTTTACTGCTCTTGAGGGAGAATTTTGTTCTACTTTTTCAGAAGTTGCCCCACATGGTGGCAGCACTGCTCCAGCAACTATCAGAACCACTTGCAGAAGGAACTGATGCTTCCAGGTTCTACCTGAGTAGTTTTCTTATAGCTCACTTTAGAAGGGCATCCTAGATGTGAAAGCACCAGAACATCTGGAGAAATGACTTCAAAATCAGAGAGTAAAATGTCAGTTAAAATCTGATTACTTTTTTGGTGGATGGAGCCTTGCTTTTGAATCTTAGTTCCCTGACCAGGAAGGTAGCTATGTGCATCACTATACCATCACCGTGCACTTAGTCTTGTGCATCACTGTACCATCACCGTGCACTTAGTCCCCTGACCAGGAATTGAACACTGGCCCTTGGCAGTGAGAGCATGGAGTCCAAGCCACTAGACCTCCAGGGAATTTCCACTACAATATTAATTTAAAGGGTACTGATCCCTTTATCTGTACAGATTCATATGGTAAAACCTTTTCTGAGGAATTAGAGCTAAACTTGTCTTTAGAGGCCAATTTTATCAGTCCATTTGTTGAAAGTAAATATGTATTTAGAATGAGGGAGCACTTTGCCCAAGAGGAAGACAACGCCCATGATTTCTTCACACGTAACAAAATTTTGAAAGTTATGATCTCCGTAAATTGATATTTGCAAGAAAGATACACTTCTGGTGACTTTTCTCTAGCTTTTTGTCCACACATTAGGATTTTCCTTCTTTTCTCTCTCAGAGGCATTTTGAGATATTCCAATTTCTGTTAATGTTTACACTGGAATCTGCTCTCCGAGACTCCCTGGACAGCCCCACCACATGTGCTTTGCTTTTTGTTTGTGAATTCAGGTCTCCTGAATTCTTTGGCTCTGTGCCTTAGCCTCTTTGAACTTGTCTTGGAAGCCTTCTCAGTTCTGTCATTACTCTGAGAACTGCCCTGGGAATCTCCCTCTTCCATTGCTCTGTTCTCTCAGCCAAAGTACAAACTACTGGATTAGTTACAACAAGAGCAACACCCCCAGAATCACAGTTTTCATTTGTTAAGGGCTTTTCTGCACAAGCAGCATGCTATCAGAACTTGGCCCAGTATGGCCTTTAGCAAAGGCTCTAGTTAAACTGCCAGCTCCTTTTTTTTTTGCTCAGCTTCTTTTAATTTGAACTTATTCTGGAAAGCTCTCTTATGAAAAGTAGCACTTTCTTCTTAGAAAAAGTATGTATTTTAACCATGTGCTAGCCAGTAGTTAGAAGGCAGGTGAGATTACGACAGTGCTTCTCACCTGGTAGTGGTATTTTCCCCTGCGGGTATGCGGCCGTGTTGGGAAACACTTTCGGTTATCTCAGCTGATGGGAAGGTTGCTGCTGACATCTGGTAAGTAGGGCTCAGGGACACGTTAAACATCCTGCAGTGCACAGGGAGTCTTCTGCAGCCAAGAATTATCCATCCCAAAACGTCAGTAGTGCTAAGGTTGTGAAAATTTGGGTTATGGAAATAGCACACAGCGTTTAGGGCTCAGAGTGGTTGCTGTTTGGCATCCTGGCTTGGCTGCTTACTAGAAGCATGGCCTTGAGCCTATCATTTAAAATGAGCTTCAGTGTCCTCATCTGGAAAAATAAAAATAAAAGCAGGTAATAATGCCTGTTTTACTGGATTATTTTGAAAATGAAGGAATAATTTATTTAGAAATTTAAATAATGCCTAAACAGAATACATGCTTAATAAACAGTAGCTATTCTTTGGGGGAAATTTTTAAAAATTTCTTTATTTTTAATTGGAGGGTAATTGCTTTACAATGTTATGTTGGTTTCTGCCAAACAGCAACATCAATCAGCCATAGGTAGACACATGTCCCCTCCCTTGAACCTCCTTCCCACCCCCACCCCATCCCACCCCTCTGAGGTTGTCACAGAGCACCAGGCTGAGCTGCACAGCAACTTCCCGTTAGCCGTCTGTTTTACATGTGGTAATGTATGTGTTTCAGTGCTGTTCTCTCCGTTTGTCCCACCCTCTTTTTTCCCCTGCTGTGTCCATGAGTCTGATCTCTATTTCTGAGTCTCTATTCCCATCCTACAAATGGGTTCATCAGTACCATTTTTCTAGAGTTCATATGTATGCATTAAGATATTTGTTTTTTCTCTTTCTGATTTACTTCCCTCTGTATAAGGGTCTAGGTTGATCCACCTTACTAGAACTGACTCAAATTCATTCCTTCTTATGAACAACAGCTGTTCTTAAGGAATAGATCTAACATGACATGCTTTCTAATTATTGTAATTTTTATTTAGGCCTTTAGTGTGTGGTGGTTTGCTGTCAGTCTGAGATGGCAAATAATGAAAAACTCAAATTTCTCTAAATCACTTTGTAAATTTGAGAAGGATTTTTGTCAGAATATATTTGTTGTCCTTGTGGGTTGTGTAAAATTGTTTATTAATAACCTCAATTTAGTACTTTAATTACATTATTTCTTTTCTCCCTCAACATATATTAATAAATAGAGTTGTAAACTTAGAATATTATACTAATATTTCACTTAGAAGTGAAATTAGAAATGTATAATGCTCTTCATGGCCAGGGTCCATGAAGGAGTTTCAGAGCTGGTCAAATTTTAGGCATGTGGGAGAGTATTAGATGTGTGGTAGGCAGTGGGTAAGAGTGATATAGCAGGTAACATGTTCAGTCTTTGTGTGGATGCCCCTAGTAAGTAATGTTGTATTTGGTTGAGTAAGTGGAATCATTGGCAGCTGTCTAGTTAGAAGCATGCTTGCCCAC
Organism: Antilocapra americana; assembly: GCA_007570785.1. Classification (NCBI taxonomy): domain Eukaryota; kingdom Metazoa; phylum Chordata; class Mammalia; order Artiodactyla; family Antilocapridae; genus Antilocapra; species Antilocapra americana. Next base: position 39,344,054 of record ML664177.1, read on the forward strand.
TGGTTGATCTTAGTGCTTTTCTGTCTTTATTTACAGAGGAAGGAAACGATTATTGTTTTCCTTTATGATAAACTTCGTGAAGATCTTTTTATGTGTAATCTCACCTTAGAAATTTTAATCATAATCAGTTTTTATTTTAGAAATTATTTCTAACTTAGGGTTTTTTTTTTAATCTCATTTTTGGGGTTAGATTTTTAGACTTAAAGTTTCAAAGACCATACAGAAACTTCTCATATGCTTGTCTTCAAACATGTTTACTCAGTATTAAAATATTATTATGTAATTATGGTACCTTTGTCAAAACTAAGAACTTAACTTTGGTACATTTTTATAAACTGAGGTACAGACTTTATTTCACCTGTTTCAAAACACATGTCCTTTTGCTATTGCAGCATTCAGTTCAGCATACCAAATTGCATTCAATCACTTTCTCTTATAAAGAGTTGACTCACTTTTTTTTTTTGGCTTAAACAGCGTAAGTTTATTTTCTCCCAGTTCTGAGGCTAGAAGTCCAAGTTCGAGGTGTCAGTAGGCTTAGTTTCTTCTTCTGAGGCCTCTTTTTGGCCTGTAGATGGGTGTCTTCCCTTCTCTTCATATGATCCTCCCTCCTTAGGTGTCTATCCAAATTTATTATTCTTATAAGGATGCCAGTTATATTGGGTTAAGGTCCACTGTAATGACCTAATTTTAACTTAATTTCCTCTTTAAAGACCCTATCTCCAAATACAGTCACATGAGGTTTTTGGAGGTTAGGACTTCAAATCTTCAAATGTGAATTTTGGGGAGATAAACTCAGCCTTTGTAGGAGGATGATAATAGAATTTACTTCACAGACTTGTGAGAATTAATTGAATTTAAACATATAAAGTACTTAGAAGAGTGATGAAAAGTGTTTTGTATTGCTAAAGATGACATTTGAAATGACATGAAAATGAGACAGCCATTTCGCAGATGTCCCTGCCTTCTCTGGAAATGGCTCCTTTGAGTCCTAGAGTTCTCAGAGCCTAGTACCTTCAGAATTGCTCCCCACTTACTTTGGGTAAGAGTTGACTCACTGTTTACCAAGTTCTCTCAAAACAGAAAAGTACTTTGTAACTGAAATGCTTTTTTTTCTTTCCGAGTATTATAGTATAGGGGTTAAAATTCAGGTTCTGGAATCATTCAGACTTGGGTTTGTATCCTGATCTGCCTTCCTTAGCTTGATGGTTTTCCTGAACATCTCAGTAGCCTCATCTAGAAAATGGAGATTATGAACAGTGTTTCTATCATAGGATCATTGTGAAAGATAAAGGACAGGGCTTGCAAAGCACTTTACTGTGAATCTGATTTGGAGTGAGCCCTTAATATCACAAACTTTTCCTTACTGTATAGCAATTGTGGTGCTGGTTTTTAATGATTTTAGAAAGGTTAATATTTCAGTGGCAATTTTATTGAAAAAAATTTTCTTTTGTATACATTATTTAAAGCCAGACATTATTTTTTAGGGGGTTCCGAGGGCAGCATATCTACAAATGGAAGTTTAAGTCTGTCTACAGTATTAGTTAACACACCATTGCAGAATTGTTCAAAGATGTAACTAGAGCAGTTTTTGTTGGCAACTTCTGGAAAACCGGATCTCTTGTCTGTTGTATTCAGCTGTGTACCAAAAGACCCCAGCTTGTTCTTTTCTTAGTGTCTTTTGTAAAGTGCTCTCAGGGCTCTGATTTGGCAGAGGATTACTTATTCTCAGAAAGAGATGGTAAGTGGTGTGATGATAAACTTTTTGTTTTGTGCATGTTGCAGCATTCTTTTGTGTGATTTTAGGGCCTGTGGATCAAGTAACTCCCTGCCTTTTAACTCTTAGTTAGGAGTGCCTCTTGTACGCATGGAGACATTTATTTGTAGTGATTTGGCTTTGTGCTTATTTACATTTCATCAGAACACATCTTAAGCCACTCAAGTAAGTAATGAGTTTCATTGAGTCTAATTTTTTAATCTTTCTTGTTACTATGTATTCAGACTTTCTTGCTATAATGGGATGTGTTGACTCTACTAGATAGATGTATTCATTCAACTTTCTCATTCTGGAGAAGATGGGAAAACAGAGCATTAGAATGTCATATAATCAGCATATTAGTTGACAGTCTGGACAGTGTCTTTGGATTAAAGCATGAGCTCTAAAATTAACTGGTACCATGTAGTCATCCTTGGAGATGATAATGTCTGAAACCTGTTTAGAATAAATGCCGTGTGCTTTAACATGTTATTTCAGGCAACTCCGTAAAGAAGAAAGTGAGGTTTTGAACTGTTGGTGATTTTCAGGAGGATAAAAATATGCACATCACCTGTATATTTCATTATAATAGATTTGGTTAGCTATTCTACTGCTTTCAATTCAAATCTTCAAGGGGCAGCAGCCAAAAGGATTGTAAATTGAATATGAGAATTGAATCATTTTTTTCAGAGTGTGTGACCTTGAAGGTCATTGCTAGGAATGAAAGTCTTTCAAATAGTAATTTAGTTAACAGGATAAAGTCACTGTACTGAGAAGTGCTGTCTTTCTTGGGTTCTGGGACTACAAAAGTGAGGGAAATTAAGAGAAATCATTCAAAGGGACAAGGAAATGCATGAGAGATTCCTCCTAAAAAACCTGTATCTGTGATACTCCACTCCTAGTGAGTATCTAGATTTCCTTCTAGCATTCTATTTTTACAGGATCATTTTTATTTTATTCATATCCACCACTCCAGCTTGCTACTTTTTAAAAAAAGAAAAAGTGAGGTCAAATTTATGCCCTCAAAATTTCTGTGTATATGATAGAGGTAGCTTATAAATCAGGTTTTATAGCCGGATAGTAAATCTTGCCCTGTTAAGTGCTGTTAGGATGTGATTATCTCTGAAATATATAAAGCAAGAGAATACCTTTTTCTCCTTGTATAAATCTGCCAGGAAATAATGTTTTGATTATATCATCCTGCCCAACTTTGATTTTTCTTTCACAGCTCTTGGGACTTCTATAAATACAGTCAGCAGAGTGATTAGTACTCAGACAGTAGAATCAGATACAGGCTATGTGTTCATAATCAAGCATTTTTCCTTTTTGGGCTGTGTTTATTAAGCAAGTCACTGAGTTTCTCTATTTATAAATTCATTTTTAAAACCTGTTTCCTTATCTATAATAGGTAGATTTTGATAGCAACTACATTAGAGTTGTGTGAGGGTAAATGGCATAGTAAGTGTTCAGTAAATTTTAGCTATTGCTTTCTTTTATTTCTTTGTCCAGTTCTATTAGGTATAGTATAAGGTAAGTCAAAACACAAGTTCCTTATGTTAAAAAAACTTCAGCAGACTCCAAGGGTCTGCATGGAGCTGTCAGATTGAAGGGAAGTGTGTAGTTAGGGCAGAGAAAGATTTGTTTAGTATTGAGTGTGATTTTATTTATACACATACGTGTGTGTATGCTTTTGCGTGTATGTATACATTTGTGTTTAGTGTCTATAAAGGATACGTATTAGGTCTATAGGGATGGAGGTGAGATAGGAGGAGAAATGTTTAGTTGCAGTCTCCCAGAGAACAGAACTGACTGGTATTGGGAGGTAAGAGGAACTAAAAACAGTTTTTTGGGTTTTTTTTTTTTTTTTTGATGTTATGGGATGTGTTCCTTTGTAGCCTAGATGCAAGGACAAGTGAGTTGTCCTATATAATCCAGCTATACTGTCTTGAAGTTAATGTTTGCCTCCTTGAGATTCAGTGTGACTAGCTCATGTTAAGTTTCTATTCATGCAAGAGAAGCAAGGCTTACTGACGAGGAGAGCTCTAAGCAACCCTTTATGAATCCACCTCGGTATGTTTCTAAACCTAGCAGTCTGAATGTGAAGATTAGGAGGTGAAAATTGAAAGGTATTAATAGAATAGAAGGGATTTTAGAGGAACAGCGGTACAGTTTTGTTCAGTTCAGTCGCTCAGTCATGGCTGACTCTTTGCAACCCCATGAACCACAGCACGCCAGGCTATCACTGACTTCCGGAGTTTACCCAAACTCATGTCCTTTGAGTCAGTGATGCCATCCAACCATCTCATCCTCTGTTGTCCCCTTCTCTTCCTGCCCTCAATCTTTTCCCAGCATCAGAGTTTTGTTATTGGGCTGTATCTCCTCTGGTCAGCCGTTGGCTCCGTGATCATTTGGCAGTGACCTCTTTTCCCAGTGCAGACTTTTCTAAACATAATCCTGTAATCTTATCTCTGGATCTTTTAATCAGGTTTGTTTTCCCTGTTTCTTTTCTTACTTTAAGGTGATAAGTGAAAGTTGCCCATTTTACCACTAGACCCTATACACTTCATCAGCTGCATTATATACTTGGTTTAATTTCCAATCATGTATGATGATAGCAGAGGAATTCTAAATTGTTCATCCTATTCAGTATCCTTCTGTTATCTTTCCTCTCCATTGCTTTTTGTAATTCCCCCAATCCTCCCATTTGCTATTACATTTACTGTTAACAGACCTTATATTTAAATTTTTCTGACAAGAAAAAGAAACTGGCAGAAAGTCAGTGACAGGACATTTGGTTTGTACCAGCTGGTCAAGAGTGGGTATGTGTTGACAGCAAGAAAGGAAAACAGGTCTTCCATTGTGACATTTTGATCCTTTATCCTGTCATCCAGTCTATCAGGCTTATTATACAGGGAACATATGTCTTTTCCTTTCATTGAAAGCACTGAGATGATGGAGATTATTATTTCACTCTTCATGCTTTTTAATTTTCATGAAAGCCTTTGCTTAGTGGTGTGGTTGGTAAACAAAAATTGTCAGAAATGAACCTCAGGCATGCTGCCATGTGACAGATAGGTGAACTAGATAATCCTTCTTGGTTTGTCTTAATAACAAGAAAATATTATATCCATAACCATACTTACCAAGTGAACCATTGGTTTTTTCATCTTGGAATTTTTTGACCTGATCACAGGGTTACAGCTGAAGGTGATTTCTGTTTGTGGCATCATTATCTTTTATATAATAATGGGTACAGAAGTATATTATTTGAGTTAAACAATCATATTCTCTGGAATTTAATCTTCTAGGTAAAATGATATGCTGGGATAATCTGCAGACTACTCAGGTGATGTGGATGGGACTTCCCTGGTGGTCCAGTGGTTAAACTTGCTTCCAATGCAAGGGACATGGGTTCAGTCCCTGGCTGGGAAACTTAAGATCCCATATGCAATTACCACCTTAATTTTGCTTAAAGCTTCATAGAAAGCACTTACATTTCATCTGATTTTATCCTCAAGCTCAGAGGATAAAGCTCTGAGGTGGATTAAAGTATCTCTAGGTTTTAGTTGAGGAAACGGAACTTCACAGAGTTTATGTGCTTTCTTAACATCATGTTACTGTCAACTAAGGTTTCAAGGTCATACTTTATTATTCTGACACTTAGTGGGGGTTGGACTATAAAGAAAGCTGAGCGCCAAAGAATTGATGCTGTTGAACTGTGGTTTTGGAGAAGACTCTTTGAGAGTCTCTTGAACTGCGAGGAGATCAAACCAGTCCATCCTAAAGAAAATCAGTCCAGAATATTCATTGGAAGGACTGATGCTGAAGCTGAAACTCCCAATACTTTGGTCACCTGATGAGAAGAGCTGACTCCTTGGAAAAGACCCTAATGCTGGGAAAGGTTGAAGGCAGGAGGAGCAGGGAATGACAGAGGAAGAGATGGTTGGATGGCATCACCGACTTAATGGACATGAGTTTGAGCAAGCTCCGGGAGTTGGTGATGGACAGGGAAGCCTGGCGTGCTGCAGTCCATGGGGTCATAAAGAGTTAGACACTACTAAGAGTCTGAACTGAACTGAACTGATCACCTCCCTATCTGCCATACACCCGTAAAATTATTTGGCTTAGATTCTTCTTTCTGTTGCCTAATGTACGTTTCAAAATTAAAATTCACTGCTCTTTTCTTTTGGCCACAAGGCATGCAAAATCTTAGTTCCCCTACAGAGATTAAACCTATTCCCCTTGCACTGGAAACGCAGAGTTCTAACCATTGGACTGCCAGGGAAGTCCCTGAACTTGACTGCTTTTATAGCTGTTCATTTGTCTTAGTTTTATTGATGGTTTGAGTGCTATTAAAACTAATGTTTTAATAGTAAACCATGAGTGACTCTCTGCTAATATGTGAATTGTTTTAATTCTGGGCTGCCTGACCACAAGGAAGCTATATAAGCCATCATTAGTGGTATAATACATGTTTTGAAAGCACTTTTCTGTTTCTATCTTACTGGGTAAAATGTTCAGGAACAGTTATGAATTAAGATCTGTGAAGTGATTCAGGGAAATAGTTGCACTGTTGTTGACAAATCAGGGTCGTATCTGCTTCTTTTCCTAGGTGGTGGCTAATGCTGTAGCAGCGCTGTCTGAAATCAGTGAATCTCACCCCAACAGCAACTTACTTGATCTGAATCCACAGAACATTAATAAGCTACTGACAGCCCTGAATGAGTGCACCGAATGGGGCCAGATTTTCATCCTGGACTGCTTATCTAATTACAACCCTAAAGATGACCGGGAGGCCCAGAGGTCAGTCGGTTTTTCTGGGTAGCATCTAGGAGTCTCGCCTGGCTCAGTGAGTTCTAGCGTGTCTGTATAGAAGAAGGGTCTGTTAGGAATCAGGAAAACGGTGACTTACGGGGTAGACGTGCTATCCCTGTGCCATTTCCTCTTTGTGATTAGGAGCATTTTAGGTAGCAGAGAAAGCCATGCAAAAATGGGTCTTGCTAAGAGGAGATGTGTACCCGTCATTTCTTTTCTACTCAGGACACTTCAAACAGTCTGCAGATAGCGCCCTTGTCACTTTCTAGCATCTCCCATACAGCAGTTCACAGCCACTTGGCAAAGGTTTGAGTGTCTTCTCGTTGTGGTGACCATTCTCCTTCCTTAAGATACTTAGTATGTGGCTTGATACTAGTTAGTGAGTTGCCTTATACCTGTAATTTAGTACTGGAGAAAGTGGTCTGGAGCCCGCAGTATGTATAATGTCTTTCATTAGGTTTGGAAATTACATATTTGGAGAAGATTTGGAAGGCACACATGAATTGTTCTGCTTAGCTCTCTACCACTTTAGTGTTGCAAGGTTTTTTTGGCTATCACATATTGGACTGCTAAATTTCACGTACACATACATTTTGGTGTACAGAATTGGAATCATATCAACTTTTATTGAGCATTTTGTGCATATAGGCACTGTAATTCTGAGGACTTGCTGGCTCATTTTAACTATGGTAGGTAGGTAGTGACCTTCCTTGCCTGGCTGAAGCTCAAGCTGCTATAATATAAATGTTCTTCACTTGTCTGGCAGATCGTTCCCTCTGGATTTAAGCAAAACTCACCCTGATAGTTTCTTTCCATCACTGAAAGTACAGATGTCTCCTGGAAAGAACTTTACATACAATTTTATTTTCCCTTGGTCACTGACATCTCACAGTTACTCACTCAGCAGATGCTTTTTTGAGCCCATGCTGTGTGCCAGGCATCATTCTAAGCTCTGAGAATACAGCACTGGACAGACTAAAATCATAGCTCTTATGGAAAATCTGTTCTGAGGCATAGAGCAGAGATATATATAATATGTGTATATAATCCAACATATAATAGGTCAGATGATGATAAGTGCTAGCAAGAAAAATTAAGGAAGAGATCCAAGAAATACTGGGTGGTTAGGGAAGGCCTCCTTCAGAAGGTGGCATCTGTATAAAGACCTGAAGAAGGGCAGGAAGTTTGCCAAGTAGATCTAGGAAGAAGGGAGAGAAACACAGCTTATCCTAATCTCGTATCTGTAACTGAGTCAGCTAGCCATCCATGTTGCCTAAGAGCTATCAAAATTAGGTTAATTTCTGGAGAACCCTCAACAAATAATTAAATATGAGACATTTAAGAATAGGTGACTGGGACGAGGAGAAGAGGATGAGGTTGGGTGAATATTGCAGTAGTATTGTTGTTAAACAACCAAAAACCCTCGCCAAGATTTGGTTATTGTTAACAACCAAAAACCCTCTTCAAGATTCCCTTATTATCCTGAAGACAGGTTGGGTAGTTTTCCCTGTCGGTCCATTTCCTCCTGCATCTTACAGTAAAACTTCAGCCACAATTGGTTGATATCTTTCATTATGAAATAACTCTCAGAATGCTTAATTTGACTTCCTATAGGTTGAGGAGAAATGGGCTATGAGGCAGGGAGCCCTTACATAATATGGGGAGACAGAACTATAAAACAGGAAGGTAAATGGTGTGAGCTTCAAGTGTTTGGGGTATTGGCTATTTTCCTTCCAGTTTGGACATCCCTTATTGCTGGTTTCCTAAAGTCTTCTCGTATCCCTGCTCTGCCTGTAGTTTGCTGGGAATGAGGCGTCTGCAGTGTTGAATCCCAAATTTACCTACGCATGGAGTTTTGACTTTTCTAACTGATTCTCTAATTTCTTGACACTTGGGCTGTGGGACCTCTGACAGCATTACATTATAGAATGGATTGAGCACAGAAATTGTAATTCAAGATACTAATTTTCATTTTCTGCCCTCAGCATCTGTGAGCGGGTAACTCCCCGGTTATCTCATGCCAACTCAGCAGTGGTGCTTTCAGCAGTAAAAGTCCTAATGAAATTTTTAGAGTTGCTGCCCAAGGACTCTGACTACTACAATATGCTGCTGAAGAAGTTGGCCCCTCCGCTTGTCACTCTGCTGTCTGGGGAGCCAGAGGTGCAATACGTCGCCCTGAGGAACATCAACCTAATTGTCCAGAAAAGGTTGGGAAAAAAATGAATTGGTGATTAAAGTGTGTGTAATTTCGAATTAAGCTTAATGATATCAGTATTTAAAAGGACTGTGTTAAGCTTTGTTTAATGTGTAGAAATAAAAATATTGTATGGTAGAGCAACTCGCCCAGGGTCAGGAGGCTGACAGTTCATTTTAGAGTGTTCCTGCAGTGAATGAATACAGTGAGTGCCTGGTGTTGCTTTATAATTTAGTTTCTTTTCTGAAGGACCTGTTAGTATGCTAGCTAGTGTCTGCTTAACATGGTTCAGGCCATAGTTTAGATCAGGTTGTTCTTCCACTGATTCTTCTTGGCAGTATATACTTTGCCCCTCAAAAAGCATGCAAATAGTCTGTTAAATGGATCTGGTTAGAGGGATGTAGAGGAAGATTCTGAGTTTTTTTTTTTCCCTGAGTGGTGTGTGTGGATGGAGAGGATAGAAGCACAGGTTAGCTACTAATGCAGACTCAGAAAGATATGTCAGTATATACCTCACCTTCCTTACCTTGTATTCTGTACATCACAGGCCTGAAATCTTGAAGCAGGAAATAAAAGTTTTCTTTGTGAAGTACAATGATCCCATCTATGTGAAACTAGAGAAATTGGACATCATGATTCGTTTGGCATCCCAAGCCAACATTGCTCAGGTCAGACTTAAAGTAGATTCAAGTTAAGATCTAGTAACTTAGATCTTAAGAGCTGATCTTCAGAAAAACCTAGACCTGAAAATTGTTGTTGGAGAATCCTTAATGGTTGTTCACTTCATGGGTTTTTAACAGGTTCTGGCTGAACTGAAAGAGTATGCCACAGAGGTGGATGTCGACTTTGTGCGCAAAGCTGTGCGAGCCATTGGGCGGTGTGCCATCAAGGTGGAGGTGAGTGTTCTTGGTAGTAAGGGTTCTGGGTATTCTCCTTACTCTTTCCTTAAAATACATGTTTTAAGTTTATCAGGATGATAAAGCACATTGTTAAAATATTAAAGAATTTTTAACAAAAAGCGGCTGTCCCTGATCTCTTTCTGTCCCGAGGGAATCATTTTTAACTCTGTTCCTAGTTATAGTTATTTTAATTACTTCCATATCTATTATTCTTAGGCTTTTATTTATTGATTTGCCATTTGTAGACATTATCTATTAATTTTCTGCTATGAGTTATTAGTTCATATATTCCATCACTCCTATTTCTCCCCTTCTGTTCTCCTGTGTAGTTGCATCATGAGGTTTTTGTTCTTGTATTATCTTTGTAAGTTGAGATACCTTTATTTCTTGTTCTATCAACTAGAGTCTTACAAAACTTACTATGCATATTATGCCTGTAAATAAGTAGAAACTACACAATACAAATGATTGTATTTTCTTTCTTATAGACACTTGGTTTTTTCCCTGAAGTTTATAATGGCCTTTTTTAAAAAAAAAATTCATTATGTATTTTTTAAAAACTTCATTATGTACTTCTATCTTCTTCCAGTTTTTCAAGCATAATATCAGATTTATAAAACTTTACCTTTGTTCTAGACCCTTCTGTCTTCCAGTCCTTTGTCTTTCAAGTGCTTGTTCCAGTCTGGCTGGCTGCTTTCTTATTTTCTGCACAACCATTTTTCTATATAGCCTCCCTTCATTGCTCTTTGTTGTTGTCAGTACTTTTTTCACAGCATTCTTTTTCTGTGATTGCAATAGTTTCTTAAATCTCTGGGGATGTGAATTACAGTTTTGGTTTTGTTTCTACAGTTTGAATTTAATTATCTCAAATATTTTACAGTGATGGTTGCATGTCTATATATGGCTTTTTAATTAAGATGTATAAGGTGGTGCTAGTAGTAAAGAACTGGCCTACCAATGCAAGAGATGTAAGAGATGCAGGTTTGATCCCTGAGTTGGGAAAATCCCCTGGAGGAGGGCATGGCGACCAACTCCAATATTCTTGCCTTGAGCATCCCATGGACAGAGGAGCCTGGTGGGCCTCAGTCCGTAGAGTCGCACAGAGTCAGACATAACTGAAGTGACTTAGCACACACTTACCATGTATATAGTAAACGGCTGCCCACTTATATTAAGAATAAGATAACAGGAAAGTTGTCAGGATTTCTGTGCATGTAGGTAGGGCTGTTGACTAGCAAGTTTCTGCTTTAGGACAGGAAGTTGATTTTTACTTGTAAGTCCTCTGGAAGAGTGTCTCTGGTCTTAGAGGGGAGATTGTTTCTCACTTGATTGAAATCTTCCAGTAGATATTGAGGATAGCAACTTACATTCCTCTGCTTCATCAGTCCTCCATTTATTTTTCCTCACTCAGAAATCTGTTGAAATTAATGATGGCTTCTGTTCACAGTGATATTGTAAATTCAGAGTTCCATATTTGTTCTTACTGCTGGACTGTGTGCAATGTCTTGAGTCAGATTGGACCATATGATTTCACAAGGATAGTTCTAAAATAATTTGTACTGTACTACCAGTACTTCATAGGATCAGAAGGAAACAGATGCTGTGTCAGAGAAAAGTGTCTCTGAAAGCCAAGTTCCTAATTGGCCTTCCTTAATTTTATTTTTGTCAGTGCTATTTCATGTAGTTACCACTGATAAATAGTAGACTAGTTGTTATAACAAGAAGTTAATTAATCCTGGTTTCTACTTCTGGTTCTGCCAGTTCAGAGGCTTCAGATATTTAATATACATGCTTCTGTTGCTCCATTTGAGAAATGGAAAAGTCTGTGTATTGAATCTTGGTTTGTTCCCTCTTTTTTTTTTTTTTACCACCACACTTCACATACTTAACTTTTGTCTTTTTCTTTTCTCACTGAGCAGTAGCCACCTACTTAGAGTACTAATGTAGACAATTTTCAGAACTTTTCTGATGGCAGAAGAGTCATTTTGTGCTTTTCACTTCCAAAATGTCATTGCCTTATTAACCTCGCTGACAGTGCTCTCTAAAAAGTCTCATTCCAAAGTTAAAAGAGATTTTTTTTTAATCTCTGGAATTATTGGAAAGTGTTCTTAAAGCCTGTAGATTCTTAGAGGCTGTTAGTGCTGTTTACTGTAACTAACGGGAAAGTTATCCATCATCTTCTGAAAGAGATGAGCTTCTGGTGGCTCTTACTTCTTGTTTTGACTCAAGATGCCCTGGTGGGAATAGAGTATGTGAGGAATGAACTTCCTCTGGAAGCTTAAGATCAGCCTTCAAGAATCCTGCCTTTTTGCTAGTGTTCCCTTGTCACAAGTTACTTGGATTTTTGAGAACTTTTCCTAGAACTTTTTGAATCATGAAAGTTATTAGTTGGAATGAGTTACCTAGTCCAAACACAGTTACTGGGGCAGGAGAGGTCGTGACTGCTTGTTTTTAACTGGCCTGTCTGTGGGACAAGGGCAAGAACCAGCGACACAATTGTGGTAGCCTTCCTCTGTAGCTTACAAATAGCTGCTGCTTCCTCTCAGGGCACCAGACTGTTTTTTTTTTAATGTGTAGCTGGTTGCAAGGATATGACAGATGAGAAAAAAAGCATTTTGATTTGATGCTTAGCTAAGAGAACAGGGGCTATTGTAAAGTTTGGGTATTGTTAAGAGTTGGAGTATTTTTTTTTTTCTGTCATGACTGTAGGTACAGATGTCTCTTTGTTGCTTTAAGGAGCCTGAGGTGAAAAAACTATAATTTTGTCATATTAAGTTGTTTAGGTTAAAGGTTAAGCATAAGTTGTTGAGTCAATAAATTGCACTGAAAAAGAAATCTCAGAGTACTGTTTTTTTTTAATGCTTTTTGTCTATTCTTTTTTGTTTAATTGCCTTTTTAATAGATTTTACTCCATACCCCACCCATCTCCCAGTTTTACTGAGGTATGATTGACAAATCATAGCTGTATATATTTACAGTATACACTTGTTTCTTTAAGGAGGAAATAAACACTGGCCCGCCTTTTCTTACAAATAATTTTGTTTGAGAGATTTATTTATTTTTTGATTTTGTTTGTGAGAGATTAAGTCACTAAGTCATTAAGACACCACCGTTATGGCAGAAAACAAAGAACTAAAGAGTCTCTTGATGAAAGTGAAAGAGGAGAGTGAAAAAGTTGACTTAAAACTCAGCATTCAGAAAACTAAGATCATTGGATCTAGTCCCATTACTTCATGGCAAATAGATGGGGAAGCAATGCAGTGACAGACTTTATTTCTTGGGCTCCGAAAGATGCTTGCTCCTTGGAAGAAAAGCTATGACCAACCTAGACAGCATATTAAAAAGCAGAGATTACTTTGCCAGCAAAGGTCCGTCTAGTCAAAAGTATGGTTTTTCCAGTGGTCATGTATGAATGTGCGAGTTGGATTATAAAGAAAGCTGAGCGCTAAAAGAACTGATGCTTTTGAACTGTGGTGTTGAAGAAGACTCTTGAGGGTCCCTTGGACTGCAAGGAGATCCAGCCAGTCCATCCTAAAGGAGATCAGCCCTGAATATTCATTGGAAGGATTGATGCTGAAGTCGAAGCTCCAATACTTTGGCCACCTGATTCGAGGAACTAACTCATTGGGAAAGACCCTGATGCTGGGAAAGATTGAAGGCAGGAAGAGAAGGGGATGACAGAGGAAGAGATGGTTGGATGGCATCACCGACTTAATGGACATGAGTTTGAGCAAGCTCCGGGAGTTGGTGATGGACAGGGAAGCTTGGCATGCTGCTGTCTAACTCTTGGAAAGAGTTAGACACGACTGAGCGACAACTGAACTGATCTGAAGTCGCTAAGTTAAGGTGTCTCTCGCTTCCTTGTCTTCACTTTTGCCTGCAGTGGGTCTTTGTTGCTGTGTGTAGGCTTCTCTAGTTGCAGCGAGTGGTGGCCACTCTGTATTTACAGTACTCGGCTTCTCATTGCAGTGGCTTCTTTTGTTGTGGAGTACAAACTCTAGGGCCTGCATATCATTTCTGATTTGTGTAGGTCAAGATAAGATACTAACTTATCTCTTATACAAACAAAAAATATGTATTTACTCCATCAAATCATCAAATAATAGAAGTTAAAAAGAGAACACTACTTTCTCCTATGCCTATTCTAACACCTCTCCTGTGCCCAGAGGGGACGTGGACATAATTTTAAGTTCCCCTGAGTCTCCAATTTTCTTGAAGACATCTCTAGTCTTAACCATTCTTTGTTTTCCTCTGTTTGCATTGTTTGTTTAAGGCCTTCTTATCTCTTCTTGCTATTCCCTGGGAGCCTGCTTTCAGTTGCATATATCTTTCCCTTGCCTTTTGCTTCACTTTTTTCCTCAGCTTGATGCATGGAAGTTCGCACTTCCTTATATATAGTGAGTTCTGTCCGTTTTTTCTCAATAATATCTTCAGCGGCACACCCAGAATATTATGGTTCACCTCAAAGTTATGTAAAAGTCACTATTATTTTCTACTTTAATAGAAATGGTTTGGTTAAAGATAAAGAGTATCGGGATCAAACACCAGAACATTTGATCTTTTTCTTACAGCTATGAATGTTGCTGTTTTCTTTAATCGCATACCAAATTGTATATGTCTGAATGCCTTTGTTTCTGGACTTATTTTTTATGTACAGCAACTGGCTATTTACTTTTGTTCCTCTGCCATACTGCTTTTTTTTCTTTTTTTTGGCTACATCAGATCTTAGTTGTGACATGAAAGCTCAGTAGTTGTGGCACAGAGGCTTAGTTGCCCTTTGGCATGTGGGATCTTAGTTCCCCTACCAGGGATTGAACCTTCATCTTCTGCATTGGAAAGCAGATTATTCAACCAGGGAAATAACCTGCCATACTGCTTTAATGGTAGTTTTAAAATTTTATCAAAAGCAACATGAGTAAGATGACAATTTGTTTGGAAATTACTATCCTAGACTTAAATAATTTTGAATGTTGATGTATCATGGGAGATAGCTTTTACCTTTATTATAAAATTAAAACTAAAGGCTTAGTAAATGTTCGCTTTTTATCAAGTCCTATGCTGAGCAGTGTATTTGTACTATCTAACTTGATGATTTAGCCCTTACATGCTTTATAATTTATCATGACTTATATATTTAAAATTTCCCAATTCCTAGTCTTCCATTCCTTGGTGTTTACCACTTCTAATTTTTTTTCTTTTCTTTCTTTCTTTCAAATTTCCTGTTTTGCTCTTGTAGTAATAACACAGAAATTATTAGTTGAAAATGAATTAAGATGTAGTTCAAAAATGGAAAAACTACATAGAAGAATATAGAATCATCATATATATGACCTTATATACATAACCTCAAGATGCAGTTTTGTTTTCATTACATTATTTGGGATGTTTTAAATTATAATGTCCTTAGAAGATTTTATTACAGAAATTTTTAGGCATGCACTAACGTAAAATTGATTTATGGGCTCTCGTGTACCCACCATTGGTCTTTAATAAATATCAGTGCATTGCTGTTTCCATTTGATCTACTTCCTCTCCCTTCTCTTTCAAGTAAGTGGGTTACTGTTGTATTTTAATGCATATCTCAGATACAGTCTTACTAGAGTAGTCCAGTGTATATATTTAATAAGTCCTCTAAAAAGTCCTGTACTCAACAACTAACACTAATTCTTAATCTCATTAACTATTCAACCCATGTTCAATTTTCCATAACTGTGTCTAAATACAGTTGCCTTGTTCACATCAAAATCTCAAAAGAACTACACATTGCCTTTGGTTAATATGTCTCTTAAGTCTTTACTTATTTATTTGGGTGCCATTTATTGAAGGAACCAGATCGATAGGCTTGTGGAATTTTCCAGAATCTAGATTTGGCTGGTTGTATTTTAGCAGTGTTTATCTCATTGCTTCATCCCCTTTAGACAGTTAAACCTAGAGGTTTGGTAATATTCGTGTTCATTGTTTTTGGTAAGGATTCCTCTTAGGTCATGCTGTGTACTTTCTTTTGCATCTTATCAGGAGGCATATAATGGAATTACCCATCATAGTATATAATATATGAAAAATCAGTCCTTGGAGTTTAGGATCTCTCTTCTGCTACCTTTCTTCTTTTAAAAACTATGATTTATTGTCTAAATACATTAGTTTTGTCACTTGTATTCTACCATATTCCTTTCATTAATAAAAGAGTAATATGTAGGTTAAATTCTGTTTAATAGCTGAACCATAGCTATGGAAAATTGCAGTTTATCTAAGTCCATAAACTTTCAGTTATATAGCCCAAAAGATGGCAAATTTTCCTTAGAGTTTTTTGAGTCACAGATAACTTTGAAAATGCAGTGAAAACTGTGTACTCGCTTCCTGGAAGATACGCTTGTCTGCACAAATGAAATTTGGCAGTTTCATTTCAAGAGGTTTAAAGATGCTCTCTGTCTTGCTCATTCATGAACTGCAGATAAAACACCTCCTACTTTGCTGTGGTCTGTCATTCTTACTGTTTCCTCATACCTTGACTTATGCTTTCTTCTCATTTTTGTTTTCCTGGCTATCCAAGATGATTTTGTTCACTTGAATTGACTCTTTTGTAATGAGTAGAATTTGGGGTGTATCTTGAACTTCTGTACATGTCCATCAGATAACCCTGTGTCTAATACAGTGTGATCAAATTAGGTGCCTCATCTTTTAATCTAGTTTCATTGATGTACCTGAATGTTCTCTCCCACCCCCTTTTTTTTGCTGAGGTTGTGTTATTGGGTAGATATCTGACTTCTCATTATGTTCTTCATTGTAGCAATCTGCGGAGCGCTGTGTGAGCACGTTGCTTGATCTCATCCAAACCAAAGTAAATTATGTGGTCCAAGAGGCGATTGTTGTCATCAGGGACATCTTCCGCAAATACCCCAACAAGTATGTCCAAATACTTCTGCCCCTCTTCCTCAGATCATTTAGGAAATGTTTAAGTAAGGCACTTTGAGATTGGCTAGGTAAGAATTATTTGGTCATAATTAAATGCTTTATTAAAAATCAGAAACATGTAAGTTGGTGAGCACAAGGATTAAAATCTGATTTTTACTGTTATCACTTTTAGAAGAATTGAAGCTCTGTCTGAATATGCATTGTTGAGTGGCATATTTTTAAAGTTAACCAGGTTCTTTGGTAATGAAGTTACTATTAAATAGGATACTCATATATTCCAGGTTGTCTGGGCATAATCCATTTTATGCTTCTTACTAAACATAATTAATAAGTGTGTCCCTTTTCACTCTCAGTTTGAATAATAAGCCCACCCTATTGTAAAATCCAGGAAGGTGACAGCTTCACTATTCACTTTGTATGTTACTTAGTACTTTTAGAAAATTATAGAACATGTAATGATAAATTATCAGAGTTTTAGATCTTTTCTCAAGTATGGTAGCTGCTTCCATTAAGATAGGCAAAATCTACATTTTCACTCCACAGAAAATTTTCATGTTGAGGTCTCTTAGTTTATTAAACATATACTTTTTCAGATTTGCTTTTGAAGGCAAGCAATTAAAGAATCTGAAAGAGTGAAATAAGCAGATTGTTTAAGGGGGAGGGGATATATATATAATTAAGACTGATTTGTGTTGTTGTATGGCAGAAATCACAACACAGTAATGCAGTTACCCTTCAATTAAAAAAAAAGAACAGATCATATAAGCATCCTAAATGTCATTTTACCTTATAATCATAGAGATAGGTTGTGCTGAGGCTTCTGACTAATCTTTAAAGATCATGTGAAATGAAATGACTTACAATTAAGTTAGTTTAATGGTGGACTCAAAATTAGAGGAAATATTTTAACAAGGTTGTGGTTTATTAAGTGTTCTATATATATTTTTTAATTCTAGAAATGGTATTTTTGGGAGAAGGATATGCTTTTACCACTCTCTCAGGAAAGAGGAGGGTTGGGTTTCTAAATTTCTTGATGAAGTGTGGATACCTTACCCATGGTTTTGTTTTTAGCCTTCATTGTTAAATACAGTTCTCAGTTTTACCCTCAGTAACCATAGTCCATTTTGTTAACATCAGATACGAAAGTATCATTGCCACACTGTGTGAGAACTTAGATTCACTGGATGAGCCAGATGCTCGAGCAGCTATGATTTGGATTGTGGGAGAATATGCTGAAAGAATTGACAATGCTGATGAATTACTAGAGAGCTTCCTGGAGGGTTTTCATGATGAAAGCACCCAAGTAAGTTCTCTTCTATACCTTATGAAATAGATATTTGGGGGAGGATTTCAAGAAATGTAAAGGTTAGGCAGTATTGTGTGTCTGAACTTATATATATATGTATATATGTATAGTATGTAGTGTATATATATATAGCGTGTATATGTGTGGTATGTATAGATGTGTATATCTTCATTTTTCTCCCAGAAGGGGTGAGCTTTTTCATTTGTGCTAACGTCTGTTGGAACAGGCTTGTTTAGCTCACAGTAGTGGTTCTCAAACTTTAGTGAGCTGTAGAAGCACCTAAGCACTGATATTTAACCTCTGTTAAAGCTATAGGTTGCTGGAACCCACACTAGAGTTTCTGACTCAGTTGGCCTGAGATGGTTCATTTTTACAAGGTTCAGGGTGGTGATGCTTCTGCTGTTGCTGCTGCTGTTCCAGAAGCATGCTTTGACAACTACTGTCTTAGAGCAATAGTTAATTATAATTTTCTCTCACCTAAAGATGATTCCCCATCACTGTTAGTAATGGTTGTGGCCCAGTTACAGCTGGAGTTTTTATTGGGGTGAAGGCTGGCATGTGCATTTTGAAAAGATTCTTCCTTCTCACCTTCTGTCTGTCCTCTACCAAAATTGAGAGACCTTAAGAGACCTTTGAGTCAAAAGCCCAGAGAAGCAGATAAATTATTAAACCTTTTCCCTCTGGTGTTCATACTCAAACTGCAAATTGAAGTTCATATATGTATTCTAGCATAGTAATTTTAATAGGCCCTGACAGGGAACACGTACAAGCCAGTAATTTCATAGTTCAGCAAGCCACTCTTAATTGACTGTGGTCTGGCATAATTCTATGGTCTTGGCTCTTGCCTCAGTATGATAAATGATGCTCCAGTTCCCCAGAAGTTGTAGCTTTCAGTGGAAGTAAATAATAATGAGTTTGGTCAGGAACCAGGTTTATTGTCATCAGCATGTTAGCATGTGCTTTAAGAAATATAGATGATTATCTGGGTCAGAAACAAACAGGCAGTTTTTAATGCCAGAATGCAATTTGGAGATAGGAGTCTAGTGAGTTTTCAGTTGATGAAAACCTTGGACTGCTATTGTTGATATTGGTGGAGTTTTCAACCTTTGTCTCTTAATCAAAATCAGAAGGCCTCGTAGTAAGTAACTAAGTCATGTTTGGGGAAACACCACTTTGGAATTGATGGTGTGGAATAATGCAGATGGCTTTCACTTTATCAAATTTGTTTAGGTGCAGCTCACTCTGCTCACTGCTATAGTGAAGCTGTTTCTCAAGAAACCGTCAGAAACACAGGAGCTGGTACAGCAGGTCTTAAGTTTGGCAACACAGGTAAGAAATCTGGAAAAAGCATGAAGTTGATTTGTCTTGTTTTAAATTCTTGGAAATTGTAAAACTTATCCCAAAAAGGTTAATTTGGGGAGGTTAAGAATGTAAAGAGTACAGTCTGTAGATTCTGTTAAAAAATTAGAAACAGTGCTTCTTTTACATATTCTGCTCAATTAGAACTGGTTCTGTGGCTTTTAAATGAGTTGACTGACTTCTGTTTCAATGGTAATTCATGAAAATTGATCTTAGAATAGACTCTTCAGTGTGAATGAAGGACATGCCTCTCTGAAAGTGACATTGAGTCTCGCAGTACCTCCTTCTGAGGGACTTAATTTCAGCTTTCACGTGGAAGGACCCTGCAGAGATGGTAGATGCTGTGACAAAGGTCTTCTGTGTGCTCTTCTGCCTTCTGGAGGGGTGGCTTTCTCTTATAGTAATTTTAAAGTGCTAAAGCTACTTCCTTAATTATTTAATATTTTTGGTCTTTGTTGGGAGGGTTCTCATTTCAGGAATGTGGCCCCAAGCTGGATACACAGAAATTGAAGTAATTACTTTTTCTAATGTGACTGCTGCTGCTAAGTCACTTCAGTCGTGTCCGACTCATATAATGATAACCCATCATGATCCAGTGATGTTCTTAATTGAATTTGAGAACAGGCTGACTTCAGCAGACTGTTCAGAGATATTCAATTTACCATTTCTTCTTTCATCTCTTTACAGTTGTATATTTCAAAATTTCAAACTCTTTTATAGTACTTTGCCTGGTTCTGAGGTGTCATCTGTCTTTATATTTTTATTTTTTACTTTTTGTTCTGGTGAGCTTTATTTCATATCAAAAACAAGCATAATTGAAGGATTAGATATGGTAAATATTGTAATTAGTACAGTTGAGGTATATACCTAGTACACTCCTTGAATCCCAGTTCTAAATTGAGACCACAAATGTGAACCTAGAGTAGTTGCCAGTACATTATCTGTTAAGTGATCAAAGTACATAGTTTACTACATGTTAAATGCGAAGTTATTCTTTTCTCTGACAGTATTTAGTTTAAAAAATGCCAGGAATCCATTTTAAGGACAAGAAGTTTGGTGGATAGATAAGGCATTTGAATACTTAATGGAACACTGTAAAGCAGCAGCATTACCAAATAAGTTGTTTTTAGAATATACTACACAACTCTGAAAAAAATACAGCCGAGAAAACAGCTAGAGTCAGAGGCTACTTTCCGACACCTGATTCAAATACAGATGTTTTACAGTTGGTGAACTCAAAGATGAAGAAGGCCTGAAGCTAAAAATTAAGATAATTTTCTTATCTGATTATTGATTTGTGTAAACATTATTGAGAATTATCTACTTGATTATCTTTTAATGGAGCAGTTGACCAACAGTAGTTGAGTTAAAGGATATTGTGAAGTTCATTTCGCAGAAAACAGAGGTGTCTTGTCCCACCCCTTGTACCTCACTTTTCTTCACTTCTGCGACAGATGATGAGCATGCTGTTTTCCCAAGTCTCTAAGCTTTCACTTGACCCCTTTACAGTTAGTCTGAAGAAGCATTCATATGATCATGGAGCCAAGGGCAGGCCGTGGCTCACCGTCTGTCCATGAAAGTGGATGGGGGGTTGTCCATCATTGATCAGGCATGTCCTGATACTAAGGGCAGAAATCGGTTATCTTTGGAATCAAAGCAGTTAGGTTGGACCCAGGAAGTCATTTTCACATTCATGTATAATAGGTCATCTACAGGGGGCCATTTTGAATAGAAATTGCCACTTCTTAATCATGTAGGGCTTATTACAGACACTGCAGGGTGACTGCCATTAAATTAGTGATGTGTTTGACTTCATCTTAGGGCCTTGAAGCTCATTTCTGCCTTTTGTTACAGGCTTTGGAACCTCTCTGCTTTGTACAAAAGAAAGAGCTTCATATAAATTAGCCAAATCCAAAGATGTCTGGTGTTTATTCTAGGTGGTAAAATAGTAAACTTGACATTAACAATACCTCTGTAATACTTGAGAAAACCCCCTTAACACACATAAAATTCACATTTATGCAGTCTCTTAGCTTCCTTGGAAATATCATTTTCTTCAAGAGTCATAGGATTTCTGTTTATTACAGTGTTTAATTTGTATTCAACTTTTAACTCTCCCTTGAGGGCTACATTTCAAAGCATCAGCAGTATTTGGCCCCTTGTGAAAGTTACTACAGTAAGTAGAAAAGAAAGAGCATTAGGGAGAGATGAGAGTGCTGGGTCACTCAGCCCCCTAGAATTACTCAGAAGGTGAGGAGCTGTCTCAGCTCACAGTGTGTGACAGAGTCTTTCCTCAGCCAAATTAAAGATGACTCTGTTTAGCTATGTGTGGGGAATAGTCAGAATCATCTTAACTGCTGAGACTCCACTTGACATTCATACCCATTGGAAACAGAGACATCTTTTGCAGTTTATTTGTAAGAGCTCTTCAGAGAGCTTTTAACCTTTGTGCATCTTCCTTTGCCTGAAGCAGAATAATTTCCATAATCATCAAGGCAGTGGTTATTAATATTATCTATATTGAGCATTCTAGACTTCCTAGTTTAGACCTGTGACCCCCCCATTTGTATCTCTGTTAAGATGGAGTCAGAAGAGTTTTTTAAAAAGACTTTTGGCCTTGGTCTTTTTCAGTCACCTCTCAATAGATAAGGCTAATCTCATAATCAAGCGAGTGTCCTTGGTGGAATTCATTGTGTTTGCAAGTTCTGAACCCTGTCTTTATCTCCATTTCTCTTAAGTCCTCTGTATTTGTATTTTAACAGGCAGCATGGGAGAGCTGTATTTTAGGTTCTTGTCAGAGTTCAGACTCACTCTAATTATTTACCTGAGATAAAGTGTTAGGGAGAATTCCCTGTGTTCTTACAGATGTTGGAATGTACCACTGAATCAAGCCAAATGAGTATAGAGCTGCGGATCTATAAATTCGAGTTGTTTTTTACTGAATTACACTGGTATCATCATCCTGTAGTAAGGGTTGTATACAAGAATCTATCCTGTTTGGGTTTGTTATCAAAGTAATTATTTAATCATATATTTTCTTCTCTTGGAGACCCTGTAAAAAATTCCTAACCAGTCTTGGGTTCTCTTATGCATAAGTATGTAGTTAACTGCCCCTCTGAATGGCTTATCTGACTAGATTTCTTTGCCATATCAGATATTTGAAACCTCTGTCCATGGGATTCTCTAGGTAAGAATACTGGAGCAGGTTGTCATTTCCTTCTCCAAGGGATCTTCCTGACCTAGGGATCAAACCCGTGTCTCTTGTGTCTCCTGCATTGGCAGGTGGATTCTTTACCACTGCACCTCTATCTTCATGGTAAACTTAATCCTGTTCTTTATCTATGCTGAGGATTCAGGAAAGTATGTGTGAAATCTTTGTGCTTCTAATTTTAAGTAAAATGGTGGTATAATTAGAAATACTATTGGTTAGAAAAAAAGAACCCTTGAATCCATGCCTTTAATAAGATGTCTTTTTCACTTTGATGGTTTTAAAGGAAATAGTAAAGAATACACAGAGAAGTATCCAAACTTTAGTAATTACCCTTTTTAGCACATGGAAAGAAGTCTTCACCTTGATATTTCCATCTGTGAGCTAGAGACCACCATCATCAAAATCACCTGTGCTTCTTGTTGAAAATAAAAATTCCTGGGCCTCCCTTCTGACATAATGAATTACAAACCCTGGGCCCTCCTTCTGACATAATGAATCACAAGCTGTGGGCTCCCCTTCTGACATAATGAATCAGAAACTCTGGTTTAGTCCTGGAGTCTGCACCTTAAATGGCTTTCTTGGTGTGTTAAAATGTTGACGCATGTTATAGTTTTAGGAATTAACTGTTTAATAGCTTGCCTGGTAAGAATTGTTTTGGAAGCTCTCAAATTTGGGGCAATACATTATTTTCTCGAGATCCCCACGAGGGTCTGTCGGACTAGCAGTACAGTAGATCCCTAACAAAATTTTCTGAGTCACCAAACACATAATGGCACTGTAAAATCATAAAAGGTTCTGTTTTGTTTTTTTTTTTGTCAGTAGCCTTTACTGGGCCTGATTTATTGTGGCTTCCATGTGAATAGTGAGGCAGTGAAGGCCGGCTCAGATTAGTAGGCCTATCAGATTAGCCCTCAGGATAACCACGTTTGAACAGTGGAGGTCCTTGTCCACTCTTGACTTCCGATCATGAAAAACTTGTACTCATTTTCTCATTTCTCATAGGAGTAAATTTTTAAGTCAGTGTTAAAATTTATAGCATGTACCCCCTTTAATCCATTGATTCTATCTCTAGAAATTTATCCTATTGTAGTGTTTTGAATTTGTGGGGGGACTCAAGCTTTTTTCATAGAAGTATATATTTTGTGAATCTCCACAGGAAGTTTTTTTTTTTTTTTTTTGCTATTTGGTTAAATATGTAGCTGATATATGAGAAAAATAATTTGAAGTAAAAAAAAATTTTACTTTGATTATATTATTAAGCTGTGTTTTGTAGTTTATTTTAATACATTTAACAACTTACCAGACAAATTAAAATTTTCCCAGTTAAGTGATGTGTAGTATTCATTTTCATTGTGTAGTAAAAAACATAGCTAGTCCATAGATTTTAAATGACGTGCTTTGGGGACTGAATGTACAGATTAAAACTTTTAATTTAAATATCAATAAAATCTGGGATGGGGATTGCTTTGCTGATGTGATACTTGGAGAAACTTGTATTCTACTCTTTAAAAAAAAATCAACTATGTTTTATAATATAATGTTTTAAGTTGTGTTTCCAAATGAAAATCTAAGGTTTCGGTCAACTATTTACAAACACTTCCTCAGGAGCAAGCTTCCTGCCTCAACATGCAACAAAACAAATGCATCTAATTTGGATATTATCAGTTTTTCTTTTTTTAGTGGCATTTCAAATACTGCAAATAGTTTGATATAAGTAATGCATGTATATGTGCATTTCTTTTAGAATAATGCAGCCTGTGAATATGATGAAGATTATCTTGAGATAAAATTTAGCATTTTTATGCTGTATTAGCTTGTATCTCAGTTTTCTTTATACTTTTTTGTTTTTAACCAGCAATCCATGTTGAGTGCAAATAAAACAACATATAATTAATCTCTATGTAAAGCGGTCTGGGTCACTTCTGGTATTGAGCTGAATGGCAAGTGCCTTAAGTGGCTAAATTATGAACCCATTCATCTGCTTATGTAAAGACTCATGGGAAAACGCTGACATGACCTACTTTAAAGAAGTACTTTTATATGTGTGTTTTAGATACAGAAGTTGAAATGGGGCTGGTTGTTGTTTTTAGTAACAAATACCACTGAAACATTTCATGGGTAGATGAATGCCACCATGTAGACAGACTCTCGGAGGTAGATACCAGGATATTTACTGCCACTTTGTAATGACCACAAAACTGAGTAGTATAAAGGAGGGAGAACAAGGCAGCAATCTAAATGTTCATCAGTAGGACACTAGTAAATAATGATGCAGTGCTGTGTGTACGGTGGGAAAATGACAGCTGTGTGTGCCCCTGTGGAAAACAGCGTGAGGAGCAGTATAGGATGAAACTGGTTTTGTTAAAATGAATATGTGTGTGTGTGAGCTCATAGTGCACTGTTCATATGGATGGGTACTTCGGGTTGAGGGGTTAAGGTGGGGAGGGCTGGGTGATTGAGGGAGACTTATTTTTATATTATTCATTTCTAAATTGTGAAGTGGCATTGATAATAAATTTTCCTAAGCCACAATCATGTATAAAATTATTTTAACCACCAAACAAAGAAATGAGGCCAGTAAATTCGTCATCCTTTTTAGAAGCACTTAGTTTTATATGCTCTCTTAAAGTTTTTTTTTATTATTTAGATAATAGCGCCTCTCATATTTTAATAAATAATTAGCGTTCTTTGAGCTCTTTGAAGTCAGGCACCATGTGTTTTGTCTGTTGCCAGGGCCTAGCCAGTGTCTCCATGGGAGATACTTAATATTTGAATAAAGAAAGAAGGTATGGGTAAAATATATGTAAGATGTGTCTCATGAATAATTCTGCTAATAGTTATAGCAGTTAAAAACATTTTTATGTCCTGAGGCCATTTGAAACAATTCATTTTTCTTGGGTTAAACTTCATTTTCTTCTTCCCAATTTCCTTTCTGAATTTGAGTCTTAGAACTAACCTCAATTTATATTTAAATTCTTTGAAACATTAGAGATTTCAGAATTATGAGTATATTAGCAACATATTGGGATTCCCTGGTGGCTCAGACAGTAAAGCGTCTGCCCTCAGTGCAGGAGACCTGGGTTCAATCCCTGGATCAGGAAGATCCTCTGGAGAAGGAAATGGCAACCTACTCCAGTACTCTTGAGTAGAAAGTTCCATGGATGGAAGAGCCTGGTGGGCTACAGCCACTGAGTGACTTCACTTTAACAACATACTGAGTCTAAATATCTTCTAACAGCCAACCCTGCATAAATTGCTACAGCATTACCTTGATAATAAATCAGCAGTTTGAGTTTCTATATGGAAAAGAGTTACATTTAAACCATACTGTGTTTGTCTTTTCATTAGGATTCTGACAATCCTGACCTTCGAGACCGGGGCTATATTTATTGGCGTCTTCTCTCAACTGATCCTGTCACAGCTAAGGAGGTAGTCTTGTCTGAAAAGCCCCTGATTTCTGAGGAGACGGATCTTATTGAGCCGACTCTACTGGATGAGCTGATCTGCCACATTGGTTCTTTGGCCTCCGTGTACCATAAGCCACCCAATGCTTTTGTGGAAGGAAGTCATGGAATCCATCGCAAACACCTGCCAATACATCATGGGAGGTAAGCAGGTAAACTTGGTTTGATTGAGAATTGATTCTTTGTATAGATCAAGTTGGTCTTCCTTAAGCTTTGCCATGCATTTGGCAAACCTATTCTGCTGCCTTGAGGGCTTCATCTGAATTCTAGTGACTATATACATGGAATGGATAAAAGACCTTTTTGAGTTCTAATCTCAGGGTTGGTAAGATTATGCCTTTAGAAAATTGTAGCAAAAACTTTCTGAATGGGTGAAGTTTGAAAGTTGCTTAAGACTCTAAAAGATGAGGCTAGAAATTTTTCCATAGTTGAAAACTTGGTAAAAAACATATACAGGCATACCGTAGAGATTGTGGGCTTTGGATCCAGAACACTGCAATAAAGCAAGTCATGAATTTTTTTGTTGTTATTTCTGAGTGCATACAAAAGTTATATCTGCTCTATAGTCTTATTAAATGTGCAGTAAAAAAAAAAAAAAAGTTACGTCTAAAAAGAAGTCTTTTGTTGTTGAGTTGCTAAGTCATGTCCGACTCTTTGCGACCCTGTGGACTGCAGCACGCTGGGTTTCCCTGTCCTTCACTGTCTCCTGGAGTTTGTTCAAACTCTTGTCCATTGAGTCAGTGGTGCCATCCAGCCATCTCATCCCCTGTCACCCCCTTCTCTTCCTGCTCTCAGTCTTCCCCACCATCAGGGTCTTTTCCAGTGAGTTGACTCTTTGAGTCAGGTGGCCAAAGTACTGGAGCTTCAGCTTCAGCAACAGTCCTTCCAGTGAATATTCAGGGTCGATTTCCTTTAGGATGGACTGGTTTGATCTTGTTGTCCAGGGAGCTCTCAAGAGTCTTCACCAGCACCACAGTTCAAAAGCATCAATTCTTTAGTGATCAGCCTGCTTTATGGTCCAATTCACTCATCTGCACATGACTACTGGGAAAGCCATAGTTTTGACTGTTTGGACCTTTACTTTTTAATACTCTGTCTAGGTTTGTCGTAGATTTCCTTCCAAGGAGGAAGCATCTTTTAATTTCATGGCTGCAGTCACAATCCACAGTGATTTTGGAGCCCAGGAAGATAAAATCTGCCACTGTTTCCATTTATTCCCCATCTATTTATTTGCCATAAAGTGATGGAACCAGATGCCATGATCTTAGTTTTTTGAATGTTGAGTTTTAAGCCAGCTCTTTCACCTTCATCAAGAGGCTCTTTAGTTCCTTTTCACTTTCTGCCATTAGAGTGATGTTATCTACATATCTGAGGTTGTTGATATTTCTCCTGGCAGTCTGAATTCCAGCTTATGCTTCATCCAGCCCAGCATTTCACATGATGTACTCTGCATATAAGTGAAATAAGCAGGGTGATAATAAATAGCCTTGACGTACTCCTTTCCCAATCTGGAACCAGTCTGTTGTTCCATGTCCAGTTCTAACTGTTGTTTCTTGACCCACATACAAGTTTCTCAGGAGGCCAATAAGGTGGTCTGGTATTCCCATCTCCCTTAAGACTCTTCCACAGTTTAATGTGTTCCACATAGTCAAGACTTAGTGTAGTCAGTGAAGCAGAAGTAGATATTTTTCTAGAATTCCCTTGCTTTCTCTGTGATCCAGTGAATATTGGCAGTTTGCTCTCTGGTTCCTCTGCCTTTTCTAAATCCAGCTTGTACATCTGGAAGTTCTTGCTTCACATACTGCTGAAGGCTAGCTTGAAGGATTTTGAGCATAACCTTACTAGCATACAAAATGAACGCAATTGTGCCATAGCTTGAACATTCTTTGGCACTGCCCTTCTTTGAGATTGGAATGAAAACTAACCTTTTCCAGTCCTGTGACCACGGCTGAGTTTTCCAAATTTGCTGACATATTGAGTGCAGTTCTTTAATAACATCATCTTTTAGGATTTTAAATAGCTCAACTGGCTTACCAGTGATATATTACAAGACTTTACAGTTTATACCATGTTTTCATTTGGAGCTTCCCTGGTAGTTCAGCTAGTAAAGAAACTGCTGGCAATGCAAGAAACCCTGGTTCGATTCACCCGAGGCGGGAAGATCTCCTGGAGAAGGATTAGGCTACCCACTCCAGTATGCTTGGGTTTCCATGGTGGCTCAGCTAGTAAAGAATCCCTCTGCAATGTAGGAGACCTGGGTTCTATCCCTGGGTTGGGAAGATCCCCTGGAGAAGGGAAAGGCTATCCACTCCAGTATTCTAGCCTGGAGAAATACATGGACTGTATAGTCCACGGGGTGGCAAAGAGTTGGACAGGACTACGACTTTCAGTCACTTCATTTGATCCTTCCTAAAATAGAGTGCTTTGTTTTGTTATCATTTTATTGATGAGGAAGCTTTATCTCAGAGGGTGGTCACTTGCTGAAGACAATGCATGCAACTAGTTATTAGTGGAGCCAAAGCTTGGTCCTGACTCTTGGTCATCTTACTCTAATTGCCCCATTCTTACCACAGTACCCCCAGTGTTACTCTGCTTATTTCACCTGAAGTGTATGTTTGTTTTTTTCCTGAGTTTTGAGTCTTTGTTCTTCTTTGTTCAAACATTGTCAAAACCTATTAGGAAAAGGGGATGTATGTAAATATACAGCTGATTCATTTTGCCTCTACAGCAGAAACTAACACTATTATTAAGCAACTTTATGCCAATAAAAAATAATTTAAGAAAAAAACCTATCTAGGGATTTTAGAGAAAGCATTTGTTTATTAATGGGATTTTTACAGAATATTTTTTGTTTATTTTTAAAAAATTATTTTATGTCTTAGAAAACACGCAAGATAGAATCTTAAAATATAATCATCACGCAGCTTCAACAGTCATCAGTATTTTGCCAATCATATTTATCACCCCCACAATTTTTTTTTTACGGAACTGGAGTATTTTAAATTTCAGACCTCATATCACTTCATTCATAAGTACTTTAATTGGTATCTCTAAAAAATAAGCAGTTTTTAAAAAAATCATATTATCAAGCCAAAGTTAGGAATAATTCCTTAATAGTCAAAACTGAACTTCTTTCAGATTTTTTCAATTGCCATTCTCTATTCTGTTTTATTGAAGTTTATCTAAAATTGGTTTTACTTTTTGCATAAATGTTTGGAATACTTCACAGTGAAGCCAACTGAGCTGGAAATTTTCTTTGAGATTTTTTTTTCCCCCACTTGGTAAGATTTAGGGGAAGTGAAGATGAGGAATATACAACTCTGAAAACAGGTCTAGAACATTACTCTAGCAGGTGTATGTATAGTGGACTGAAGTTGGGAGAGTGGACATGGAGATGAGCTAAGAGTAATCAGTTTAACTGCTACTGCCACCTCACTGTAAATAAGGGAATAGTGAGCTCTAAGGAATGTTAAAAGGACTAGTCCTTTCTTAAAGCTCACTACTCCCTTTTTAAACAGTTACTCTTAGCTCATCTTCATGTCTGTTCTCCCAACTTTAGTCCACTGTACACACAGCTGCTAGAATAATGTTCCTCTTAATGTTATTTTTAATTTTGTTTAACAAATAAAAGTGATTCTGCATTGCCTATCATATAAAAATTAACTCTCCAGACCTGTTTTCAGAGTTGTATTTTTCTCGTCTTCATTTCCCCTGAGTCTTACAATTACAGTGCCTGCTCCTGCCAATATAATTTTTCACTGGCCCTCAAAGTCAAATTGTTCATGTCTATGCCTTTGCACAAACTATCCCTTCTTTTCTGGAAACTCTCTCCCTGGTAGTTCCTTGTAACTATGCTATTCTTAAAGCTCTAGCCCTAAAACTATCCTCAGAAGCTTTTGGGAATCAGCCCCACCTGGTTCTGAGAAGCCCCCCTCCTTCTCATCTGTAGTCTGTCGTTGTTCAGACATGCAGTATTCATTTCCGCTGTTCCACAGTGAATGTGCTTTTCACTTGTTTTGTCAATACTGGTTTTGGGGTTGGTTTGTTCGAGTGTAAGTTATTTAAAGACAGGAAATATATTTTTCTATTTTTTTAGATATTTCTCCGGAGTTTTCATTACAGTGTTCCCTTATAGAGTAGGTGCTCAATTAAAATTGATTGATGAGGTTGTGGTGTATATAGTATAATATAAAATTGACTGGGGAGGTTACATCGTGTAAGAGCATATGACATTGACTCATTGCCCAGTTACCAAGTCTCTGCTAACACTGGCTTTTCTCAGCCCCCTTTTTCTGTCTGTGCCTTGCAGCACTGATGCGGGTGACAGCCCTGTTGGCACCACCGCTGCCGCCAACCCGGAGCAGCCTCAGGTTATCCCATCCCAGGGTGACCTTCTGGGGGACCTTTTAAACCTTGACCTTGGTCCCCCAGTCAATGTGCCACAGGTCTCTTCCATGCAGATGGGAGCAGTGGATCTCTTGGGAGGAGGACTCGATAGTCTGGTAAGCATCTGTCTTCTTTCTTTTGTTTCTTTTAAGCTATTTTTGTTTTTAAATTTTGGGAGTTATTTTTAATTCTTGATATGCTGAAGAATGTTTAATCTTTCCCTTTTTAGAACTAGATGACAAGCAGAGCAGTGTCCTTTGATAAAGGGCAGGATTATGTGTCTCGAGAGAATTAAATGATACTGTTACCATTGGTATGGGGAGTGTTTGCATATGTACAGGGTTATTTTGTTGTCCTGCCTTTAAATAGAACTTTTGGTGTTTAACCAGCCTAGTTGCCTTTTCCAGAGCTTATTATTGCTCCTGCTGCTTAACTCTGGATAGCCGCTGTAATTCCCCTTTAGACCTGAACATCATTTAAATGATCTCATAGTGATCATCCTACTTTGAGGCTTTCAAGCTTTTGCCTTTTTTTAATTTCAATATTTTATTGGCTTATACCTTATCTCGTTCTGAAAGATTCTGAGGCAGACATTTGAGCCATTTGTGTGTGTGTGGCTTTTTTTAATGTATCTTTCTTACAGTTGGAAAGTACTTCTTGATTGGTTCTTTTTTCCTCTTCTCCATCTGCATCTCCCACTCCACACTGTTATGCTTCCAATTTAATTAGCTTCCAGGATTCTAATACTAAAAGGCTCCAAAGTCCAAAGTGTCTGTGAATATGTGCCAGTTAGTTACTGTTGCTGTTCAGGATACATGAGAAATACTAAGGATGACCTTCCATCTGGGTAGAGAGGCCAGAGAAATAAGAGGTCTTATCACATGGCTCCTTGCAAATTAAATACTTAATTGTGGTGGAATTAGAGAAGCTTTTTTAGCAGGACATTGCAAGTAAGATGTTTGTCAACCTGATGACTATATACATGCCCAACAAACTGACTTATTTCCCAGCATTAGAAATTGAAAGGCAATGCCTTAGATACAAGAATATTATGTCCTCAGAGATTACATAAACTAAGCAACCTTCCTTTCTGCTTCATACGCTGGCTTTTTCTCTTCTACTTTATGAACAGTGTTATTATGTCTGGAATTTATACCAGCCAGTATAGGTGCATTTACTTTTGACTGACAGACATCATGTCTCTGTGGATGATACATTTTACTAAAGGAAATCACTGCTTCCAGGGTCTGTATACTGACCAAGCTCTGGACTGAAGCTAATGGTGACACAGATGAGCATTCCTTTTGTTTTTCTTGGGAATATAAACATTGCTTTTCATATTCTGATCTCTTTAATGAACAGAGTTGACTAAATGGCTTCCTCATGTGATATCCTGCATTGCTCTATGGCCTCCTTTCTAGACTCAGGATACTGACAAATGAATATTGAAATATTCATGCAGACTCCCAGAAATCCCTTCTAAACATTGAAACAGCTCTTCGTATTCTGTTGACGTATGAACTACAAGTTAAATCCTCCTCATGTTTATGCCTCAACAACCTTGCTTATTTCTCTAGAAGTTTACAACATGGTGGATTCATTGAACCTAAGAAGACAAATTAAATTTGAAGGATGGAGGGGAGAAAGAGGTTCTGTATTTTGATGATGCCTGGCCCAGGATTCTATCTTCTTGTTTCTTGACCCACTTTAGCATGGAAGGAAAGATAATATTATTTCTGTTTGGCTTGGTATCTTAACTCTTTTTATCTTAGCTCTTGCTGATCCTTAATCCAGTGAGTTTTTTCCTTATATTTTATGCAGCCAATCCAGTCACCTGTTAGAATTCTGGAAAGTTTACATCAGGAAGAAAATTGATTAGAACTTTCTTAGATTGTAGTAGACTAAGTCACATGTAGGCTTTTTCTTGTTTGTTTTGCAAAGGATATTCTCTTTGGGGCAGAGAATAAACTTTTTATAATTGAACATCTAAATATTATATAGGGGTTGCTGTGTAAGCCCAGTAATGTGCCTGTAATGCTAAATTTTAGTTTATTCTGATTTTGAGATTTAAAATGGCATACTTGGTGTTACAGCCCCAGAAAGTGTTTACATACAGGTTTCTTCAGCTTATTCTATGATACATATATATATCCCAGAAATCAGAATGAGGAGGAAAAGCCCTTCTTTTTGCTTTGGATCTGTCTGCAGTTAAATATATATTCACTCAAAGAACCAAGATTCTTTTAAAGAGAACATCACAAGGAAGAGACCTAAATCTGGCTGTGTGAAAGACACGTTTCTGTGGCAGCAGTAGTCTGTGCCATTTTTAAAAAGCTTTTATTGTTCTTGCGTAAATTATCTAATTTAAAGATGAAAATCTCAGGGTTTTTACTTAGTCTGTACAGATAGTGCTGTTTCTTGAATGAATCCTTACCTTTTAACAGTCCTCCTCAAATTAACGTGTACATACATCAAACGGAGATCTTGAGCAAGACAATTGTTGTTGGTCTGGGGTATGACCTAGGAGTCTCCTTTTCTAACAACACCCATGTCTTCGGACAATATTTTGCATCATAAAGACATGGAATATCTGTAATCACTGTGAACCACTTCACTTTGGTGTTGGAATAGCTATTGATAAACCTCCGTGCCTTTTTCTCCTGACTTCAGTAGTAAACACATCCCTGGAAAGATGGCTCCTACTCTGCCTCACATTGAGGGAGGGCACGAAACTCTTGAAATTATTTTGTTAAAAGTCTGTCTTTTATTCTCTAGGAAGAAGACTGTTGCTGGGTATGGTAGAATTTGACCCAGGTCCCCATTTAAAGTGTAGCCTGGATCAGAGTTATTAACGTGGTTGTCTGGCAAGCAGTGCTCAGGTTGCATCATCAGTGTTCATCTCAGAAAGGCTCTCCGCAAGGTTTCTGCTTGCTTTTATCATTGGTTTCTAACAGAATCTTACCCATAGAGGCCAGTGGTGTGCTGCTAATGAAGCATGGCAGCTACTTACCTTTTATTCCAAGCTTTGTGTTCTCAACATAGCAGCATAATTGGTATTTTAAAAATACATACACTGGCAGTGTTTGTACCTAGTTCTAGAACAATTAAACAGAATTTCTGAGAGAGAGGATCCTATTGTTGTTCAATCGCTCAGTCATGTCTGACTCTTTGCGACCCCATGGACTGCAGCATGCCAGCTTCCATGTCCTTGACCATCTCCCGGAACTTGCTCAAACTCATGTCCATGGAGTCAGTGATAACCATCCAACCATCTTGTCCTCTGTTGTCCACTTCTCTTCAATGTTGGGTTTTTTTTTTTAATATCCAGGTTATTTTAATTTTGCAGCCAAGACTGAGAATATTGAGCCAAGTGAAGTTCCAGATGAAGTTAGGTAGAGAGTTAAAAAATTGGTCTTTAAGCCAAGACAGTGATTTCCACAGAATTATATTCTGGTGAGTCTTGGCACCTCCTACAGAATAGTCCTCTCTGAATTTACCTTTGTTCTGTCCCTCCCCACCTCACCCCTTGCCCCCAACTCCAGGACATTTTCTTGCTGTGATTTGCTGTTAGGTGGTCCAGCCTATCAGAAATTGGCCAAAAGTTGAATTTGACCAATTTAGATTTAGTTGCTCATTCCCAGGGTTCTTTTACCCTTGCTCAGGGTTCTTTCACCCTTGCTCATGGTCCATAATTGGAGACTGAAAATTGTTTTGTATTTTAGATTATCTATACATTTTCTGTTCCTGTGTTTTAAAACTTGAAATTCACTAGAGGATAGTAGTATTCTTCCATTGCAAACCTCCCATTAGGTTTTATTTGCCCTCTTTCATCATCACACTTACAGAATTTTGCGATTTAGTGAATTGTGACTTTTCTGGAGCTGTCATTCAGGAAATACTTGTCAATTCATTCATTCATCATTATTTATTACAATAATAGTGACTCATAGAACAGCTGCTATTCTTCAACCGGAGTGAGGTGGGTATGTAGCTGTGACATAAAAAAAAACACACGTGCACACCATTCCTCCCAGGTGGTTGTTAGCATGGTGTTTTTTTGTTGTTGTTATTTGGTTTGTTTTCTTGGGTGTTTTTTGTTTTGTTTTGTTTTTTGTTTTTTTAGAGGTAGGTCTTTGAAAACCATTGAGTTTCCCTGGTAGCTCAGCTGGTAAAGAATCCACCTGCAATGCAGGAGACCTGGGTTCAATCCCTGGCTTGGGAAGATCCCCTGGAGAAGGGAAAGGCTACCTACTCCAGTATTCTGGTCTGGAGAGTTCCATGGACTGTATAGTCCATGGGGTTGCATGGAGTTGGACACAACTGAGTGACTTTCACTTCACTTTACCTTTGAAAATCATTGATGTAGACAGAGCTTCAGATTTTTAAAAATGTTTCTGTATCACTGGACTTAAATGCAAATGGATTTCTGATATACTCTTCACTTTCCTCCTTAGTTTTTTCTTGTCCTTTAGCATATTATCTTGCTTAAAACATAGTTTCCTCCTGTTAGTATAAACTTAATTGTCTCCTTGATGTGGAATGAAGTTCAGTTAATGAAACTTACAAGGTTGATCTGTTCTTTGTGTAGAGCAGTGTAGTATACTATTTCCATGTTATTGGGGTTTTTGCTTCTTTGCTTTAGAAGCTGTATGGGTGTCTTTTGATGCCCCAGCTACCGAATCTAAGAAACTGCTCATACTGGGTAGTGCAGCTTTTCTGACAGTGCAGACCCTTTTGGTTTGGTGTAGTATGGGAGATGACCCGGCACCCGTTTGTGTAAACCTTGCATACATGTTACACAGATACAAAATGTGCTGGTGAGCGTGATATCTCTAAGGAGCACTAAAGTGATTATTGGACTTTGATTATTTGTTTCCATTATTTTCAGATTGTCAGCAGAGACCTTGGCTAAATTATGGCTTTCTTTTCATCCAGGGTGTTGTGTGTTACTCTGCTTAGAAAAATGGTGCTATGGTATATCAAGAATGGAAAAGAAACATCATCCAGAGCGCCCTCTCTCTATGCTGACAGAGGGTTTCCTGCCAGAGAAATGGGCTCGCAGTGTGCCCAGCTAGAACAGAGTAGGAGAGAGGAGAAACTGCCTTTTCCAGACTCCAGTGTATGTTTTTCAGAACATCCTACCTGTTTCTTACAGGTTTTTACCTTTCAGATATTTTAACTCATGCACGATTATATTAATGATTTTGAGGTTTCTTTGGCCCATGGAAAATCCATGCTACATCTTCATCTCTCTCCCTCTGGAAAAGATTTGCTGTGATTTAAGAACTTAAGGTTTGGAGTTGGAAGTGTTGCAGAGAGAGCTTTGTAAATTGTAGCCCAGTTTTGCCTGGTAAATTCTTAAGTGGCTTTTTATAACCGTTGTCTTTTTTATCAGTGCATAGATTTCGTAAAGGATGGCCTCAGGCAGTTTGGGGAATAATTACAAATACCAAGCACCAATCTCTATGCTAGAACTTTTATAGTTTCTAATCCTCAAAATAAGTCTGCAGGGTAATTGGTATTGGGTCCCATTTGACAGATAACTGAAGGAGGCATAGTTAGCAAATCTCAGTCAGGATTTTGAACCCAGGACTTTTTCAAAACTTTAAAGTTTATACACACCTTCAGTGTCCTATGGTTCCTGCAGTTTGTTATTGTCATCTTCCATAATAGAGTCCAGTCTCACTTAACTTTGATCCTTCTCCAGCTGGAGTACACAATCTCTGGAGTATACAGCAGAGCATAGGGTGCATCTGAAGCTGCAGGATAAACCTGGTTCATCCTCTTGTAGTGTTAAGTTTTACTCTATGGCAAGCAACGTAAACACACCGTATTAAGGCTTAGAATGTAAAACTGTATGAATGTTTTAAGATAAAACACAAGACTTGCTTGCCCTAGGCCTTTCCATAATATACCTCCAAGGTGCCCTCTATGTGAATTTAGGCTAGCTTACCACTAGGAGGCACTTGAAAGTTTGAGAAAGATAATAAAAATATTCATTAATGAGAAGAGAGATTGGATAAGTTTATACATCTGTCTCCCAGCAAAAGGACCAAGATTGCTTAATCTTACCCTCTTTCAAGTAGAGCCACAAAATCCTGTGTTCCCAGCTATTTGGTGGTGAGCTGTGATATAAGCAAGTATTTTCAAGGCAATAAAATGATGCATAGGGCATTCTCGTGATGAAAACTGACAGTCAGAACCAACTAGACAATACATTCAGATTCTAGAGAAAGCTTTGGCTTTGGTTGAGAATAGCCGGGATGAGGTCATTTTCCCCTTGGTCGGTTCTGTTGATACGTTTCAGCAGCGTGATGGAGATACCGTGCTCTGGGCAGTCAGTAGGACAGTTTTGTCAGCTTTCTGTCCATTTTGTGATAATTTTCACCAGTGACATGATTCATTTCACAGTTATCGCCCCAAAAGATAATAGTGCTGCTTATATGGTTAGTGAAACATTCAGTCTCTCAATAAATATGTGAGTGCTTATTCTCTCAGGCTCTACTCTGTGTTTTGGGAATACAGTTGTGAACAAGTACATGGGTAGTAATTACTGCAGACGAAGAGGAGACCAGACGCAGAACCGCTCCTGTGGACTTTTACTACACTGGACGTTGAGTTTCATCTGACCAAAGACACCAGTAGTGGCCATTCTTAGGAGCTTCTTGTCACATTCTGTCCCCTGTCCCATCTCGGAAAGTAATCTATTACATCACCCTCTTTTTCTGTTGATATAAGACTTTTTTTCCCTTCAAGCTAAGAAGTCTTCTGATGATTTTGTATGATCTCAACTCCTTTATGCTAATCGACATCAAGTCTGTTCTGTTCTCATCATGAGTTTGTCTAATAGCTTTGGCACAGTTACAGATTCTTTTCACTGGTGCAATTAGTTATATTTTATGATGCTTTTCTAAATAGCTTTGTGAAAAATCAAATTAAAATTTGCAGCCTAGCAGCTGAAAACCATACTTTTACCTCAGAGATACTGCGTGCCTACTAAAATCTAAAACTAATAGGAAAAACCCAGCTTGATATTTTTGATGCCAATAAGATTTTGGTGTAAGTTTTGTTTGTGATGGGAATCATTGTATACTATTTTTACATCATTCTATTTTGATTCCTGCTTAGCAGAGCTATCAGTAAACTATATGCCCTAAAACATTTCTTAAACTCTCTTCAATTAAATCAGTTCTGGAAAGTGTCAAATAAGAGGTAATAATTCTAGAAAAGAGCAAAGAAATGTGTGAGCTTAAGATCTCAACTTCTTATTAAGAGAATGTCTTCAGATTCTCAGACAGCTCCATAGTTTCAGAAGCAGACAGGTATACTTTAGACTGGTCAGATGCACCTTGTCAAGGGGACTAACCCAGATCAGTCTTTGTGAACATCTATGGGGTTTTGTGTTTTGTTTTATTTTCAGTCTACTTGGTGTCAAGACTGATCGTTTTTTTAGAGTCTGACAGACTTGTCGCCTTACAGAACCTAAGTCTTTTCTTTTTTTGTACTTCTGCTATTATAGCATATTGCCGTTGGATGAAGGAATTTCCTTTTGGTTTGCAAACTCAGCTCTCAAACTTTTGACTCAACCAGGTTCTGCAGCGGAATGAAATCTCTTTAGCCCATAAATTAAAATAAGTCACCATGAGATCACTGCTTTGCATCCAATTACTGAATGAACAGTGAAGCAGTACATTATTATGTAGTTCACCATGAACTGAGCTGTTTCAGCACTAATTCAGACATACTGAAGCACCCCACTCTTTGGCAATAGCCAATGTTCAGTTCCAATTCAGTCACTCAGTAGTGTCCAACTCTGCGACCCCATGAATCGCAGCATGCCAGGCCTCCCTGTCCATCACCAACTCCTGGAGTCCACCCAAACCCATATCTATCGAGTTGGTGATGCCATCCAGCCATCTCATCCTCTGTCGTCCCCTTCTCCTTCTGCCCCCAATCCTTCCCAGCATCAGGGTCTTTTCCGAGGAGTCAACTCTTCGCATGAGGTGGCCAAAGTATTGGAGTTTCAGCTTCAACATCAGTCCTTCCAATGAACACCCAGGACTGATCTCCTTTAGGATGGACTTGTTGGATCCCTTGCAGTCCAGGGGACTCTCAAGAGTCTTCTTCAACACCACAGCTCAAAAGCATCAGTCCTTCGGCGCTCAGCTTTCTTCATCGTCCAACTCTCACATCCATACATGACCACTGGAAAAAACCATAGCCTTAACTAGACGGACCTTTGGGGCAAAGTAATGTCTCTGCTTTTCAATATGCTGTCTAGGTTGGTCATAACTTTCCTTCCAAGGAGTAAATGTCTTTTAATTTGATGGCTGCAATCACCATCTGCAGTGATTTTGGAGCCCCAAAAAATAAAGTCAGCCACTGTTTCCACTGTTTCCCCATCTATTTGCCATGAAGTGGTGGGACCAGATGCCATGATCTTAGTTTTCTGAATGTTGAACTTTAAGCCAACTTTTTTACTCTCCTCTTTCACTTTCATCAAGAGGCTTTTTAGTTGGGGTTACTGTTAATGTGCCATTTAATGTGATTTAGATTAGAGGCTGGGGAAGCTTTACCACTAGCAGAAATTTTAGACGTGGTTAT
Source organism: Antilocapra americana (assembly GCA_007570785.1). Taxonomy (NCBI): domain Eukaryota; kingdom Metazoa; phylum Chordata; class Mammalia; order Artiodactyla; family Antilocapridae; genus Antilocapra; species Antilocapra americana. The sequence continues at coordinate 39,382,957 of ML664177.1, forward strand.
CAACTACAGACCTTTAGGAAAGTTCTGTTTAATTTGCAGCATTTAAAATAGTCTTTTCTTGAAATTGGCACCTCTCCTCTCTTCATCTTCCTGTATACTGATTTAATCCGTAAAAAAGTGTTAGTTGCTCAGTCATGTTTGATTCTTTGTGACCCTGTGGACTGTAGCTTGCCAGGCTCCTCTGTCCATGGAATCCTCCAGGCAAGAACACTGGAGTGGGTAGCCATTCCCTTCTCCGGGGAATCTTCCCGAACCAGGGATCAAACCTGGGCCTCCTTCACTGTAGGCAAATTCTTTACTGCCCGAACCACCAGGGAAGCAAGTTGACATTACTTCATGGAGAAAATGGCAGCCTCATTAAGGCAATCCTGGGAATAATGGGAAATAGCTCCAAAAGACCACTTAAAACATGTACAGCACTTGAGATTAAAGTCATACCTTACTTTTCACTCACCTCCCCTACCTCAGCTGGATAACAGATATCACTGAATATTTACACATACAGTTTGATTTTGTACCCGGCTTGATTAGGAAGTATTACCAAACAGATGAATCTTGTCTGACTCAGGGTCATAGCAGCACCTGAACTGAAACGTTAGTGGCTGGTTCAGGTAACATGACAACGACAGTGCTTTGTTTAGTTCAGCTTTCTAGCCTCCCTGCCTACCCCCCAGTTAATATCTGCCTCTATCTGCTCATCACTGTAGATGGGAGAGGCCCTCACTGGGGAATTGGCTCCTATCCTTGCTGACAGCTCCCTGTTACTCTTGTCTGTCACTGTGCTGTCAGCTGTGTCATATTTTCAGAGGAAGATGATAGCCTCTCTCAGAAACTTTTCAGTCAAAAGGAAGGCTGCCAAATAAAGTCTGAATAAGCTATAGTTTTGCTAGCTAGAAAGCATACTGGAATTGTCCTTTACTTGTGCTCTCTGGATATAGCCCAATTAGGTGGACCTTTATATTTCTGGCTGTGTGTCTCTAATACCCTTGCATTCTCTCTCTGTAAGATCAGAGATCTTGAGTCTGGGTTGCAACTCAGGTGTATCTTATCAGCTGAACATAAATGGAGGAGTGTCAGAATCGCTTTTCAGTTTCTCTTATATGGTTTTGAATAAAATTGACAAGCAGCATGGTGGTGAGGGGAGAGTACATTTAGATCCTATCCAACTAAGATAATACTCATGTAATGCTCAAATATAATAAGAATGAAATCTAAGAAAATAAGGGCTATAAATGGGCTTTTTTTTTGTTTTTTCATTTGGAAATAACACAACTAGTGAAAGCCTTTTCTCAATACCTTTCATTGAGTTTAGCATCTTTGATAATACTGCTGTTTCTCTTCCGGTGTATTTTTTCTTTCTTGCCATCAAGTCCCAACTAGGTCCATAAAGAATTCCATCTCTTTCAAGCTTGAGCTGTGAGGTAGCCCGGAAGGTAGGGTAATGGCTGTGGGGAGAATGTGTAAGCCCATCAGAAAGTCACAAAACCGGACCAGAAGCAGCACTGGGTCAAGTGAGACGCTCCGCACTATTGCCTTCTTTATAAGGGGCTCTTCTTTCTGCTCAAGTTCTAGCTTCCTTTTCAATTTAGGAGATAGCTCCAGAGTAATTTCTAAACTGATAACTCTTGTCTGACTCCAGATAATAGTTAATTCTCTAAGGCAGTGGTTTTCAACCTTGTCTGTACATTAGAATCACTAGGGCAACTTTTTAAAATTCTGATGCCCAGGCTACAAGGCTACACCTCAGAACAATTAAATCACTATGACTGGAACTGAGACTCAGGCATCAGAGGTTTTAAAAGTCCCCTTGCCCCAATGTGCTTCAGTCCATGGGATCACAAAGAATCAGATATGACTTAGCAACTGAACAACAACTCCCCATACTATACACACAAAGGGGGTTGATTCCACTTTGTCTTTTAAGGTTGAAAGCCATAGTTATTAGAACAAAATTGAGATAGTTATTAATACACTTAGGAAGTTTGACTCTTACTCTAAGAAACCTCCACGTTTCATAAGGAGAAATTGAAAACTAAAGACCTCCCATAAGCAGCTTGCTTTTGCAAATTTGTTTTCTGTGACCCTTTTCTTTTTTTTACACCTATCTACCTTGTGCTCCAGTCTAATTAGACTGTTCATTCTTCTTAATCATGCTTTTATTCCTACTTTCTTAATGTTTGTACGTTCTGAGAAACAGCCTCCCCCGTTTTTGCTTTCGGTAATTTCACAAGCATCTTTTCATTATCCTTCAGCCAAAAGGAGGCTCTTCTCTCTAGAACTTTGCTTTTTTTGTGTTAGCATGTTCTGTATGGTTTTGCATTTGTGTTTTATTTTTCTGCTAGTTTGCAAAGCCTGGATCTGGTTCGTCTATGTATTCCCCCCTATCACCTGGCATCTTTACATTCCCCATCATACCTTTTCTCCAACAAATGTTATGTAAGTGTGTTTGAATAAAAAGACTCTCATGCTCTGGATGTGTGCTGGTCTAGAAACAGGGAGGAGGCAGATGTGTAATGTCCTTTCTGTTTGCTGTCATGTTTCCTGTTACTCAAAGTCTTGGTTGTGATGACCTTTTCATCTGTCTATGCCTATGATTTCTCATCCCAGGACCACCCTTTGCATAGTCTTCAGAAATCAGATTTTGGAAGTGTTAACTCTGAGGTTTGGAGTGCTCTGTAGCTTAGTGCAGAGCGAGCTTATTTGTGACAGTTAGGCAGCACCTGCCTGGGTGGGTTTTTTTTCCCCTGCCATGATGGAAACAGAATGTTGTCATAAGTCCCATTATTTTTCAATATATATATTATTTTTGAGGTTTGACAACTCAGTTTTATGTATCTGTTCACTGAGAAGATACTAAATCCTCTCTCTCAAATCCTGAAGATAGTAGTTTTTTTTTTTTTAACACATCCATAGCATCGAGCTCTCCAAGTTTCTATCACTATATAACAATAAAGGAAACTGTTTTGTAAAGCAGACAAGGCATTTGGTGATTCAGAGATGAATTTTAGATACACAGTGAGAACTAGGGAAGCAGCAGTGTGAAATTGTAACACAAAAAAAGTGGCGTTGTCCTTTTCAACAGAACCGTTAGTTGTGTGTATGTGTATTTTATGTTTCTTCGTGCTAGCTGTTTTCAGTTTCAGTTCTTTTAAATTCTTTTGTCCTGAAATTCAGGGTGAATTATATCAGAGCCCTGGGATGGGGTGGGGGGGAGGGAGGCAGAGCTAAGACCATGTGGAATTATTTTCCTGTCACCAAGCTAATTATGTTAATCTAATTCTCTAGTAGCTAATATCCTTTTAAATAATCTACTTCAGAGAAATCACAGCATTTCTCCTTAATTGTACTGGCTGTGAGAGAAAGTTGAGAAATGGCAAGCCTTCCCACTTCCTCCCCAGGTAGGCTGTCTTCCTAACCCAGCTGTTTGCTTTCTTAGCAGAGTTCTAGACTGAAAATCGCTCTTGTTCCAGCTGTAAGTTTTGGAGCTTGGAACTGCAATTCACTATTGGTTTGGTCCCCGCTTTTTCTGTGAGGCAGCAAGTTTTATAGTTCAAAGCAGATTTTCATTTTTATTTTCTTTTTTCCCCCTCAAATTTCCTGTTAAAAAATAAGACGTATCCAAAACATCACTACCTGGAGATCGAGCTTCTTGGAATGTGTAAATTCTTTAAATGCTGTTTGAGTTTGTGTCTCTGTACCCCAGTGGAAAGACTGGATCTGAAACATCCCTGAGGTGTCCCAGCTCCATCTTCTTTCCAAGTTTTCTCAAAACTCCCACACATCATCATGTCCCTTACCTAGTTTCCCTAAGATGAATTTCTTTGCAATCTAGAGTCTCTTTAGACTTTGGGAGTCAAGTTGAACAGCATGTGTTCCTCGCAAGCTTGGTAGAGCAATTTGCACATTCTGTACGGGCATCTAGTACTTAGCTAAATGAACTCTACCTTTCTCTCCTCTCTCTCCTTTCTCTCTTTCAGCTTGGCAGTGACCTTGGCGGGGGCATTGGAGGAAGTCCGGCAGTAAGTGCCATCGGTTTTTTTCACCATGGGATGCGCTGCCCCCTGTTTGATGCCTTTCCTCTGCGCCCCTTCTCAGACCAGCCACCGCTGCTGTCTAGCCCTGTACACCAGAACCTCCATAGCGTGTCAAGAAGAGTAGATAGCAGTGTAGGGTTGCCTGGAGTCTTTGGGACCACACACCACGTGTGCTCTAGGGGTGTCTTTAGGGATTGGCCCTCTGGTGTCTACAGAATTCTTTGTCTTCCTGATGGTGAAGAGCCAAAGGAAATGGAACCTCCCATCTTGACGAGAGAATACCCTTATTCTCTTCTGTCATCCAGAAAGAGCTTGAGAGTCAGCTGGACTCCAAGTAAGACTCTCCTCATAAGAGAATTGGGGAGTATGAGTATTTGTCTCCCCCAGGAGAGTTTCCTGGGGATACTATAGGCCTTTTGCACAGAATCATGGAAGCTAAAATTGGAAACAAATAGAAAAAACCTTGGGTTACTGTGTTCCTGATGCTGCTGATTATACTCTCTCTTGATAGAACTTCTAAAGAGTGTGTATCTTTTCAATGGTGAAAAAATAACCAGGATGATTTAAAGGACAAAGAATATATGAGTTAAACTCCTAAAAATATTGTAATTGTGGTGTGTTCTTACTGATTTACCAATAACTATAAGAATAGATAGCAAAATTTTAAGGACTATTAATCTGTTCTTCTTGATCTCCCTGCTCCCCTTCATGTTATTCCCTGCAGGTGGGACAGTCCTTCATCCCATCATCAGTGCCTGCAACCTTTGCTCCCTCCCCTACTCCTGCTGTGGTCAGCAGTGGTCTGAATGACCTGTTTGAACTCTCCACGGGGATAGGCATGGCACCTGGTGGATACGTGGCTCCTAAGGCTGTAAGTAGCACACACTTTCTTAGTGGGCAGGACTTGAATTATTCAACGTTTAACATTTGCATTACTCTCACTGATATAAGTCCAGCGTTGCGGCCCTTGTTCTAGAGAATTGACAAGGAAGATGACTGGTGGCCTCAAACCTAGCCATAAGAAGCGCCATAGCACCTTTATTAACTGTTTTTATAATTAGACTTAAAATTGGAAATATTAAGCATTTAGGTTTTGTTCTCTAGTTTGGAAATATTGCCTTGCTTGTCAGCACTGAAATCAGTCTAGTGCTTTGAACTGTATATCAGGGCAGAGGGGGAAAGACATAACATTTTACTTTGCATTCCTTCTACTCGCCTTTTCCATTGGTATTCATGTGGATTCTAGAGTGCCATTGCTCAGACTTGGTTTCCATGCATCATAGTGCACCTTTCTAGAGTGTTGATTTAGGTTAGTGTCATTAATATCTTCCTAGCCTCAGCCTCACTTGATGTCATACTCAAAAGGAAATTCAGAAGAGGAAGGGGAAACTCCTGTAAATGAAGCTTATTTCAGCACCTTAATTGCCTAATGAAGTGAAATCTTAATTTCATCTTTATTTACTCAAAAACAGCAGTGAGATGAATCCTGTCTTATTTCATTGGGCTTTATGCTGTGTTTTAGGTCTGGCTGCCTGCAGTAAAGGCTAAAGGCCTGGAGATTTCAGGAACATTTACTCACCGCCAAGGGCACATCTATATGGAAATGAACTTCACCAACAAAGCTCTGCAGCACATGACAGACTTTGCAATTCAGTTTAACAAGAATAGGTAAGAAAATCTGAGTCTCCCAGCTCAATCCTGAGACAGCGGTGTACTTTGTGTCTAACAAATGAGTGCTCCATTTAGCAGTGGGTGAAAACTCTGTGTTGGCAGATGCTCAGCGTAGACTGAGCAAAGGCTGTTGCATATCTCTTCAGTGGTCAGCTTTAACTCTGGAGGCCCTAGGGAATTCTGCTGAGAAGGTTGCCCCTATGAAATAAGGAAACCAGGACTGACTGACTGCTGTAAAGAATTCTAGTTGAAATCCATTTATACAGTTAATAATAACTGTTTTGCACCTGAGTGCCAGACATTTCTAGGTACTAAAGCTAGAGTGATGAAACAAACAAATGTGTGTCTCAAATGTGTGCCCAGTGTTTGTAACTTGGGCTTCCCTCTGGCGGCTCAGCTGGTAAATAATCCTCCTGCAGTGCAGGAAACCTGTGTTCGATCCCTGGGTTGGGAAGATCCCCTGGAGAAGGGAAAGGCTACCCACTCCGGTATTCTGGCCTGGAGAATTCCATGGACTGTATAAATTTTTGCTTGACTGTCCAAGTCCAGTGATTTTTCTAGGATATTCCCAGTGTTGACCAGTGTTAGTTTTTCCTGGAATAAGGTATGCCCTTTCAGTGTGTGTCTAGAGCCCACGTTTTGGTGAGAAAAATAAATGGACTTCGGCTACTGTAAAAAACATGGAAGACAGTCTACCTGTTAACTGAATAATCACATATAGGCAGACAGTTTGCTTTTAGCAGTGAATTCTCTGCCATAATAGGGAAGAGAGTTATGACCGATGCGAGCTTATTCTACTTTCCAGCTGCTTGTCTCCTTTTCCTCTCATTTTTGTCAGTTATCATTTTGTCATTTCTACATTTTATTCTTTCACTTTTATCCTTGTTTCATCTTGAGTTTGTGCTTGCTGCCAGTCCTTTTATTTACATTTCCGTGATCATTTCTTGTATGTTTCTAGTAGGTTCCTCAATAAGGCCTCAGCAATCCTTGAATTCTTACATGCTCAAAATCATGACTTACATGCTTGAAAATTCTTGACTCAAGCTCTTTGTTTTACTTCAGAGTTGTTTGTCATTTGATATTCCTGAGGAAAAGGTCATTGCCAGCATGGATTTTCCCTGTATGTATAAATAATCTGATCATTTTGTTTGACTGTCCAAAGTTTTGAAGTCCAGTAAGTTTTCTAGGATTCTCCCTGTGTTGACCAATGTTGGTCAGTTTTTCCTGGAAGAAGCTGTGCCCTTTCAGTGTATACCTTGAAGTCCTGTATCTCTGGAAAGTTTTCAGGGTTTATGTATTTAACCTTTTGTACTGTTCCATTGTTTAGATTTTCCTCTTTGGAGAATTATGTATTTATTGACTTTGTCTGTTATATGTACTATTTCTCTCTCTAATATTTTCTTATCTATAAATATTGGAATATGTACCTCATGACTTTTTTTTTAACCCATAACCACAGCACCATTATTAAAGTCGAAAATTCTTTAAGATTATTAAGTTCTTTAATATCATTAATATTATTAAATTCTTTAACATCATTAGCAGATTATTGCAGTTCCCTAGTGTTGTTATACAGCTTGTTTTGTCTGAACAGGATCCCATTGGTTCCCATAGATACCAATTAACTGACATGTGTCTTAAGTCTCTTTTAACCTGTAGACTCTTCCTCCTCTCTCTTCCTTGAAATTTATTTGTAGAAGAAATTAGATTTTTATCTGTAGAGTTTCCCACAGTCTAGATTTTGCTGATTACATCTGTAAATTGGTCTACAGGCTTAATTAGATTTAGACTTGATCTTCTGACTGGAGTGCTTCATGAGTAAGGGTGATTTTTCTCTTCATTTCTGTTTTATTTTATTTGCTTTATCTTACTTTATTCTCTGTGTCTATTACTGTTTTTACTATGCTGTCTCTTCTCTTGTTCTTTGTAGCTCTGTCTCTGCCAGTATAATCATACCTCTTCTATAATGTTTTGTAAATGCAGTTACATAGTATGGAGTCTTTTGCATTAGAGTCCTTTCACTTAGCATAATGCTCAGAGGTGTTTCAGGAGTCTGTTTATTGTTGAGTAGTGTCCCAGTGATGTTTGTAGCACGACTTGTTTACACTTTTACCAGTTGGTAGAAGTGGGGGTTGTTTCCAGTTTTATCTTTCATGGCTAAAGCGCCTATGAATATTCATGTACAAGTCTTTGTGTGGAACTATGTTTTCATTTTTTCTGGGTAAATATCTAGCAGTGGTATTGCTAGGTCACATGGTAAGTGTGGATGTGCCAGCTGTTCCATGTTCTCAACACTGCTAGCCATTCTTATAAATGTATAGTAATATCTCTCTACTAACTAACAATACTGAGCATTTTTTTCATAATCTTGTTGACTAATCTTATATCTTCTTTGGTGAAGTATCTGCTCAGATCATTCCTTCATTTTTTTCTTTTTTAAAAAAATTGTTTTTCCTATTATCAAGTAGTTAAGGTTTTCGTATTTTCTGGCTATAAGTACTTTTCAGATATGCCTTGCAAATATATTCTCCCAGTCTGTAGCTTACTTTTACTTTTTTAGTGTTTTTCAAGGAACAGGTATTTTATTTAAACAGTTTATTTTACAATTTTCTCCTTTTTAAGTCTTGCTTCTTGTGTTCTGTTTATCAGATCTTTGCCTGACCCACAGTTATTAATACAGTTAAAAAACTTTTTTAATAGAAATAGCAATAAAGCTCTTATGTTTACCTTTATAATTCATTCTGAGATCATTTTGGTAAGATAAAATGGTGTAATGTGCAATATCCAATTGTGTCTGACTCTTCATGGCCCCATGAGTTATAGCCCACCAGCCTTCTCTATCTGTGGAATTTTCCAGGCAAGAGTACTGGAGTAGGTTGCCATGCCCTCCTCCAGGGGATCTTCCCCACCCAGAAATCCTCATCTCTTGAATTGGCATGTGGATTCTTTACCATTAGTGCCACTTGGGAAGCGCAGTATGGTGTAAAGTAAGAGTCAAAGTAAAATCTTTTTCTGTAGTAAATCATATAGTGTAAACCCTCCAACTATGTTCTATTTCAAAAATTGTTTGGGGTAATTGTAGGTCTTTTTTCTGCTTGGATTTTCATGGAAAGAATAAGGAATATAAAGATCAGTTTGGGGAAGAACTGACAACAAATAAGACTGAGTCTTCTAATCCATCAGCATAACATATTTCTCCATTTATGTGGGACATCTTTAACTTCCCTCTACAGTATTTTATATTTTTCATGTACAGCTCTTACACATCTTTTGTTGCATTTAAGTGTTTCATAGTTTTGATGTTATAGTAAGTAGCATGTTTTAACTTTTGGTTGCTAGTATAGAGAAATACAGTTGATTTTTGTATATTGAACTTGTATCTTGCAACTTCAATAAACATACTTACTAGTTCTGGCAGTCTTTTTTTAAGATTCCCTATGGTGTTCCACATAGATGAATCATGAGAGCAAGATCAAAAGGGCAGAATGGTTTTTGACCCATAGATGTTAATACCAAAATGATTTGCTGTGTCTGCTCAAAATCATTTATTACATTTGGGACGCTAAAGTATAGTTTGTCTAGGAAAAGGAAAATGTTTCTCCTGCTGTTCTGTGACTCTTGAAATTGATACTGCCTAAAAAACTCTAGTTATTTTACATTATAATCTCATCTCTCTTCCTGAGGCTAATTAGAGCATAAATTAAGTGTAAATTTATATCATTGATTTATTCATTAGTTATACCTGTGGCCCAGCTTTCCCCTTTCGGTTTTCCTTCATACATTTTTGTTTGTATGTGACTTCAAGCTCAGACTTTTCCTGGCTCTTTACTGTTCTTGTGTTGTCATCATGCAGGCTTCTGCGAGAAGTCGATGACTGTGGTGGATCCTCACTGCCTGCATTAGGCTAAGAGAGGAGCCAGATTCTAGTCTACAGCATGTCTTTTGTCCTTAGGAGTGTTGTTTTGAATGTTTAAGTCAGTTAATTCTGCTTTACTTCGAGTAGCTTTTTCCCAATGATTGTATCCTATGTAAGTACACAAAGAAAAAAGAAAATGAGTTACCGTAAATCCTCCTCTGGGCTGATTGGGAGGTTATCAAGCTAGTGAATAGTAGTAGTGTACTTTGCAGGGTAGATATTCTTCCAAGGATTGTCTAAAGACAGATGTATAAAAAAAGATGTTTATCAAACCTGCCCCTCTAGTGGCATGATAAACATAAGAAAACTTTAGAATCAGGGCATTAGCTAACCAGTTCTCTACTGCTGAATGTTTTCTCCTTCCTCTAATCTGTTTCATGGAAAACAGAGGTTATGTGGTAACCAGTGTCAACAGCAAATTAGAATTGGGCACTTTAGCTCCTGCTGTTCCTTCCATTTAATTTTGTTAAAAATTGTGTTTCCTTGTAAAAAGCCATTGAAACCTAAAGATGTGTCTAAATCCTGCCTCCTAATTAACCTCTAGGATTTCTTCTCCCTCTCTCCTAGCTTTGGTGTTATCCCCAGCACTCCTCTGGCCATCCACACACCGTTGATGCCAAACCAGAGCATCGATGTCTCCCTGCCCCTCAACACCCTGGGCCCCGTCATGAAGATGGAGCCTCTGAACAACCTGCAGGTTAGACTTTTACTTCACTCTGGGTGTACAGGTTGATACCTTGCCAATTTTATTTTATTTATATGTAAAGCAACTCCTCTCATATTAGATTTAGTCATGGTATAGGGTTTGAAATAACTGTGGAGAAGACTTATTTTTCGTTAAAACACACACACACACAAAAGTCATACATTGATACAGAAAGTTATTAATTGTTTTTTAACTCAACAAACAAAAACTTTTCAAGGTGTTATTTACAAACTTTTTTCTAAAGACTTTCATAAAAGGGAATTTGAACGTTTTAAGAGTAGATTTTAAGAAAGCTGTGTGGAGGTCAGCTTTGAACACACTGCCATAGTTGGATTATCTGTATGATATGAATGTGGTAAGTGTACCATCACCTTAGAGGAGCTCAGAACTTTATCATGTCTACAAGAGCCTCTCCGTCTTGAAAATACTGAATTTTTAGAATGCTTAAGACCTAGCTTAGAGTTTCATTTCATTTGCATCACTTTGAATTTCTCTTTGAAATAAGCCTTCTGGGGTTTAAGCACCATGAAGGCAGAGCAGTAAGCATGTAAATTGAAGCCACAGCAACCTGAAGGGATAGGATACAGCTACAAGCCTGGAAGTTGAGGGTTTTAATGCTCACAAGGACAGAAGACACCACCTTGGGCCGACCTGTGATGGGGAACTGTAACTGAGCTTTGCATAAAGCTGACCCCTTGGAAGGGCAAGTCCCTCAGTGAAAGGGGAACTAGAAACACGTTTCCACAGAGGCACGTGATGGGAGAAAGTTCTCTCTGACCAAGGTTCTGGATGGCCTCTTGTGAAAAATCCAGAGCCTGAATTTATACTGCCTAGGTACAGAATTCTCCAAACCAGTAAATTAGTGTAAAATTGTCCCAGAACTGATAGAGCCTAGGATACCTGGCAGAAGCAAATGCAAAAATGGCCCTTTTGCAATAATTTCGAACTTTAAGGCCATCAGGACTCCCATCTGAAAAGAAAATCTCTACTAAAAGTGAGCTCACAATGTAACAAAAAAAGGAAAAGGGAAAGATGTGCTAAGACTGACAGAAGACTTAGCAAAGAGGACTGGGCATCCCCTTCTGCCACAAACTTGAGAGAATAGTCTGAATGAGACTGTAAAATACGCTTTAAATGATGAACAAGAAATAGCAGCCTTCCACTTTGCCATCAAGACAGGTAGGGTCCTATTGCTTGGTGTCTTGGAAATACCAGTGTGGGATCCTAGTACTTATGGTGAGACATCAACAATAAAATTACTTAGAGTTGAAACTGATCTTCTCCAAAACAGTTTAAATACCAGCACACCAGGCCTGCTTGCCAGTTGACTGATTACCTTGCTGCCTCAGTAGTTGACTGCTTCTTTTTCAGCAAAGGGTTTGATGATATAGAGTGACAATGAGTGAGTCACAATATAACTTGGCTCAGTCTAGGAGAGCAGAACAAGGATTACTGTGCAGAAGGAATTGGCGGTGCTGCTATGATGAGACTAATGTGTTGAGGGGCTTTTCCAACATAGAATCCTAAAGTAAGTAACTAACCCAAATTTACATCTGCTCTGTTTTCATGGAAATCTAACCTCTTGTTGGCTCACAGAGCCTCAAGCCAAATATTTGAGGTCAGTCAGCATGGGTGCGAGAATGCTTTACTTTAAAAGTAGGAAAAGGAATTTGGGTCATAGAAATCAGGGCGAATTTCCTCCTCTTAAAACCAAAAGGGAACAGTGAAGAAATGTCAGTTTACTTCCCTATTTGCATTTCCATTTCACATTCAGTAAAATGAACATCCCAGATGAGAACCCTCACATGAGTTGATCTTTTTGTTTGTTTGGCTGCATGGCATGTGGGATCTTAGTAGCCCAACCAGGGATTGAACTGGTGTCTCTTGCATTGGAAGCCCAAAGTCTTAACTACTAGATCACCAGGGAAGTCCCAGGAACCCTCATAAAAGAGGTTGAATCTTAGTCCAAATCTTTCTCTCGCATTAGAACTAGCAAGTTTTTATTTTCACAAACCTGACATTAAAAACTTTTAATTTTTCCATCTAAGCAGAATGTAATAAAGTAGTTCAACTTTGCTGCTGCTGCTGCTAAGTCACTTCAGTCATGTCCGACCCTGTACGACCCCAGAGACGGCAGCCCACCAGGCTTCCTCGTCCCTGGTATTCTCCAGGCAAGAACACTGGAGTGGGTTGCCATTTCCTTCTCCAATGCATGAAAGTGAAAAGTGAAAGTGAAGTCACTCAGTCGTGTCTGACTCTCAGTGGCCCCATGGACTGCAGCCCACCAGGTTCCTCTGTCCGTGGGGTTTTCCAGGCAAGAGTACTGGAGTGGGGTGCCATTGCCTTCTCCATCAGCTTCTCTAGAGAAAACAAATTTTCCATCTGTAGTCAACTGCTGATTCTCCATGCTTTCCCATGGATTCTTTACTTTCAAGAATGTCATAATTATGGCTATTTTCTCATTTAATTGGCATTGCCCAATGGAGAAGATAAGCGAAAACTTGAAAAGAGATGAAGTTTTTCCCTCCTGACAGCAGCTCTATTTAATGTCTGCTAGTGAAAGTTGAAACTAATGTTTAACTGAAGATGGTGGGTTACCTTAGTTTTCAGCTTCTATTCTGCTCTTGTCCTAGTATGAATAAAAAGAGTCAGATCTTAACTTAGGAAGCTTTGACCATAAAGATCCAGGTAAAGCCTGGTAAAGATTGATTGGCATTTAAACATTATGAATATATATGTTTAAATTTAAGAGCTCGTGCAGGAAAAATTAGTACTTTTCTAGTCCTGCAAATCAGAAAAAAAAAAAGAGTTTTAGGAAATGAAATTTGGGAAGCAATGAGAGTTTTAGCTGTTTTGGCTAATTTGATATCTATATATAGGACAGACAAATCAAACTAGCCTCCAGAACTGTAATGTAGCATTTAGTACAAAAACTTTTCATTAAAAACATCGTCAAACTACTTACTGACCTGTGGTCTTTTTGAACCATTATTGAAAAAAAGACACTGTTCTCTCTTAAAATGTAAAATAGATTTTACCTTAGAGAGAGCATTAAATACCTAGTAGAAATTTGAACCTAGAAAATCTACTATACTAATAATGTTGGTTATCAAAAGCCTTTGTGAATCCAACTTACAAATATTACACAAAACAAAGTTTAGCTTGCCCCCTTGGGAGCTTCTCTTGAGTTTAACATATTATATTCCTTAAAAAAAAGAGAATTGATTGCCTCTATTTAAATAAAACAAAAACCTTAACAAATGTCTAAATGAATTTTGTCTGAAAGAGCTTTCTCTGACTTTGATATCCTTTTCACTTCATCTATTTCATCTGTGTTAGTTGCTTAGAAACATTTTCCCAAAATACTCCTCAGACTTGACACCTGGCAAGTGACTTGCTTCTTCAGAAAGTTGGTGTCTTCAAAAGTACATTAGAATCGTGACATACATGTTCATCCCAGGCTTTGTATGGAGGCTGTGGGGTTCTCACATTTGCTTGCTCCTTCTTCACTAAGCTATGAACTTTTGTGAGAACGTTGATACCCCTTTCTTTCAAGTTTTAATTTGATCAGGTCTGTGAATATATGGTTCAGAGTTAACTAGTTCTAGAGTTAGCTAAGAAAAACCAGTCCCCAGCCTTCTCTCCCACTTATGGCCATTATCTGTGTACATAGTCCCAATGCTCATATTTTCCTGATAGAACTGTCTTAGGATTTGCTTTAATTGGTATTCATTGTTCATGTTACTCTGATTATATATACTCCTCAGAGCTGAACTATATAGTGTGATTATTTTTCTCCATAAAACTTTTTTCTCCCTAAAACTTTTTATAAGTAATTAGATATTGACCCATTAAGACTTGTCTCTGTTTGCTTAATTTTTTCTGTTAATTGCCATTCATTCCCAAATTCCAGTGAGATCAAACTCTTCAAAATAGTCCTACCTATTTCACTCTTACAGTCTCCTTTGGGAGCTGTTTGACTGCTTTAATCTGAAACGATTTTCTTCCACACCTGAAACTGCCATCCTGTGAACTTCATTTTGATGAAGAACATACTCCGGTAGCTTCCTAAAAATAGGTGTTCAGTTCAGTCCAGTTGCTCAGTCGTGTCCGACTCTTTGCGACCCCATGGACTGCAGCACACCAGGCCTCCCCGTCCATCACCAACTACCATGTTCTCTCTGAAAGCTTGCACAGCCCTCTGTTTTTCCCTCTTCTGAAATGTCACGGTGACATGCCTTGGTTTGGCTCTCTCTTCACTCACTGCACTAGGTCCTTACTGTGCTCTTTCAGTGTAGAAACTTGTATCCTTCAATTCTGGGAATTTTTCTTTTTTATAGATCTCCTTTCATTTTCTTTGTCTCTCTTATTGGAAGTCCTGCTCTTTGAATGGTGACCTTCCTGGACCAGTCTTCTGCTTTTTGTCTTATTTTCCATCTCCTCCTGTGCTCCTTTTTTTTTTTTTTTTTGCCGTAACCACGTGACATGCAGGCTCTTAGCTCCCTGACCAGGGATTGAACCTGCATGCCCTGCAGTGGTATGCAGTCTTAACCACTGGGCCACTAGGGAAGTCCTTCTTTTTGCTCTATTTTCTAAAAACTTTTTATGAAAAGATTTTAACTCTACGAAAGTAAGCAATCATGTAATGAGTCCCTGTGTGCTCGTCCCTCAGCTTCAATAATTAATGAATCCAAAATTAGTAGCATTTCATCTGTGCTCCCTGTGCATAGCCCTGCCCCATATTACTTTGAAGCAAATCTTAGACATATCATTTTCTCTGTAAATATTTCAATGTATATATTTAGAACAGATGGTTTCTTTTTAAAAACATAACCATAGTAACTATTGTGCTCATTAAAAAATTAACAAGAATTCCTTAACATCAGCTATCCGGTCAGTGCTCAAGTTTTTTATTATCTCTGTGTCTTAAACTTTTGTTTTTATTTATTTATTACTGTTTGTTTGAATCAGTAAAGTGCACATATTAATGATGTGCTGATATCTCATAAGGCTCCTTAACTACCCTGTTCAATAAAATAACCCGTAGCCACATGCAGCTACCTAAATGGAAATTAATTAAAATCAAGTAAAATAAAAACTTTATTTCCTCAGTTGCATTAGCCACATTCAAGTGTTCACCTGGCTGGTGGTCACTAAACTGGTCAGTGCAGAAGTAGGACACTTCTGTCACTATGGGAGGTTCTGTCGGCCAGTGCTGATCTGTGGGCTCTTTCATTTTTATGTTTGGTTTTCAGCAGCTTGACTGTTATGTACCTTGGTGTTTTCATTACATTTATCTGGCTTCAGGTTCATTGAACTTGGGTCTGTAAATTGATAGATTCTCCCAAATTTAGGGAAGTGGTTGGTTGGTTTTTTTTTTTTTAATTATTTCTTCAATTTTTTTTTTAGTCTCAGTATCCCTTCCTTCCTTCAGAATTCCACTTCTAAGGTGGCACAAGTGGTAAGGAATCTACCTGCCTGTGCAGGAGCAGTAGAGATGTGGGTTTGATCCCTGGGTTGGAGGATCCCCAGGAGAAGGAAAATGGCAACCCACTCCAGTATTTCTTGCCTGAAAAATTCCATGGACCAAGGAGTTTGACAGGCTGCAGTCCATGGGGTTGCAAAGAGTTGGACATGGCTGAGTATAGACACGCCACTGTCACTTGTAACTACTTGGTTGTCCCCTCAAGCCCTAAGGCTGGTTTTCAGTTTTTGTTTTCTTTCTGTTCTTGAGAATGGGTAAATCCTATTGATCTGTCTTCAAGTATATAGACTCTTTTCTTTTATAGGCTACAACATTCTGGTATATCTGTCCAGTATAACTTTCATTTCAGATACTGTACTTTTCAATTCTAGGATTTCCATTTGGTTCTTTGCTAAAACTCCACCTCTGTTCACTCAGGAATACAGCTGGAGAACTGTGTTTCACAGCCTTCTGTTCTTCTATTCCACTTCCACCCTTTGGCCATCCCTTGGGCCTGAGGATATGTTTACTGACCGTCAGAAAAAATGACCAGTAGAAGTATCTCAGACAGGACCTGGGAACAGTGTTAGGGCTCTTTAGCTAGGAAATTCTGTGTTTTCTACCTGGGCATGTCTCTCTGGCCATATGGATTCTTCTGTAGAAGGGTTCGGAGGAGGCCAGAGGAAGATCAGAGTATGGCCCTCTAAACCGTAAGACCCAAGGTAGGACCTCCACCCACCCATCACTGAACGCATCTGGAATCCTCTGTGTCAGTACTTTCATGTCTTTCTTTTGCGAGCTGGCTTAATTCTTCCAAAAATTATCCTTGACTCTCCCGTTTAGAATGTAAAGGCTTTTTACCAGCCTCCTGGGAGCTAACCTGGGAAAGAGGACTGGAGAGTCTCGGCACTCAGTGTGCATAAATTCCCTTACTCCACCACCCCTCAGCCATGTCTAGCATTCCCTTCAAAGTACTATCTATCTTATCTTCTCTGAAAGAATCAGTCTTTTAGTTTTATTGAGGGGCTGAGGTAGCTCAGGGTGGTGTGGGGATCTCGGACTCAGTTTCTTCATTTTCTTTCTTTTAACGTCCCCTCCATCATTTCCTCCACATACAATTCCAGAGGTGCTACCAGTTCTAAAACTTTGAGAATTGTGCGGTGTTATGGCTAACAGATTTGTTTTACAGTTACCACGATTTTGTTGGTACTGTGTTTTTTTCTTTCCCATCTTTGTGAACTTACACCTTTAATTCTTTTTCCTTTTAATTATGGCTGAATTCCTCCAGGAGAAAGAAAATTTAAATGTGATTTTAAGTCTACTATCTTTACCTGAAAGTCTCATGACACCTTCGTAAAAATCCTTCTTTCCTTCCTTCTGTACTTCTTTGTGGTTAGAGGTTAACCTGTAGATAAATAATATCCTTTAGTGTATATGGTTTTTTATTATGTATCTTTGTATCCTCTTTAAACCCCATTTAAGTGTTGTTTAATAAGAGGATGGATATTAATTATAGAAAAGAAATAATGTCTCAGTTTTCTGTTTGAATGTCCCTTCTAAAACAAGGCAGTATTCAACTCTGTTCTTTAAGTCTATAACTTTAACCTTTGAATGATTAAGGCAGAAGTGCTAAGCATGCTAGCTGCAAAGGACACAGTCTTACAACCCCATTTATTCATGTCTTTAAGATCTTTGTTAACCAAAAGGGGTCTTTTTTTGGAGGGGTGGGGGTTGTTTTGGTTTGGTTTTTTGGCAGTGTATGGCCCTGAGAAAATTCTGTCCCTTGCTACTCCCACGTTGCAGTCCCAGCCTATGAGACAGTCAGTTGCAGATGGTGCCTGTCCCTGATATTTCATGTCTTACATATGTCCGTTCACACTCAGAAGGCCCACAGCTGTAACTATTGTACCAGAAGAACTGGTAAATGCTTCCAAACGGAAGACCTTTTCAGCAGCTTCCATCAAAGGAAGCAAACCAGCTTGGCATTTACTGACTTTTCTTGACTGTTGTGCAAGCCAAACAAGTTCAGTATTAAAGCCTCCTTTGGTCTTCCAGGATCCACAGTGGAGGACTGCGCACTCTGGTTGCTTTTATTGGACCACATGCTGCTTGCATAGACATTGAGTCCTTGAAGTGGTGGATCTTAGGAAAACTATAAGAGACTCACAGGTCACAGATAGATCCAGTGCTGAAAATAACCCCTGTAGACAGGACAGAATCTGAAGTATTCCATTAACAACCTGTAGGAAATGGTTATGAAAGATGAAAATATTTTACCACCAAAGAAGAGAAAAGAGAAAATTGCTTTTCATGATTGCTGTTTCAATTTTGATACATTTTTCATGTCATATCAGTACTGTAAATGTGTCCTAGAGTATCTTATATACTAGATGTTCCTTTTTCACTCAGTTGGCCTTACAGAGAACCTCCTTATCCTTTTTGTCAAGATAATCAAGACTCTGCTAGACAACATCTTTTGTCTTTCTATAACCAGAACTCAACTACTGGCTTCTGGTACCCTCTTCTACGAATATGTTTTGTCAGTAGCAACTGCCCTGCTTGAATAACCACACATAAGCAGTAGATAAAAATCCTGCATCCTGATAGGCTGACATGGTCTAGCAAGTTATAAATCTGGCTTCAATGGTAGGAGACAGTTGTTCCTAAAACCTAGAATTCAGTTCTTAAAACACCCAAGCTTGAGAACTAGTCATCATTAAAAAGAGCCTGTGAGATGATTACCCAAGTAATAGAAGCCCTTGCTTGGCCAAATGATACTAAATTTCACATTGTTCTGCAGGGTAATAGAAGTGATTTGTGGGTTTTCTTCTATTAAAATTTCAACCATCTTTATATCATGTTAGTAAGTCAAGAGTTGATAAAAATTGAATTAGTTTTGTATTTCTAGTTAGATAAATGATTGGAAAATAGATCTTTATGCAGTAGAGGACTTCAAATAGTTTTGTATTTCTAGTTAGATAAATGATTGGAAAATAGATCTTTATGCAGTAGAGGACTTCAAATTCTGAATAAAAAGTAGGTACCTGTTTCTAGTCCTTATGTTCTCATTGTGGCTCATAATTTTTACACAAAGCCTTAGGGTACATTATAGGTTGAAATTAAAGGAAACACCCTGGGATTTTCCTGAACTGAACTGAAGCCCGCTTGAGAGCCATACCTTGCCCTCATTCATGTCTAGCTCTCTTAATACTTTGCTGTGGCGTCATGTTCAGTGAAATTGGAAAAGAGTTTCTTTTATTCTACTTCAGGAAAGCCTAAGTTTGTAGAAGGACTTATGTTTGTGTTCTGCACATAAATGTCAGTTTTATTATTCTAATTTTAACAGAAAAGTGTGGAGACACTAGTAAATGTGCTTAGACTCAGTTACATTGGAGACAAAGGAAAACAGCATTTAATCATTTTTGAAAAGTGTGTGAATTTGGTCTTGGGCTTAGTGGCAACATTGCACTGAAGGAGCTGGAAGGCAGCTACTCCAAATATGAAAGCACAAAACTTCTTAAATCCATAGCTCATTCCATAGTTCATGCTGTGTTTCTGACAATAGTTTCTGCCGCTTCTGTATATGATCTGATTCCCTGGTAAAACCACCCAGGGATAGCGTCTCTGCACAGTGGCCTACCCCTGGGCCCAGTCATCTGACAGCTACCTGTGCCTGCTCTCTGTCTACGCAGAGGTTAAATAATACAGCAGGCAGTACATAGGCACACCTGTGAACCCTCTTGATAAACTTGGTAGAACCTAGATTAGATTCTAGATCAGTTTCATCTCAGGATTTTAAAATAATGTTCATTCACTCTCATTACTGAAGTTTATTCTTCTGTTGAGTTTTCTTTGTGTCTTCAGTCCCATGACATACCAGACTGGGGTGTGGAATATCTAGTGACTTTAACTGAGTTTTTTAGTCCTCTCTTCACCATTTTGTGGTTCAGTACAGTGTGTACACAGTGTGTTTTTTAAAGTTTTAACAGTCAGCCCTGCATAGCCAACAGGCCATGGCGCTTAACGGTGGATAGTATGCAGTAGTGCAGCAGCTGCAGTCACGGGCGCACCGGCCCGTCAGAGCTGTTAATAAAGGCTAAAAGAGGTCACGCCTTTACGGTTGGAGTCTGTGTAGGTCGGGCAGAGCCTGTTTAAGGCAAGACCTTGGGTTTGGGGAGCTTGCCTGTTGGAAAGACCGACAGGCCTCGGAAAATACCGTTGGCTGTTTCTTGGCAGCTGAAACTGTAGAGAGGAGTTCTGTTGAAGGCTGCTGGAGGAAGAGGGCATCTGGGGCTTGTGTGATAAAGGTTTCTGGGTGGTAACCAAATTGATTAGTATAGCATGGCAGGTGGGTTCTGTATTGACAGAAAGGAGATCAGATTACCTTTGCTGTGAGTTTTCTGATTTATTTTGCCTAACATGTAAAACTAATAATGAGGAAGCTGCCTGGAGTAGGAACAGATGCAGTATATCTTAGCCTCATTTTCCCCTGACCCCATGGTCCCTGTAAGGCACGAAGCTGCCAGTGACCCTCTCCACAGGTCCTAGCAGAGTTGTAACGGTTGCTTGATTCTTGCTGTACCAGTGCCCTGTTAGACACTTGTTTATATCACTAGTGTAGAGGAACTTGCACTGGTATTCTTTCCAGGGAGAAAACCCCAAGTCCTAACAATGGTCCCCAAGTCCCTGTATGATCCAACCATGTCTTCCACCTCCCCCCTACCTCATTGACTTCATCTGCTACTCCTTACTCCACTCAGCCACACTGGCTTCCTCATGGATCCTCAGACTGACCGGTATGCTGCCACCTCAGGGCCTTGGAATTGGCTGTTTCCCACGTGTGGGATGTTCCTTCTCCCAATTGCCTACCTGCCTGACTCATTGCCTCCTTTAGGCCTTTGGTAAAACACAACCTTTCTGATAAGGTCACCTCACTCTACTCCCAGTATTTTTGATCCTCTTTACTCTTATTCTCCCCCCACCCCCAGAGCATTTATTCATTTTAAATACTGCTTATTGTACTTAATTCATTTCGCTTCTCCCCCTCCCACCCACCGCCTCCCAACTGGAACACAGACTGCAAAAGGGCAACAGTTTTTGTCTTAGTTTTTTTTTTTTCCTTCACAGACTTATCTCCCAGTGCCTGGAACAATGCCTGGCACACAGTGGGTGTTTAATAAATATTTGTTGTTGAATGAATCTTTTTGCTTTCATTTAAGAAAGTGTTTACAAGTATCTGGTGCATCCCATTCTTAGCAAGGCCATCTCCTCATCATAGCAAACTGTGTCCCTAAACACACTCTCTGCTTCTTGTTTCTTAGTGGCTTTGCAGTCTGCCCACTGCCCCTTTAATACTCTTTTACCTGGATGGGTCAGGTCTTGGTTTAATCTGAGGGCTACAATCACAAATTCATTTTTCTCTTAAGTGGGCAGACAAACATTAGAAGCTACTGCTTTCTTTACTCTGTTCATTTATATTTCAAAAGGCAAGATCACAGCACATTAATGGACCTTATTTCCAAGACTGGCGATAACTAGGATAATAGAGCATGTGACAGTTCTAACGTTTAGGGAACTTTTTCTGTTACTAACCTATGTTTTTGTGCCACTTCAAAATAAAAACAAATTATCACCACACAACTATTAAACCATTACCCTAATACCATCAAATTATTTGTGTAATATTCTCAGAGTAACTTAGGAAGCTCAAGGATGCTCTGTAAGTGTCTCAGAGCCCCAGGGAAAAGCATAATCATTCAGATATCTGACAGGAAATGGAGCTGAGCAAACCTCTTTTTCTGGGAGACCAGAAAGAAGCCTATCTGTTCCCTAATTCTGATGGAAGTCAAGTGTTAAGGAGGCACACTTTGAAAGAAAGGGCAGAGAGCGGTGTTTTTGGCCTGTGGATGAATCTCATCGCTCATTCTTTGCATTCAGAAAATAGTTATTTTCAAATAATACTCAAAACAGTCTGACTTTGGCCTTTAAAAGGGAATGGTCTAGCACTTCTCAATTCCAGATTTTTCTGTATGTGCTATCAGAAGAATTTGCTTTTGGGGGAATGAGTGTGGCAGTTTATCAGTCAGAGGTAGGCAGTAAAAAGATTGGAAATCCTAAACTGAAATTCACTTTGGGATGGATGAGGTGTCACATGCTGGCACCGGGGGTTGTTCTGAGAGTTGAACGGTTTGAGTTCAACCTGACCCTGTAGTTCAGCTGGCTTTAGTGGTGGCTTTGGGTGGACTTCGAAAGAAGCTTCTTGAAAGAGTCCCTCCACAGAGGCAGTCTTTCATGAAAATTGTGACCTTTCTACTTTTTTCCAAATGGCTTTGAAGGAGACAGGAATGCTTTTTTTTTTTTTTTTTTAAAGCAGTACTTGAGAATCCAGCTTGAGTTGCAAAGAATTACAGAATTTGATTCCAGTAGTTCTAACCCTACTGTGCTTTGGGGTTCTTCTAGTGTATACAGCTTTTGGAGACCATCATTCTGATTTACTCATGCCTAATTCAGAGGTTTTAACAGCTTTTTGTTTGCTTGTTTTAATATCTGTTATTTATTTATTTTCAGCTGTGCTGGCTATTCATTGCTTTGCACGGGCTTGTGGCAAGCAGGGGCTTTGTTGCAACTCTTTGTTGCCATGCACGGGATTTTCATTTCGGTGTCTTGTTGTGGAGCACGGACTCTAGGGTGCACAGGCTTCAATAGCTGCAGCGTGTGGGCTTGGGAGTTGCAGTTCTCAGGCGCGAGAGCTTGGACTCAGGCGATGTGGCTTAGTTGCTCTGTGGCATGCGGGATCTTTCTGAACCAGGAGTGAGGAGAACCCATGTCTCCTGCATTGGCAGGTGGATTCTTCACCACTGAACCACCAGGGAAGCCCAATTTTTAACAGTTTAATCCAAGAGTCTTCTAAACTAATATCTGTCTATACCTCTTTACGTCTTAATTTTCTCTTTGGTGTTCTGGCCATTTAATCTACCTACATCCCAGTTCATAATGTAAACTGTATGGGAGGTTTCTGAGGCTGAGATCAAGCAGATCGCATGACAGAATGGGGAGTCTGATGTAGTCAGAGCTACATCAGCTTTAGTAGCTTTTGGTTTCTCCTCACCTTTCAAAAGGAGAAGGAAATGGCAGCGTACTCCAGTATTCTTGCCTGGAGAATCCCATGGACAGAGGAGCCTGGTGGGCTGCTCTCCATGGGGTCGCACAGAGTCGGACACGACGGAAGTGACTTAGCATGCGTGCATTGGAGAAGGAAATGGCAACCCACTCCAGTGTTCTTGCCTAGAGAATCCCAGGGACAGAGGAGCCTGGTGGGCTGCCGTCTATGGGGTCACACAGAGTCGGACACGACGGAAGTGACTTAGCAGCAGCAGCAGCACCTTCCAAAAACAAGACTCACTAAGAGAGCTTGTTTCTTAGGTTCTCGTTGCCATTCTAAAACCCAATACTTATGAGTACCATAGAAGATTTATAGTTTAAGAGATCATCTGGGGGTCTCTTCAGAGCTTTCCTTTCTCCTCTGAAAGCCTCTATTCTGTAAAGAGGTACAGATAGACATTAGTTAGCCTTGGAAATATCAAATGCTGAAGTGCAAGTTATTGCCCAAGAAATAAGGGATTTGAAGCTGCTGCTTTTGTTGGAACGAGTGGAACCTGTCAGATTTTCCCTGTAAAGGACTCTACTGGCCACGTACTCTTTAACAGTGAAAGTAAACAAGTATTGCTTTTATCTGTCATAAACAGCAGACAGGCACTCTCTGAGGGCTGTTCAACTGCCATACAATCCATCTGATCTATTGGGTGCACTAGGAAAAAAAATAGAGGGTTCTTGGCTGAATCTTAGCCTTGAAAGTAAACTAAAGATGCTTCTTCAAGTTAAAATGTAATTAGCATTGGAGGAAAGTAAGTTGATATTTTCTGTGGTGGATGGTGGCACTGGTGGTAAAGAATCCGCCTGCAATGCAGGAGACATAGGAGATGGCAGGTTCGGTCCCTGGGTTGGGAAGATCTCCTGGAGAAGGGTATGGCAACCCACTCCAGTATTCTTGCCCCGTGGGCAGAGGAGCCAGGAGGGCCACAGTTCATAGGGTTGCAAAGAATTGATCACAAGTGAAGTGACTTAGCGCACACACATGGAGAGTTGCATGCCTATTCCTGCTATATTTTTAACTCTATTCAGACACTATCAAATGTTATAGATAGACCTGTTTTGTCAGAATATCTCTGAGAGGTCTCAGGTAGTTTATTGGTCAGTAGGGTTTGAAGTGGAAGACCATATTTAAACTAAAAGTGGTAGATTTTTTTTTCACATTGACTGGGAATGCAGCACACTGCAGGTGGATTTAACTCCAGCTGCCAGCTGAGAGCCTCTGCTGCTTGAGTCTCAGATGACATATCACACAGTTGGAGGCAGTATCATTAAAAACATGTCACTCAGAGCCTTTCCTCTAGGCTCTATTGACTACATAGTGTGGTGCTTAAAACACATCTGAATCATCATTCCCCAGACAACTGGTGATGGTTGGCGTCACTGCCTGGCCCTCAGTTGGACCAGCCTGCAGATAATCTTTCTCAAAGCTAAACAGAGAGGAGGAAAAAGCGGCGCGGGGCGGGGGGGGATTCCTCAGAGACTGGGAAAGGTCACAGGTGACGTCACGGAAGAGTAGATGATGTCCTCTCAAAGGTGAGCTGTGAGCCCCTTGACTTGACTTTTCTGGTGGTAGTGCCTCCTGTGGTGATCTGTGGGGAGCGGTGTAGACAGAGGCCACATTTGCCGGAGTTCAGACCGAGTTCATCTCGTATCTTTTTATAGTACTTTTGAGCGCACTGGAACAACGTTAGAATATTAATTCAGCCTGCTCCTCTCCAGCTGTGCCGCCAGAAAGAGGCCGCAGCCCCTGCAGCAGGCTTTCTATACTATGGAGGGAAACTAATTGCTGGTTACAGGCTGAAGCTGACAGGCTGCTCTTTCCCCAGCAGCCACTGAAAGTAACTTGTAAAACTCATCATTAGTATTACGCATTTCTAGCCTGCTTTTGTGTTTTCCAAGTGCCTCATAATCATTTCTTTTTGCTCTTCCTGTTGATGTCCCTGAGAAGCAAGTTAATATAGTTGTGTCCCCACGTTGCTTGTGGCAGACCAGAGGAACACAGGATTAGGTAATTGGTTCTTGGTACCATCTGGGATCTGCTTTAGGCATCCTCAGAGCAGAAACTGAGGTGTGCACCCTGCTCCTAAGCTCACTGAGCCCAGTTCCTCACTGCTTGCTTTATAATTTGGTGAGTGAGTATTTAGGGCTTTTATAGTTTTGGGCTGCAGCTTACATTAAGAGGTCCATTCAGCATAGTTTATTCACACATACAGTACATAAAACTGAAAGTTTCAGGACCCATTACTTACTCTTAGTGAGATACACTGTGACATTTCTATTCTATTACTTATTTGGCCACACTGCTCAAAATTTCCTTGACCAGGGATCAAACTCATTTCCCCTGAAGTGGAAGCATGAGTCTTAACCACTGGACCTCTAGGAAGTCCCCTCTATTATATTTTTTTATGCCAGTTACAGCCCACTAAACAAATTTTAAGAACCACCAATGGTTGTGACCCACAGTATTTATAAACACATTGTTAGGAAGTACTTGAGGCTGAAGAATACACATGGTATATTCTCCTGGAGCATCGGTTTTGTTTAAAGGTAAATGAAAAAGCACATTTCATATTAAAACACTGGGATTCATTATGAGATAGCACAGAAGTTCAAAGAAATTTTGTTCTTATGGGCTATTTTATACTGTGCCCCTGTCCTGATCCTTACCCCTACCTCCACCCCAGTATATATGTCCATTCTTTCTTCCTCTATTAAAGGAAGTACACTGGGAAAAACTTGAGAAGACTGTCCTTTTGGAAACTTTAGTCCACGTTCATGTCTTGTCTAAGCCCAGTGGCTGTCAGGAACTTAGAGCCATGTATTTTACAGTCATTATTCTTCCTGAGCCTTTACTCTTTGCCAGTCACTGTTTCAGAATCTGAGAATAGAGTAGTAAACAAGAGACAAAAATCACCTACCTTGTGGAACTTGCATTTTACTGGAGGTGCATTATGTGGCACAGGGACAGGCAGTGCACCTAAAAGTCAGGAAAAACGTGTGTCGGGTAAGAGCAATGGGAGAAAAAGCAGAGCCCGAGCTAGGGAGTCCTGGAGGTGGAGATTGGGTGGTATGATTTCATAAATAGGTTGGTCATGAAAGACCTACATGAGAAGATGATGCTTGATTAAAGCAAAGACCTAAAGGAGGCCAGAATAAACCTTGCAGATTTCTGGTGGAAGAGAATTTCAGACAGAAGAAACAACAAAAGGTATGAGATAGGAGCATTCCTGGTGTGTACAAGGCAGAGCAGCTGACTCCCATGGCTGACGCAGGAGTCCCAGCATGTGGGCAGAGAGATAACAAGCATCTGGTCATAGGCAGTTACAACTTTGGGAAATCAATGGGAGCTCAAACACAGAGATTATCTATGAACTGACCTACATTTTAAGATCACTGTGATGCTTTGTTGAGAAGAGGCTGGGAAGTTAGGTGTTGAAGGTGGAGAAGATGAGTGCAGAAGCAG
The DNA here is from genome assembly GCA_007570785.1 of Antilocapra americana. Taxonomy (NCBI): domain Eukaryota; kingdom Metazoa; phylum Chordata; class Mammalia; order Artiodactyla; family Antilocapridae; genus Antilocapra; species Antilocapra americana. Next base: position 39,409,363 of record ML664177.1, read on the forward strand.
AGACACCATAGAAAGCTTTGCAGTATTTTGTTTACTGGGTTTGGAAAGTCCGCAGGAGGTTCCATTTAGGGATGAGGAGAGGAGATCAAGAAGTTGGTTTTGGACATGTTCATTTTGAGGTAGCTATTAGTTATCCAGGTGAAGAGACTAAGTAGGCAGTTGAATATGTATGTGATAATTGATTTGCCATAGGCAGGCTAGACATCACTGTGAATGCTCTTAGAAGGTACTTCTCCAGCTTGTCTGGATTATGTCTTTCTGCTCTGTACCTGTTGGGATAGTGAATTTCAAAATAAGAAAACAAAGAACTCCCCTTTCTCCCTCTGAAGCAATCAATAGCATACTATAAGGTTTACTCAGTTCTATTTCAGAGTAGCTGCCATCTGGATTAAAATTGAACTGGCTTCATACTGTGTTTTCCTTGATTCTTTTTTTGGCCTGGACTCCCAAAGAGTTATTGGCATATTCTTAGAGACTCTCGTATTCTTTGGGTTGTGATCTACCACCTATGTTATTCTTCCTCCACATCTAGATGCTGTTTTAGTTCAGTGATCTGAAACCAGGTGAACCCACATGTCATCCTGTTGCCCCATCCTTGCCCTATCATGTCTCCATATGCCTAATGAGCCCTGTTAGTGGTGAAATTATGTTTTGCCTATGAGTGATCGGAAGGTTTAAAAAATAAAAGGTTAAGAAACCAGTGTTTCATTTCATTTGCTCAACTTATTCCCTTTAATGAAAGGGAACAAATATTTATTGAGTCACTAGGATGCGAGTGAAAATGAGAGCTCCAGCATGAGTGAGAGATCGTTGTGTTGTGAGTAAGGCAGAGATAAATGCTTATTTATGCTACAGTGGAAGTGCATGGTGTGGGTGTGATGGAGAGGAATTAGAACCCTCCTGAGAAATCCTTGTCAAGCTTGAACTAAATCTTCAGATTAAATAGATATTTTCCAGACAGACAAAGCTTTAGGAAAAGAACATATTAAGCAGAAAGAACAACATTAGTGTTTGGAGGGCAGGAAGTTATTTTGATATGCTTGACGTGTTAAGGAAATGGACTAGAGAGATAGGCAGGGGCCACATCCGAGGGAACCATATACATTTGAAATAAATGCAGTTCTAGCCTGCATTTTACAGGCTACATTTTACTCTACCAAACAGTAAAAGTTTGAGAGCAGCAAAATGCAGATTTTGAAGAGCTAATGTAATAGAGATGAACCACTTCTTCCAAGGAGTGCTCTGTGCAGTTGATCCTCTAAGGAGATGACGTTTGACCAGGAGCACAGTCGCAAGAGGAATCATGAAGCTAACAGTTTCCCAGTAAGCCTTTCTTAAAAAATCTCTCCTGATATCTCTCATTAGCATAGTTGTAATACTACATTTGAGCATGTGTAAGATTTCACATAAGTCTAATATGGTTATCCTTAATTATGAAACATTCTGAGTAATGTGTACAGCAGAAAATGGTGAAAGAAGAGGGAACTTTTCTTTAGGAGACATTTGTTAACAGTACTTAACTGTAGGTCAGGCACCGTTCTAAGTGCTCTGCAAATATTGACTTGTCTCATAACGACCCCACGCATTTAGTGCTGTGGTTATCTCTGTTCTTGAGGCAGGAGACTGAGCTGATCAGATCACACAGCTAGTAAGGGACAGAGGCAGCATTTGAAATCAGGTGGTCTGGTCTGGTTCCCGAGTCCATGTTCAGAACCACTGTGTCTCCTGCTGCCAATTTGGATGTGCCAGCTTCTCAGAGAATTTATCTAGAGCAGAAACCCAGGGATAGGCTTTAGGGTGTCCTGAAAACCCCTGAAGTTTTGGTGGAAATGTTGCATGTACAGTCTGCAAAAAGAAGGTCCCTGAGTTTCATGTGTTTGTCAAAAGGGTCCTCATGGCAGAATGGTTTAGCACTGCTGACCTAGAAGAGCTTTTTGCATCTTTTCCATGGCTAAAGGGCTCCAGTTGGTTTAAGGATTCCCTGAGAAGCACAGGCTATTTGTAAGCCCAAGCGGACTTCCTGGGTAACATTGTTCTAACTTAATTACTTGTCTGGTTGATCTTCTTAGAAACTCTTTCAAAAAATAGGTGTGCCAGGTCCAAGATTTAGGAATTGGTTTGTTTGTTTTTTAAATACAGGATGGAGTCGAAGATTCTGTTTTGAAAAATCTCTCCAGATGTTCCTAATATAAATCTTTGGTTAAGAACCATTAATATTATCTCCTGGAGGACATATAACCCACATGAGCCCACTTGTACCACATCCAGTTTGCGCTTCTGAATGCCCTTTTCAGAGCCTGGCACTCTCTCAAGGTCTTCTTGGTGCCCTTATCTGATAAGAGTTCCCCTTCTCTTAACTGCTGAGTACCAGATGAATTAGAAAATACCTCCTTCCCGGAGACCTGCAGCTGGTATAATCTTTTGAAGTGTTGCTCTAGTACATCTTAAAGAATGTCTAAGGTCCCTCTTTCCTGAGGTTGCATTCACCAGACTCAAGCTTTTGGGGACTCCTGCTGTCTCAGCATTTTGGGCATCAGATTATGTGATAGATTAGAAACTCCTGGGGGTTGGTAACTGAAAGCTTCAGTGCCCAAGTTTCAAGGAAAGTAAGTTGATAAGGAGTAGAAAGATATCAAGTAGATACACCCAAACCAAATTATGGAGGATAAAATAAAGTTACTGTTTAAGGTGGGGAAGATGAGTTGGTGAGTGTCGACGTTTGCCCCCAAGAAGGTGGGAGGAGAATGGTGGTGCTAGATAAGCACTTTTTACCTCTGTTTTTTTATAAAGAGAAATAGTCATGATTACTGATTGTAAAACTCACCGAGAGATATATTTTTCTGTGGCACCAAGAGCATAGACAGGAAAGTCACCAGTGACAGAAACCAGTGGGAAGCGTGGTTTCAAACAGTTTTTCTCCTATGTCTCCCCTCATACATATTTGCTTCTTATAATCTGCCTCAGCATAGTCTGTTTCTGAATGGAGACACCAACAATATTGCCCCTAAACACAAGCAGTATACTTACTGTAGCTTTTAAAAAAAATATAAACAGCTTCCTCTGGTTGAGCAGGCCATGGTAGAATCACAGCCTGTGCACATTGGAAGTTTGTGTTGTGAGAAGAAAACTCATTTCTTCATTCACTCAAATGGTTTTCCTTCTTAGAGTCATCAGATTTACGAGTGTTTGACCCAGACTCTTCTAGTCATATGGCCTAGGAAGTAAGAGTGTATAAAAGAAAGCACTGTAAAACTCATGTCATAAAAAAGATAAGGGCATTATGACACCAGTTATTTTGGAGAGAGAAAAAGCAAAGTATAGAGTCAAATTTGCATTTGAATCCTGGTTTTTCTGTGTGCTTACAATGTGGCCCTGAATGTTACTTAATCTTTGAGTTCCTCATCAGGAAAATGAGAGGGGAGTACCAGTTACTACTTTGTTTGGGATGGTTATAATGAGGATTAGAAATACTGCCATTAACAGAGACTTAGTAAGTGATAGCACCAGCTACTACTAAAATAACTGAGTAGATTATTACAGGTATAGAATTTATGCCTTGAGTTCATCCCTCCTGGAGTGAGGCAGAGTTGCAGGTTGTCGATGGTGCTCTGACAGTGGAGTAAGTAGGGACATGCTTTACAGTATGTGGGCTGGTGTGTCTTGATTTGGGGTTTCCTGCACTGCCTAAAAGAGGAAGGAAATTGGGTGGTATATTTCTAGACAGTAACTGTTCTTTCCCTCCTACCTGGCTTCTTATGATGTCCTAATTTTCCCTTCCTACTTTCCTGGCAGGTGGCTGTGAAAAACAATATTGATGTCTTCTACTTCAGCTGCCTCATCCCACTCAACGTGCTTTTTGTAGAAGACGGCAAAATGGGTAAGTATGTCCTTCTGTCCTGCCAAATATACCTTTGCCCTTCCTCTGAACGTCAGGTAGAACATATCCCCAGAAGTTCAGTTTATTTTGAGGTTTAAAAAAATGGGGGATGGCTATTCTAAAGCTCTGATAACTGCTAATTATGTATTAGCCTGAGTCGCAGTTGATCTTGCTGTGCTGTTGGTCTCTAAATCGCACTGCCACTGTCTGAATAAGCCAGTCACCACCGCAGACGGTAAGTGGCTTGGTGACAAGTAGATGTGGATTGGAATCTCAGCTTGGCTGTTTGTTAGCTTTGTGACTATAGCGAGATGCTTAATCTTTTTGAGTTTCAGTTTCCACGTTTACAAGGCAGAAATAGTTTTTTGTAATGATTTGAGCTGACACGTGCGGGTTCTAGCACTTAGCCCTGTACTGAGTTCTTACTGTCTCAAGGTACGAATTCAGTAATTTATAATGAATTTTTAGTACTCCCCATGTGGTGGTTGGTATTTCTTTCTTCCCTTACTTAAGAAAGCACCAGTTAATAAAGCTAGCTTATATTGATACATATTAAGTTGTATTGGCATGTTATTGGTTTGATTCTTACAGTAACTCTTTGGTAGTGTAGCAGGTATAATATAGGATGAAATTAAGGATCAGGAAGGTCACAGACTTATGCAAAGTCACTAAATAGGAAAATTGTGGAGCCAGAACAACCCTAGATGTAAAGTCTTCCCCAGTGTATCTTAGTGTGACTCGTGAGGGACTAATTGACCTGGAGTGCCGCACTTGTGCGTAGCTAAGCATTGGCTCCCGTCTCAGACTGCCGCTGGGTGCACTGCTAGAGCCAGCACTCCGAAGGGGAAATGGTACGAGGGCTCAGATGTCAGACTGTTGCCAGATTATGCACAGCCTTTACCTCTGCTTCCCCCAAACAGAGCGCCAGGTCTTCCTTGCAACATGGAAGGATATTCCCAATGAAAATGAACTTCAGTTTCAGATTAAGGAATGTCATTTAAATGCTGGTGAGTGATAACTCTAAATTTCATTTTCATCTTAGTATATTCAGTTAGATAGTTGAAAATTCTTTCTTCTCTTTACCTATCTCTTTTTTTCACAGCTACCTAATTCTGGTGAGTAAAGGGTATATTACTTTGAAGACTTCTCATTAAAAACTTGGGACGTTTTGATGTAGGCACTAGCTTAGCTACAAGCTGACAGATTTAAGAACTAGAATGGATCCACATGCTCATTGTCTAGTCGTTGAACATGGATCAGTCATGTTACTTGAACATTCTAAGCATCAGATAACTGAGTGGCACCTGAGGATATGTGCTCTCCCAAGAATTAAAAGGACTGTTTGTCCTCTTACATCAGCCTTCAGTAGTGACTGTCTGAGATCCTTGTTTGGAATCCTATGTTTATTATTAAATAAGACTACATCATAGTTGATTAAAGCCTAACTGGTGGCCTTATTCTTTCTTTCCTTTTGTCAGCTGTCATATGACGATATGACCTCCTTAATCATCATTAAAAAGTTATAGCCCCCTTAGTAGTTAGTTTTATTATTACGCTAGAACTTCAGACTGGGAACCCGAGAGGAAAAATAGTCTCCCCTGGCAGTGACGCATCCTCAGTGTGGAAGGCAGCCCTAAGCTATTCAGGGTCTTGCCTTTGTCCCCGTCTCTCTCTGAGGTTAATGTGAGGCTTTATGGGTTTGAATGAGAGTGAGCCCTGGTGCTGGTCAGTGCCGCCTCTCTTCATTTGCCATGGCTTCCTCCTCCCGGCATGCTGCCCTCCCACCGTGGCTAGAGCATTGCCCTAGGAGAAGGAGGCAGACAGAAAGAAAACAACTCACTGGCTTTGCGTTTCAACTTGTTCTTTAAAATTTTTTTGCAGGGAGTGGGTGTGCTCTGTGGCATGTCCACCTCTGTGTTCCAGACAGATTTTTTTCTCACAGGGCTTCTCCTTAGCCCTTGGAGAGGTGTTTGAGGAAGACAGTCTTCTGTAATGTCCACTGTCATGATAGTTTGTTGATTCTCTTCACGAATACCACGTGCCTTCTAGGTTTCTCAGCCTGACTGGTTATGTAGCTATTAAACCAAACCAGATTTCTACCAAGTTCCTTTTTTTTTTTTCAAATCATATTTAAATTGAACTGCTTTTTAAAAATGCCATGTTCTAGGTAGATGGCTCACTGGTTAGTTACCACAAGCCTCATTTGATGAGTTGGGAGTTTGGACAGTTTTCCATTTTTTATGCTTTTTTTTTCAGGAAACTTCAGCTGTAGAACCCACAGTGGCTACTAGCTAGGATTATAGTCACCCCTGTGTGGTCAGTCCCAGGTCATTTCATGTATTACACTCCTGAGAACACCTTTCCCTCAGAAGAGGGTTCTGTGGTCCTAAGATTGGAAAGCCCAGTGTATTATGTGCCTGTCTTAGAAGTTGCCCTTGCACATGAGCACACTAGAAGCTGAGGCCTCCTGCACTGAGGAAACCACTGTAACTCAGCATCAGCTGAATGTTTTCCCTATGGAATTTAAGATCACAAAATGCATATTACCAACATCTTACAGAGAATCAGTGTTCCTTGAACATATATGATCAGGAAAACTCTGGCCTACAGAGAACAAAGAAAGGCCAGAGTCCTGGGAAAGCAGATTTGATCTCAAGTCTGATGTGAAGGGGACATGATTTTTCAAAAAAGAAAATGGAAGTTTGGATGATTGAGGGTTTTATTCTGGCCTGTCAGATTAATAAAGAAAATCCCCCTGCTTCCAAATGGGGGCTCCGAACCTTGGTGTACATTTGTGACCTTGCCAAAGAAAAGGTGTTTGGCCTTTCTCCCAGTGGAGCTATGTCTTCTGATGAAAACAGAAACAGCTTCCCAGAACAAACTCAGTTTTGAACAATTCGGCTATGGCCTCATGCCAATGCCTCCCCACCTTGGGTGCTCCAAATACCTGTGAATCAGTTCTCCAGTGGCACCCTGCTCTGTGGTGGTGCAGCACACAGAGCCCAGGGAAAGTTCCCAGCCACTTCCTCTTCTCCAGGAGCCGGAGGCCATCCATCATTTCCCACACTGAATCACTGCTAATCTCTTACAAGACCATTTCTGCAGCTAATCCTTTCTAGCTTTTCCTCTGCCTCCACCCCGAGGTCTGGAGTACCTGCCCTGACCTTTACTTTTCCTTCCAGTCTGAGGGCTCAATTAACATGAACATTTTCAGGTTTAGTGCCTTCTGATTCAACACCCTGAGTTGAGAGCTAAAAATACCTTCTTTCCAGCTGATCTGTCCTAATCACAGTAGCACCAACCCTTTAAATAGCTTTTCTGTGCCAGAGTAGACATTTGACAGATGGAGCTAACACTCTGAGGGCTACAGGAAGTCTTAGGCTTAAAGTACTGACCAGCCTAGCATTGAGCTTTTACTTTTGCTCTTCCATTTCTTCTAGAGAGGAAAGAAGAAAAGAAACCCTCTTACTAAGCCTAAATAATTTATCAGTTCTTAATAGAAAGGTGTATATGATAGTGTGCTTATGGTTTATCACTAGTGGTGTAAATATTAGAAAATACTGGTTCAGAAAAGGCACCCAACTATATGGGTCTCCTTGCTTCCTAGTCATATCTGGGACCAGTATCTTAAGTACATAAGAAATAGCTGCATCTCCAGCCATATCCAGAAAAGAATATTTTGGGCAAGTGGTCTACAAACCTGTTTTTTAAATTAAGTGCTTGTTTTGCTTTGAAAAACTCAGAGACATGTTGCATCTGTATTTTCTAGTTGGGCTTTCTAATAAGGGACAAATATTTCTTCAGGTACAAGGACTAGGTGATGGTGAGTTCTGTTTTTTTGTTTGGTCATGGTTCTCCCCGTTCCTTGGAACATTTCATAAATATAGGTGCATTGCCAGTCAGCAGTTAAATACAATTTGGTTGTTCAAATGATTTAAAAAAAAAAGGTTTTCTCTTCAGCAGGCACAGTGATTTGCAACTTGCTGATGACTGAGTCCCACAGCTGGGTCCCATGGGCAGGTTCCCCCTTCTTGCGGCTACTGGAAGAGGTGTGACCTTAGCTAAAGTAGGAAGATAAAGGAGGGAAGACCACATTCCCATCTTTCAAGATTTTAGGCCTCAGACCCAAAGCCAGATTTGAGGTAGGAGACAAATGAACCCAAAGAAATTACATCTTGATGTATGTGTAACCATATTTGACTGTTTTTTAATAAAAACTCTGGTCCTATAGGGCGGATCTCAGTGTCTTAACATTACATTCTCATTCTCCAAGTCTCACAGCTATAAGATTCCATTGTACTCCCCAGGAGTTCGGATATGTTTAAAGAACAAACACAAAGAATTGTGACATTTTGTCAAGAAGTGCATCCCAGTCTGGCTGGGAAGCTTCTTCACATTGGCTCCCAGTGCCACTCTTTGTGTTTTGTTTTGTTTTAATTTGGCCACGCCGCATCTTCATTGCTGTGTGTAGGCTTTCCCTGGTTGTGGCAGGCAGCAGATTCTCCTCGCTGTTTTGCATGGGCTTCTCCTTGCGGGGCTTCTCTGGTGGAGCGCAGACTCCAGGGCGTGCTTGGGCTTCAGCGTCTGTCGCACATGGGCTCCGTAGCTGTGGCCCACAGGTTCTGGAGTGTGGTCTTGATAGTTGTGGCGCACAGGCTTAGTTACTTCACACCACGTGGAATCCTTCCAGACCAGGGATCGGACCCGTGTTCCCTGCATTAGCAAGCAGATTCTTATCCACTCTGTCACCAGGCAAGTCCCATTGCCATTCTCAGTAAGTTCACTTAGCAGAGTCTGGTTATCCTACCACCTTCAAGCCCTCCAGCTCAAACCTACAATCTAAGGTTTATAAAAATTGACTCACAGAGACTTCCCTGGCCATCCAGTGGTTAAGACTCCGCGCTTCCAGTGCAGGGGTGTGGGTTCAATCCCTGGCCAAGGAACTAAGATCTCACAGGCAGAAATTGTGGTGCAGCCAGAAATACTGACTCACACATGCTTACGTTACAGAACCCTCTTCCCTCCATGCAGCAGTCTGATAGAAATCACAATAACAGCCATTCAGTAGGAGCAGAGCCAGGTTCCTAACCAGAATGCTTCCAAACACAAGTTACATCCATCCAACTTAGTTATTCCGTCTGGCTGTTGGCCATGTTTTCTAATTCTGGAGTGGGTGAGTGTGTATGTGTGTTGGGGTGCTTCCATTTCTTAGCCTATCACCACTTCCTTAGCCTGTCGCCTCTTACTTAAAACCAGGGCATGTCTGTAGGCATCTGGGCCTTGCTCTGTGTATTGTCTGGAGCGTGTGCCTGTGCAGCACGGTAGAGCTTCAACAAAGATCCTGTCTTGTGTATTTTCTGTTTCCTTGGAAATGAGTAAGAGCCTTGAAACTTGGGAATGGCTTTTACAACTTAAAGCAATCCTCCTCACGTTAAAGACAGTCCTGTCAAAAGATGTAAGCCAAACTCCAGCTGGTGGTGTTGCCTAGCAACTCAGTCTGAGCTGCAAGAGCCCTTCACTGTGGGAACCAAGGGGACAGCCAGAACCGCCTGACCCCCCAGAAGGGGATGAAGAAGTGTGTTGAGGCTCCCTCCTCCCTCAGTGTTGTGCGTAACAACCTTGAGATAAACGTTTTGTCTTCCTGAAGAGAACCCATTCCTAACCCATTCTTGAGTTATAACTACTCTGCTTGGTGTTAGTGGAAACTGGAAATAAAAAGAGGGAAATTAAGGCATAACTAAGTATGATGCAGTTGTTTAATGAATGGGCTTTACCTCCTGCCCCGAGTACTCGCTGCGTTGAATGTGGAAGACATCAGAGCAAGAATTACCTCCAAAATTAGACCGCATCTAAATGGATGGTTTTTACACTCACAAATATAGAAAGCAAAATTATGGCTACCAAAGGGGAAAAAGGAAGGAGGAGAGAAAAATTAGGAATATGGGATTAAATCAGTTCAGTTCATTCACTCACTCAGTCGTGTCTGACTCTGCGATCCCAGGGACTGCAGCACGCCAGGCATCCTTGTCCATCACCAACTCCTGGAGCTTTCTCAAACTCATATCCATCGAGTCATGGATGCCATTCAGCCATCTCATCCCCTTTTCATCCCGCCTTCAATCTTTCCCAGCATCAGGATCTTTTCAAATGAGTCAACTCTTCAAATCAGGTGGCCACAGTATTGGAGTTTCAGCTTCAGCTTCAGCTCTTGCAGTGAATATTCAGGACTGATTTCCTTTATCATGGACTGGTTGGATCTCCTTGTCTAAGGGACTCTCAAGAGTCTTCTCCAACACCTCAGTTCAAAAGCATCAATTCTTTGGTGCTCAGCTTTCTTTATAGTCTAACTCTCACATCCATACATGTGATACATACTACTATATATAAAACAGATAAAAAGGATTTAATGTATAGCACAGGGAACTATATTCAATATCTTATAATAACCTATCATGAAAAATAATATTAAAAAGTACATACATATACACACACACACACACATATATATATATTTGTACATATCTGAATCATTTTGTTGAACACCTGAAACACAGTTTTGTAAATCAACTGTACTTCAGATAACTAAACAAACAGATGTGAGGTTTTTCTGGCAGATTTTTTTTTTTTTTTGGCAGCCTAACAGCTTATGAGATTTCAGTTTCCTAACCAGGGATTGAACCTGGGCCACAGCAGTGAAAGCTCCAAATCCTAACCACTAGTCCGCCAAAGAACTCCCCAGAGAGAGCTGGCTTTGTCTAATTGTTTTTTAATTGAAGTATAGTTGATTTAAATATTGTCTTAGTTTCTGTTACACAACAAAGTGCTTCAGTTGTGTACACATGTTTTTGCATTTTTTTCCACCATCCTGGTTTATCACAGGATACTGAGTATAGCCCCCTGTACTGTACAGTAGGGCCTTGTTGTTTACCCATTGTGTATACGATAGTTTGCATCTGCTAACCCAAACCTCCCATTCTATTCCTCCCCCTAGCTACCTTGCCCACAACCACAGGTCTTTTCTCTATGTCTGTGAATCTGTTTCTGTTTCATAGATAAGTTCATTTGTGTCATATTTTAGATTCCACACATATGTCACATGTGATAGAATACAGTATTTATCTTTCTGACTTACTTCACTTAGTATGATAATCTCTAGTTCCATCTGTGTTGTAGCAAATAGCATTGTTTTATTATTTTTATGGCTGAGTAGTCATCCCATTGTATATATGTATCACACCTTGTTCATCTGTAGATGGACATTTAGGTTGTTTGACAATCTTGGCTCTTGTAGATGGTGCTGCTATGGACATAGGAATGCAGGTATCTTTTTAAATTATAATTTCGTCTGGATGTTTGTCCAGAAGTGGGATTGCTGGATCATACAGTAATTCTATTTTTAATTTTTTGAGGAACTTCCATATTGTTTTCCATAGTGGCTATACCAACTTACATTCCCACCAACAGCATAGAGGTTTTTTCTCCACATCCTCTCCAGGATTTGTTATTTGTAGACTTTTAAATAATGGCCATTCTGACTAGTGTGAGGTGGTGCCTCATTGTAGTTTTGATTTGCATTTATCTATTATCACTATCTGTTAGTGATGTTGAGCATCTTTTCATGTGTCTGTTGGCCATTTGTATTTCTTTGGGGAAATGTCTTAATGTTTTTTAATGTCTGTGGCATTATGCACATATCGGCATCTCCAACACCTGAGTCAGAGGCTTATTCACAGGTATTGATGGCAGGTACTCATTGTGTCCCAGATACTGTGAGAAGCACAGTGATGAAAAACTCTAGGATCCCTGTGCTCAGAGGTTTACCGTCTAGGAGGATAGAAAGACCGTCCATCACAGCAGCCTTCTCCCATACAGTATGACTGGTTTTTATGTGGGGAGAATTTAGTTCCTGAGTAATTTAATTCTTATTAGAAATGAATGTAATAAACTATCAACAAAGAAATGATGTTTATCATCTCTGTTCTTAAAGTTTCTCTTTCTCTGATGCTGCAGCATCTTATGTTAGCAGAGAACACGGAGAGAGAAATGACCTTTAATTCTAGAATATCATGTCTCTGGTGCTGTATGTAGTCAGAAGGAAGACCTCAAACACCAACCTGTTCTTACCCTGTGTTGGTGACTACAGAGGCCTTCATTCTAACCAGAAATGGCAGTCGAGGTTACAGGCCTTGGAATAATTATCTTTGCACAACTTCAGTCTTTCTCAAAAACTTTTGTTGAGGCAGCATGTTTTGTTACTAATTTGGGGTATGATATTCCCCAGAGGCTTAAGAAATCATTTGCCTGCTTTTAAAAAAAGAAAAAAAAACACCTAAACGTCAAGGTTGACAAAGTTGATTTGCAGGATTTCTGCAACTGGGTGCTTTTCTGATTCTGGCATTTGAGGCCAGAGCGGCTTGTGGGGGAGTAGTAGTGACTTGGGAAGTATTGTTGTAGATTCAGTTGTCAGTCTTTGTATCCCTGTGGATCTGGGACCAGCGTTCCAGGAGTGAATCCCAACATGGCAGTCACCCATTCACCCATTCCTGTCTCTGTCCACTTCAGTGCGTTGTTACTTGTCTAGCTCCTAGTAATAGTTTGAGGGTACCAATGGCTTAGACCCGCCATAATCTCCACAGGTAGTTCTTAAACACTGAGGCTTAGTCACACCTTATTCCATTTTCTGGCCTGGAAAGTGCTGCAGGCACCTGAAGAGCTTCCCCACCCTTTGCTCTTGTGGGAGAAGGGCTTTCTGAAACATGCACATACGCACGTGGCGGTGCTTACCAGGGGCTGTTGAGCACACATGGCTTGCGGCATTCTTGTTGGATATTTTAACTGAAGGTGTTGCGTTTTGAATCTGTGTTTCTAGACACTGTTTCCAGCAAGTTGCAAAACAACAATGTTTATACTATTGCCAAGAGGAATGTGGAAGGGCAGGACATGCTGTACCAATCCCTGAAGCTCACCAACGGCATTTGGATTTTGGCCGAGCTACGTATCCAACCAGGAAACCCCAATTACACGGTAAGGCCTTTTTCAGAGTGGGTGAGATGGGTTCATGGAGGGAGGTAAGAGCCGTTTCATTTTTTTCTTAGCATTTTTTAATTTGCCAGGAAAGACCTGGTGGAGTTGCTTCACTCCCCAGATACCCAAAACAAGCAGTCAAAATTAAGTCCCCAGTTGCGTTCTTGTAAGACCTTGTTCTGCACCCATTCACCAGGAAGGGGCCTCTGGCAGCCGGAGTACCTCAGGCTCCTCCAGGTATATACAGAGCTGCTCACAGAAGCTGTAGCTTCATCAGTATTGGTTAATGCTCATCTAGCATATCTGTGCACGTGGTACTATAACAGGCTGCTGAGAGGATTGTTTTCGTAGATCATTTCAAGCTCATTCCAGCTTTTGGACGTAAGGATGTCAAAATCCCTGTACATATCAGCCTCTTTAGTGATATTGTATGTCCTAAATGCTTGTTTAAAAATTAAAGCAAAATGGGACACACCTTTTATAGCCTGAAAGGGAACTTTAGAAAACTTCTTCAGTGCCACGCTGGACTAAAATTGAAATCCTGGCCTGCCTTTTAGAGGAGGAGCCAGTTGTTTTGTTGATCAGCACAGCCGTCATACCCTAGGCACTGGCCGTTTGTTTACTGTTGTAAAATGCCGTCTTCCCAGTAACATGCTGCTTGTCATCTGCATTTTGTAAAGTGTAAGAAACCTTGGGATAGGGGCAGTATCATATTCTTCTGTTATGTTAAAGGCTTTTGTACACTCTTTTGAATGAGGGGAAGTTCAGTCGCTCAGTCATGTCCAACTCTTTGCACCCCCATGAATCACAGCACGCCAGGCCTCCCTGTCCATCACCAACTCCCGGAATTTACCCAAACCCATGTCCATTGAGTCAGTGATGCCATCCAGCCATCTCATCCTCTGTTGTCCCCTTCTCCTCCTGCCCCCAATCCTTCCCAGCATTAGGGTCTCTTCCAATGAGTCAACTCTTCGCATGAGGTGGCTAAAGTATTGGAGTTTCAGCTTCAACATCAGTCCTTCCAGTGAACACCCAGGACTGATCTTAAGGATGGACTGGTTGGATCTCCTTGCAGTCCAAAGGACTCTCAAGAGTCTTCTTCAACACCACAGTTCAAAAGCATCATTTCTTTGGCGCTCAGCTTTCTTCACCGTCCAACTCTCTCATCCATACATAACCACTGGAAAAACCATAGCCTTGACTAGACGGACCTTTGTTGGCAAAGTAATGTCTCTGCTTATCAATATGCTATCTAGGTTGGTCATAACATTCCTTCCAAGGAGTAAGCATCTTTTAATTTCATGGCTGCAGTCACCATCTGCAGTGATTTTTGAGCCCAAAAAAATGAAGTCTGACAGTGTTTCCACTGTTGCCCCATCTATTTGCCATGAAGTGATGGGACCAGATGCCATGATCTTACTTTTCTGAATGTTGAGCTGTAAGCCAACTTTTTCACTCTCGTCTTTCACTTTCATCAAGAGGCTTTTTAGTTCCTCTTCATTTTCTGCCATAAGGGTGGTGTCATCTGCATATATGAAATTATTGATATTTCCCCTGGCAGTCTTGATTCCAGCTTGTGCTTCCTCCAGCCCAGCGTTTCTCATGATGTACTCTGCATATAAGTTAAATAAGCAAGGTGACAATATACAGCCTTGATGTACTCCTTTTCCTATTTGGAACCAGTCTGTTCCATGTCCAGTTCTAACTGTTGCTTCCTGACCTGCATACAGGTTTCTCAAGAGACAGGTCAGATGGTCTGGTATTCCCATCTCTTTCAGAATTTTCCACAGTTTATTGTGCTCCACACAGTCAAAGGCTTTGGCATAGTCAGTAAAGCAGAAGTAGATGTTTTTCTGAAACTCTCTTGCTTTTTCGATAATCCAGCAGATGTTGGCAATTTGATCTCTGGTTCCTCTGCCTTTTCTAAAACCAGTTTGAACATCTGGAATTTTATGGTTCACCTATTGCTGAAGCCTGGCTTGGAGAATTTTGAGCATCACTTTACTAGCGTGTGAGATGAGTGCAATTGTGTGGTAGTTCGAGCTTTCTTTGGCATTGCCTTTCTTTGGGATTGGAATAAAAACTGACCTTTTCCAGTCTTGTGGCCATTGCTGAGTTTTCCAAATTGCTGACATATTGAGTGCAGCACTTTCACAGCATCGTCTTTTAGGATTTGAAATAGCTCAAATGGAATTCCATTACCTCCACTAGCTTTGTTCGTAGTGATGCTTTCTAAGGCCCACTTGACTTTGCATTCCAAGAAGTCTGGCTCTAGGTGAGTGATCACACCATCATGATTATCTGGGTCATGAAGATCTATTTTGTACAGTTCTTCTGTGTATTCTTGCCACCTCTTCTTAGTATCTTCTGCTTCTGTTAGGTCCATACCATTTCTGTCCTGTATTGAGCCCATCTTTGCATGAAATGTTTCCTTGGTATCTCTGATTTTCTTGAAGAGATCTCTGGTCTTTCGCATTCTGTTGTTTTCCTCTATTTCTTTGCATTGGTCTCTAAGGAAGGCATTCTTTATCTCTCCTTGCTGTTCTCTGGAACTCTGCATTCAGATGGGAATATCTTTGCTTTTCTCCTTTCCTTTTCACTTCCCTTCTTTTCACAGCTATTTGTAAGGCCTCCTCAGACAGCCATTTTGCTTTTTTTCATTTCTTTTCCTTGGGGATTATGTGTCTCCTGTACAATGTCACAAACCTTCATCCATAGTTCATCAGGCACTCTGTCTATCAGACCTAGTTCCTTAAATCTATTTCTCACTTCCACTGTATAATCATAAGGGATTTGATTTAGGTCATACCTCAATGGTCTAGTGGTTTTCCCTGCTTTCTTCAATTTAAGTCAGAATTTGGCAATAAGGAGTTCATGATCTGAGCCACAGTCAGCTCCCGGTCTTGTTTTTTGCTGACTGTATAGAACTTCTCCATCTGGCTGCAAAGAATATAATCAGTCTGATTTTGGTGTTGACCTTCTGGTGATGTCCATGTGTAGAGTCTTCTCTTGTGTTGTTGGAAGAGTGTGTTTGCTACGACCAGTGCGTTCTCTTGACAAAACTGCATTAGCCTTTGCCCTGCTTCGTTATGTACTCCAAGGCCGAATTTGCCTGTTACTCCAAGTGTTTCTTGACTTCCTACTTTTGCATTCCAGTCCCCTCTAATGAAAAGGACATCTTTTGGGGGTGTTAGTTCCAAAAGGTCTTGTAGGTCTTCATAGAACCGTTCAACTTCGTCTTCAGCATTACTGGTTGGGGCATAGACTTGAATTACCATGATATTGAATGAGGGGAAAGGAAAGTGATAAGAAAAATAAGGTTCAATAATTGAATAACTGATAAAGCTTTATATTCAGTAGATTAAGTGAGCTTTTTAGCCATTTAGCCGAGAAAAGTCTATGACTCCATTCCTTAATTTTAAGGCAACCGTGTGTTCATTAGCATACATCAAGGAAGTAGTACCACCCTGAACTGAGAATTCTTGGTTTCCCCTTGAAGTAAGCTGGACAGGTGTGTGTGTGTGTGTGTGTGTGAATACTACGTGCCATCTAACTAGATTTTTCTGCCCAAGCATTTGCGAGCTGAGAGACTCCAGGCTTCTCCCGTAAACTGTACAGTCCTCCCTCCCTCCCACCTCCTCCGCCACCAGTCCTTTGGCTTTTTCTGTAAGAAACTATCCTGTCATTTTCTTTGAGTTCTCCAAGAAAGGGAAAGCCCTGTCTGCTCTTCTGGAGGGATAGGTTTTTACTGTAAAGTCAGGTCTTGTAAAATAACTCCATTTACTTCCCTAGACATTTTCTCAAAGTATGTGTATTTGTGTGTGTTTGTTTTGTTTGTCATTCATTATTTTATTGTCTCAGCTAGATTAGAGTAGCGTGATTACCCCTAGATTGCAGATAAAGAAACCAAGGTTCAGAATGATTAATAATTTGTTCAAGATCACAGAAGTTGTTGGTAGGTAAGTTGTGCTTAGAATTTAGATATCTAAACACTTCCTAACTGTATTCTTTGTATTCATTAAGGATAGTGAGAATTTTGAAAAAGACCTCTTAGTAGTCACATAGTTTATTTAAAATGTTTAAAAGCTTTTTATTTGGAACTAATTTAAGACTCACATAAAGTTTTAAAAATGATACATAGAGTTCCCATGTATCTTCCACTGAATTTTCCTCATTGAGAACATCTTACACTCATAGTACAAGTCACCAGTTTTTACATCATTATTTTTATTTTATTTTATTTGGTTAAGGAGTGTACAGTACTATAAAATCTTACCACATTTGTGATAATCACCACCACAATCAGGAAGAGAACGGTTCTCTCACCACGAAAAAACTCCTCCTTGCTATGTCTTTATAGTTACAGACTCACCCCAGGCCTAACCCATGGGAATCACTGATATGTTTGTTTCCCATTACTATAGTTTTGTCATTTTGAGAAGGTTCTATAAATTCAGTTCCTATCCTTTTCAGACATTTTTCCCACTTAGCAGAATATCCTTGACATCTGTCTTAAGTCATTGCATGTATTACTAATTTGGTGGTTTTGTTTGTTTGTTTTTTGATGACCGAGTAGTAGTAGTGCTGCTGCGGCTGCTGAGTCGCCTCAGTCGTGTCCGACCCTGTGCGACCCCAGAGACGGCAGCCCGCCAGGCTCCCCGGTCCCTGGGCTTCTCCAGGCAAGAACACGGGAGTGGGCTGCCATTGCCTTCTTCAATGCACAAAAGCGAAAGTGAAGTTGCTCAGTCAAGTGCGACTCTTAGCAGCCCCATGGACTGCAGCCTGCTGGGCTCCTCCGTCCACGGGGTTTTCCAGGCGTGAGTACTGGAGTGGGGTGCCAGTGCCTTCCCTGGAGGAGCAGTGCACTACATGATGAGTCACTGCCTTCACCCCTTACTGTGGGTCATTAAGAAGGTTTGTTTATCCCAAGGGAGAGAGCCCTCAGAATCTCTAAGTAGCTGTCTCACCTGGAAAGATAACTTGTTCCAGGTGAAGAAGTATGTGTTCCAGGCCATAAACCTGAAGTAGATGTTTAAGTCCTTGGCTTATTACCTAGGCAGGGGGAGGTGAGTCTAGGTGAATGGCATTCCTCAGTGGTTGGTGTTAAAGATGTGACACATAAGTAGGTTAGTGCTTCAAAAGTTAAAATCCTGAAAAGACCTCTTTCCCATATAAAATGAGACCATAATCCTAAAACAGACTTTTTTTAGCTTCTTTTTTTCTTTATGTTCATTTCCTTCTTGCTTTCTTTGGGAATTAGCCAAAAAAAAAAAAAATTTAATGTATTCCAGCTTGTCTTAACTATACTTGTTAGAAAGCAAGGAATGGATTTAACCCTAAGCTAAACCCATTGTTAAAGGCTGGGGTGTCTGGGGGAAGGAAGTGATAGAACAGTCCAGAGAAAGACATTCTTCTTACCCTCCCTCCCCTCCCTCTCCTACCCCCTCCAAAGAGCAGCTCAAACTGTCTGGGTCTAGACTCCTGCCAGTGCCCATCTTGGGCTTTTATTGAGGAAGACAACATTCTCTTACCACTAGTGAACCAAAAGTGGATCTCCAACTGGTTGGAAGTTCCAGTACTGCTACAAAAATGGGAAAAAATACAGAACTGTATTTGGGGGAGGAGGAAGAACTACCCCCTCTTTAGTCTGGGAGTTAACTCCCTTAGGCTGTTCTTGCTCTTTTTAGCTTCCTCTCCTCCTTTTCTGAACCCACGTTCTTTCCCACGAAAACTGTCTACAACACTGACAGTGGAGAGGCTGGAAGAGGAGCAGAAAGTCAGGGAAAGGCCTAGAGCTGCAACTCGGACCAAAATAGGGAGCTCTTTTCTATTTATATTTGTATTCTAAAATTAGTTACACATTTTGTTTTCTGTGTATCAGAATTGTATTCAAGCAGCAGTTCTGGAAATGCCTTAGAAAATGCATCTTAAAGCTGTAAATTTTAAATAGAGCCTCTTTTGATGTTCCTTTTGTTTGGCTTGGTTTTGCATTTTTAAAATCTCAGTTCTGAGGATGTGAGTTTTCTCAAGAAGTTTGGGGTCGACCAGTCATCTTCCTGACTTTTTTGCAAAAAATATTCTCACCTCTTTGAACTTGGTTAAATCGTTTAGTCTCTAATAAGACAATAGAGAGGTAAGATAATGTAAAATCTTATGGTGATACATCATTAAAGACAACTTTTGTTCATCTGCTTTAATAAAGGAGCAATGATGTCAGTAATACAAAAAACAGGGATTAAATTTTCTGGTTCTAAATGCAATTTATATGCTTCTTTTGTTAACGTTATTGTGCATCTGGTGAATTTGCCTAACCTGGAGTCCAAATCTAGGTTCAGGAGTCCAAATCTAGGTTTAAATTTTGAGCTTGTTGACCCACAAAGGGAAAATCTCAGTGTTCAGCATTGAAATCTTTTTAATATTTTAATTTGGTAATTGTTAGACTAGACAAAGAGGTGGTAATAGACAAGTAGAGTGGTATGAGAAGTATCTGACCAGCCTGAATAAGAGGCAGAAGCTGAAAGATGACACTGTTGGCATAAATGGTACGGTTACACTTGGTAAATGTCTGTTTATGTTAGTTAGTGTTAGTCGCTCAGTCATGCTTGACTGTCTGTGACCCCATGGACTGCAGACCACCAGACTCCTCTGTCCATGGGATTTTCCAGGCAAAGGATACTGGAGTGGGTTGCCATTTCCTTCTCCAGGGGATCTTCCCGACCCAGGGAACTAACCCAGGTCTCCTGCACTGCAGGCAGATTCTTTACCATCTGAGCTACGAGGTGGTAGCTCAGATGGTAATGTTGGTTCTTATCTTCATTCCGTAGCAGTGTATGCTCTCTTCCATATAATACAGAGAAGACTACTAGTTCCTTGGAGCTGTCTAGCTCCAGCTTTTATTTTACTTGGTTATCCATCCTCCTGAATTGGGGCTGAGATAACCATCCTTGTGAAGACAGAAACTGGAACAGAGAGATGAAACGACCACCAAGTTAAGGGTTTTAGCCCTTCCATTTTCACTTGGTTATAGTCCCTGTGACTCCTAGCAAAGCAGGAAAGCATCTGTCCCCTACAATGTTGCCTGTGGATTATTTCCTAACTTTGCAGACCCACGGAGAATGTGGGTGGAAACACAGCACAGCTTGACATTGATTAAATTGAAATTCTGAAACCCACAGAACCTCCTATCAGCAGGGTCTCTTTGTTTAGCTGCTCAACAATAGAAGCCCTTCTCCCCTTGTATCAGAAAGAGCTTTCCTTGAACTGAGTACTTGGATACCTTTTGAGTGAATGCCAGCCTCTGTGCTAATAATCTTCCTTCTCCTTTTCCTCCGCACAGCTGTCGCTGAAGTGTAGAGCTCCCGAGGTCTCCCAGTACATCTATCAGGTCTACGACAGCATTTTGAAAAACTAATAAACTGGTCCGGTGCCCCCCCGCCACCCTGTGATCGGTGCAGGCCAAGAACTCTTTAACTGGAAGGAATTGTTATCGCCATGTAGAATCTGGACCCGAACACGCCGAGGCTACCTGCCGAGGTAGTGGCTAGTCTAACCTGTGCTAATGTCGGGGCACCGCCTGTTGGGTAGTCTTAGCTTCCTGTGACCGTCTGTAGCCACTGCGTCAGTCACTTCCCACCTCGCGCTCTGCCCGTACTTGTGGGCTTCTCCGTGCTCTCCTTACAGTGGCTGCAGGTTTGAGTGTAGTTTGATATTTTGTAATCGAGAGCTCGTTTCAAAAGCGGAAAAAGACAACAAAAAAATATTAAAGCAAGGAAAAGTGTCACTGAAATGTAAGCTGCACTTTATTGTTTTATATTTTTGTACATGTGAGAAACTGAGGGAATAGTGTGTAACTGAGAGAAGTGTTGAGACAGCCACACATCCTGGAGGGAAGAGGCACGGTTTCTTGCCACCCTGTGGCAGCCTTGTTCCTGATCACTTTCTTTTCTCTCCAAACTCCTTTTCCTGTGATTCCCCCTGCCCTGTATTTTCACCTCCTTTGATGCGCTGCAGCTAGGAATAGTGGTCTTCCTTGAATGGTGCTGGAGGGTGTAGGAAATGGGGCCTGAAGGCACTGAGGCTGAGAAGGAGAACTTACTGCAGTCCTTTCCCAAGGTCGAATCCCTGAAGAACGCTGATGAAAGAATTTCAGCAATCAAAATGCCCTCCCCCTGTCTCCCGCTCTGGATTTAATTTAATCTCAGGTCCAATCCACATCTAAAATCTTGCTGCTGGCTGCTGGTAGCGGAGGCGGGGGGGCTGGGGCTGGGGTCCCGGCGGCGCTCTTCTCCCCGCGGGGCCCTCCCCTTGACTTCTCCTGGTGCCTGTCTCTTGCCTCTCCGGTGCCTGCTTCCTTATGGCTCTCCTCACAATCCACGCAGATTCTGGCGCCCCATTCCTTGGCATCCGGTGGCAGCAGAGTCTCTGTCCAGGGACTTGAGGGTAAGCCCTGATGCCAGAATGGAGGCCCCGCAGTGCTGGAGGCCAGCAGGGGGGTGTGGGGAGGGGCGGAGCTGCTGGTGCCGCTCAGTCGTCCTCCAGCTCTCTGATCCGCTCGGCGCTCGAGTTGCTTAGGCTCCCGGGCAGTTGGGCTCACCTCAGAGGGCCAAGCTGTCCTCGTCATCTCTCAAAAGATCGGGAGACGTGAGAACCCCTGCCCCCCGGACACATTGGGTGTGGTCTCAGAGTGCTTTGAGCCCCAACACCAGTCTGTCCAGCAGGCTTCTCCATTTCAGCTGTGGGCACTGCTGCTGCCCAGCACCGGGCATGCGGGGCCCGTGACTGAGACTGCTTCTCAGATGCCCCTGCTCTCATCAGAGGCGCCTGAGCCCAAGACCTCCCATGGGACTTGGACCTGAAAGTGAGTCCCAGAGGCAGAGCCCTAGAAAACAGCAGAAACCACCTGCAACCGTGTTGCAAGTGAAGGGACCCTGACTCGTACCGCTTGGAAGGCTGCAGGCAGCAGGTCCCCCAAAGCAGTGTCTCAATCCTTGACAGTCTCCACGAGAAGAATTCCTGGGGTGAGGGACAGGAACCCCGCAGGCACGTAACGAACAGGAAGTGGCACAGGGTGGTGGGGGTGGTGGGGCCAGGCGGGGTCGAAAAGCAGTAGGTGAAGCCCTGGGGTTGGGAGATTGCTCGTGGATCGCATCGTCAGTGCGATGCAAGCAGTGAAGAAGGTCCCCACTCCAAACGCAGTGTTCTCGCCTCAAAGCAGACTGCAGTTCCAGGTGGCAGAGCTTGTGGCAGGGTAAGCGGGTGAGGCAGCGTGGGACCGAGACGTGACCGAGACGTGTCCCTCCGCCCCTGAAACCCGGCTGCGCTCAGCCTCCCCGTCAGTCATGGGCAACGACAGCTGGACTTAGCTGACCTGGCCGGGCTGCCAACCCTCCGCTCCTTGGAGAGGCTCCCTCCTGGTTTGTCCCTGAGCAGCCGGGGAGGGATTCTGCTTCACGAGAAGGACCCCTCTCCTGAAGAGACAGAGCCTGTCGCCTCCACTGCGGTGTCCCTCAGGGCCCATTTCGAGCTTGGCCGAACGGGCCGAGCGGAGGTTACCCTGCAGTCAGCCCCCTGTCCGCCGCTGCAGCCTGTCTCTGTAACGGCAGCAGGTGTCTCACAAAGGGCAGGGCAAGCGCACACACACCCAGAACTCTTGCTGGTCAGAGATTCCCTGAGTGTCTGTCCTCGCCCGAGCCTGTTTCGTGTGTCTGCATTTCGAACCTTGGGACTGGACAGAAGGGGGGAGGGGGGTAAGTGTTGACCTAAGAAAACTTATCATTCTTTTGTGGTTGGGATCTGTTCTGGGGTGGGGGGAGCTTGACTTTGTCTTCGTCAATAAACTCTCATTTACACAAAGTGAAGTTGTGCTGTGTACTTTGTTCCCAGAACTGACACTCGAGGACAGAACACAGCGGGCCAGGGGAAGGATGGGGTATTAATAACCATGCTATTAGAACTTGCCTTTAGGCTGCCCGGCCCTCCCGGGGGTTTAGCCAGATGAAATGCAGAGATGGGCCTGAGGAGGAATCACATGCCTCAGAGGCTCCTGTCTCCCGGCCCGCTGCCATCACCACAACCATCGCCACTCAGGCATCTGGCTGTAGGCAGTGCTTGGGGGAGCCAGTCCATCTTCCCTGGCAGGTCCCCTCCTAGGACCCAAGCAGATGGGCCAGGGGCAGCCAGCCAGCCAGGCACAGGGGCAGGAGGAGCCCAGCAGAGCTTTTCATCAGTGTCCTCTTAGTCCATTTATAAAAAGTGTCTCAGATCTGCGCTGGGGGCCTGCAGGTTCCCAAGTGGATAGAATTAATGCTGCTTTCAGTCAAGCTTCCCAAGTAGTTCAGATCTAATCACCTGCATTTGTGTGACTGGGGGCACACGAGCCAGGTGTGGTCAGGCCGGAGGCGCTGGCCCTGGTTCTGATGAGTGGACAGCCTCTGAAGTCTCCCACAGCCTGGCGTTGGGGAGCGAGGCTGAGGGGTCTCGTGCCCAGATGGGACCTCTCAGTCACCGGTGTAGGCAAGGTACACAGGGCTCAGCACAGTAACTGCTTGTATTATGTGGATGTTCAAACACCATGAAAACTTTATCCTTTGGCAGCTAGGAACTCTTGGGTTGTTGCCACATGCTGGCTACAGTTGGCCCGAGTTCTAAGTGGAATAACTCTGGCAGGGAAGTGGGGTCAGGGTGGTCTTTGTGGAGGTTCACAGTCAGAGATAAGAGGGATAGGCCTTACTGAGATCTGATTGGATTCACCAGCTAAGAATGCCAGTTTTGGCCAAGGAAATCCTTAGGGCAGAAGCTCTTAACTCTTGGGTGCACAGTGATCACACCCCAGAGCTTTCATGAAAGGCTGACAATTCTTAGCCAGTTGGGTGGGGCCTGGGACAACCTGCATTTCAAAAAATTCCCCAGGTGTTTCTAAAAGTGCAGGGTTGAGACTCCGTGCCAAAGGAAGACACCTGTGTGCCTACTCCCTCTTCTGGAGTCACGGCATTCTTGTGGCAGCTGAAAAATGGCAAAGCACTCTGATGCACAAGATGCCTGCCTGTCCTGTGAATTGAGAGTGTTCTCCCCATTTTTCAGGTGAGAGGAGGTAAAGCCACATTTTCTGACTCCCTGTCTTTATTGCTTCACTGCAGCTTCCCTTCATCGACTCCTCTGAGCCACCAGGCCAAGGGCCAGCCTTTCTAAGCCCCTGCATCCCAGCGTGGTTCAGTCTCCAGAAGCAGGGTACACCGCAGACCTCCACTGAGATGGCCTGAGATCCTTCTCCCACCAAAGGCCAAGTTAGGAAACACTGAGCTCTCAGGTGCATTGTTTCTGAGGCCACAGAAGAGCTAGGACTCCCAGTTGGAGCCTTCCTACTCCCACCCCAGGCATTGATGCTTTTTCTGGGTTTGCTTGGACCCAGATTTCTTTTCCCTGCCACCCCCAGCTCCAGGAGGCAAGAGAGCCTGTTTATTTTAATACCTGGTGTGGCACTTGGGAAAGATCACACCTCCCCCGTTGTTACCCATTTCTATCTCCTGAACACTAATCCTAGAATCCCCACCAGCCCCCAGACATGTTATTAACAACAAGGATGTTTCTTGAAAAGTTTCCGAGTTGGCTCCAAACTTGCTATCTCAGCTTCTCATTTAGCTTTTGCCCTGCCGTTCTTGATGCTGCCAACAAGGGGAAGGCTAATTTAGGGATTGTTTAGACCCAGATGGACTTAATTTCCACAAGTATCCTTTTGAGACAGGACTGCCCCAACACTTTGGGGCTGAGAGAACTCCACTCCCCACCTTCTCCCACTGGGTAGGTGTTCGAGGAGAATGTTCAAGTCTAGCCTCTGGCTTTCCCTCCCTTGATTCATTCACTTTCCACTTATGGTTAAAGGCCCCAGGGTCTGGCCAGACAGCCTCTGAAAGCCATTGGGATCCTCGCTCTGAGGGAGCAAGGGCGGAGTCCCAGGTTCAGGTCTTTGTCCTCTGGGCTTCAGATGCTGTAGGTGGGTTCCCGTGCCCATCCCTTGGAGTCTTATGTTTGCACCTCAGGCATCTTCAGCTGAACCGGAGCCACAGACTATGGACAGAGCCTCTTGGGTTTTTTCCACCAAGATAATCCTAACCATAGAGAAGAGTGAACAGGCTCCTAGGGGTGTACAATCCTTAGCCCACAGTGACTCAGCGAACCAAAATGACTTAACCTACCAAATCTTAAATTCAGGCAAACTTTGCATTTTATATTAATTGAATGGGTTGGGATTTAAGATATAATGCTTTAGGGACTTCTCTGGCCATCCAGTGATTAAGACTCCATGCTCCCACTGCATGGGGCACAGGTTCAATTCCTAGACAGGGAACTAAGATCTTGCATGCTATGTGGTAAAAAAAATTACAAACTCTTTCTCTCTCTTTCTACATACACACACACACACACACACACATGTTGTTTAGTCGCTCAGTCATGTCTGACTGCAACCCCACGGACGGTAGCACGCCAGGCTTCCCTGTCCATCACCAACTCCTGCTTGCTCAAACTCATGCATCTAGTTGCCAATGCCATCCAACCATCTCGTCCTCTGTCATCCCCTTCTACTTCTGCCTTCAATCTTTCCTAGCATCAGGGTCTTTTCCAGTGAGTCATCTCTTCACCTCAGGTAGCCAAACTGTTGGAGCTTCAGCTTCAGCATCAGTCCTTTTAATGAATATTCAGGATTGATTTCCTTTAGGATTGACTGGTTTGATCTCCTTGTAGTCCAAGGGACTCACAAGAGTCTTCTCCAACACTGCAGATCAGAAGCATCACTTCTTTGGCCCTCAGCTTTCATATCAGTTCAGTTCAGTCCAGTTGCTCAGTCGTGTCCGACTCTCTAACCCCATGAACTGCAGCACGCCAGGCCTCCCTGTCCATCACCAACTCCCAGAGTTTACCCAAACTTATGTCCAAACTTATAATCGAGTCGGTGATGCCTTCTAACCATCTCATCCTCAGTCGTCCCCTTCTCCTGCCTTCAATCTTTCCCAGCATCAGGGTCTTTTCCAATGAGTCAGCTCTTTGCATCAGGTGACCAAAGTATTGGAGTTTCAGCTTCAGCATTAGTCCTTCCACTGAATATTCAGGACTGATTTCATTTAGGATTGGACTGGTTGGATCTCCTTGCAAGAGTCTTCTCCAACACAACAGTTTAAAAGCATCAATTCTTCTGCACCCAGCCTTCTTTATAGTCCAACTCTCACATCCAAACATGACCACTGGAAAAACCATAGCCTTGACTAGATGGACCTTTGTTGGCAAAGTAATGTCTCCACTTTTTAATATTGCTGTCTAGATTGAGTCATAACTTTTCTTCCAAGGAGTAAGCCTCTTTTAATTTCATGGCTGTAGTCACCATGTGCAGTGATTTTGGAGCCCAAAAAGATAAAGTCAGTCACTGTTTCCACTGTTTCTCCATCTATTTGCCATGAAGTGATGGGACTGGATGCCATGATCTTTTTGTTTCTGAATGATGAGCTTTAACTTTTCACTCTCCTCTTTGACTTTCATCAAGAGGCTCTTTAGTTCTTCACTTTCTACCATAAGGGTGGTGTCATCTGCATATCTGAGGTTATTGATACTTCTCCCAGCAATCTTGATTCCAGCTTACCTATAAAGCAGTCTATATTGTTTTAAATGACTTATCACTGCAAGCCAGAGTGAGGCCCCGTAATGAACCTGTGGCTCTTTGTTCCCGCAGTGGAATTAAGTTGAGAATTCTGAGAAGCCTGCTGCAAAGTGTGTGTGAGCATTGCATTTTTTGTTTCTAGGTTCCCTTGCGCTGAAACAGAACTAGAATGGATTTGGGGGAGTAGACAAATTCTGAGATCCTTGGGCAGAGTAAGGATGAAATATTTTCAGAAATGGGGGGGGCTGGTAGTGCTCTGGACAATTTAATCAAATTAAGAGTCTATTGGTTGACCCCATTGCAACCCCATAGGGCCAGTAAACCTGATGTCACCAGAACAAAAGTGGCACTGGAGGAGGGGGTCCGTGCTCTTCTTGCCCCTGAATTTGCTTCTAGCTGCTGCCCTGACCCCCTCTCAAAACCCTACCCCGGCACCTGGGAGCCATCCTAGCATAAATAGAAATGCTTTCCCAATGGGTTGTTCAGCCTCCCCTTTGAATGGCTGTGTCTGTTAAACAAATGAAAAAAGGTCACACAGTGAGATTCCATGCCAGGTACTGTGTTGTGGACTCTGCACACTGCAGGCTTATTTGTGCCTTGGGGACAACTCCACTTTACAAATAAGGCATAGAGTTCAGAGAGGTCAAGTAATTTGCCTTCAGTCACAGAGTAAGTGGTAGGGCCAGGATCTAAATCCAGATCTGCTTGAACTGAAGCCCAGGCGCCCAGGCTTGTAACCACTGTGCTCTCTGTCTGGACAGGAGGGGGAAGAGCAGCAACAGGGAGGGTGCTCAGCCCTCAGAGAGGAGGAAAACGGGTTCTTTGCCGAAGCTGGGGCCCACGTGCATACCAGAAAGTATAGAAAGTCACACAGTGGGAGATATTGGGTCCGAGGGTAAAAACTTGAGAGATTTCTCCCAGCTTCCTCCTCCTCCTCCCTGCACCTTTAACGCTGACCAGTTTGCTGGCCTGCTTCAAAACTGTTCCATGCATCCCAGTCAGACAGGTCTAGATCCAAACCAGGCAACCAAGGCCTTTGTGACTTCACCTCAACCAGCCTCTCAGCCTCCTCTTGTATTTCCAGCACCCTGTCTGGTTTCCGCATTCCCTTCTCAAAGCCCTGGAAACGCCCCCAGCTTCTCTGATCTGAAGCCTTCCTCGTCCATGCCCTCCCTGCCCTGGCACCCCAATTCTACTTCTTTAAAGGCTCCTGCCTTGAAAGTCGCTTCCCCTGAAGCCTCCACGGACTCTTTTCACTGCGAGGCGGGTTCCTTCTGCCCTGCCCTGGGGACCTTGACTTTGCACACAGGGCACACATGAGCGCCTTGTATCTGCCTCTGGTCTCCTGGTTAAACTGAGAGCATCCACTTACTTCTTCAGCGGCTGCCCCGCTATCCACTCCCAGTCTTTGATTCTGCATTTTACACTTCAGCAAGACCAGTCACTCAGCCTCTCTCGGCCCCAACTATCTCACCTGCAAAACGGAGGAAACAATCTACCTCCTAGTATTGGGAGGGTCAACTTCGAAGAAGCAGGCAAAGCTGGGAGGGAGCCCACAGTCTGGCACATAGTACCTGATCTTAATTGTTAGCTGCCGATGATCAATGACCCTGACCACGATTTCTTCAGAATAAATATACAGGCGATTCTGCCCTGGACGCGGGCAAATGTTGGCATCTCCCCGTCTGGAGAGGAGAAGGGAGCGGTCGTTTCAGGGCATGGGGGTCATGCATTGGCTGCGGATGAGCTTTGCTTGGCTGGCCTCTCTACTCTTCTCTCACTGAGGCAGTGAAGGGTGAAGGCGACCACCCTTGGCGGTGACCATCCTGCGGGGTGGAGGAGAGGAGGCTCGATGCCCTCTAGCACGCGGTGGGCGCCCATCCAGAACTGAACGGGGAAGGGTCAGAGACCTAAACCTGAGGTGTGTGGTGGGAGTGGGACGGTGGGGTGGGTGGGATATGGAGGGAAGCAAGAGGAAGCAAGAGTCTTGAGGGCTTCTCCGGTCCCTTTCTTCCACCCCTCCAGGTCGGAGTTAAGGGGTGAAGGTCGAGGCTCGGGATGGCAGAATTGGTCCCGGGCCGCCCCAGCGCATGCGGCGGGCTCAGGGACCCAGCGGAAGGCCGGCCGGGCACGCCCCCCCGCCCCCCGCTCCGCGCCCGCCGCCGCCGCCTCCTCCCGGCGCGAGCGGGCGGCGCGCTCCGAAGGGAGAGCGGGGCCGGAGGAGGTTTGCTACCCCCTCGGCGGCCAGCACCTGCCCCGCGCCGCCCGCGCCCGCCCCGCCTGGGCATCCGGGGGCGCCCGCACCTTTCTCCCCCCGGGCCGGGGAGCCAGCCAGGGGGCAGCGCCGGAGCCCGGGGGGAGCGCGGCCCCGCCGGCAGGCCGGCCCGCCCGGGCTGGGGGCAGCTAGGACGGCCCCGGGTAAGCGGCGGGAGGCGGGCGGGCTGGGTCGGTGGGGGGTGCTGGAGGGGGGCCGGCCGGGCCGACGCGGGCCAGGGACGCGGAGGGAGGAGGGGGCCGGCAGGCTGGCAGGGAAGCGGCGCGGGGCGGCCACGTGAGCGCTGGGGCGGGGGGTGGGGCGGGGGGTGCCTGCGAGGTGCTGGAGGCGGAGAGCCGGCCAGGCTCCGGCCTCCCCCCGCCCCTCCACTCCTACCAATCAGGTCGTAGGGAACCCAACATCCTCCGACGCCCCCACGCACCCACCCACTCCCACATGAATGTGATGGGGACTAACAGTGGTCCGACGTGGAGCCCCGGTCCACGGGACTTGCAAAGCCCACCCCCACACACACACACACGCCCTCAGCTAGGGACTGGGACTCAGGTGTCCGGGCCCCGGCAGGGGAACCAGAAGCAAGCTTTGGCCCCAGTGTCTGTCCCTGGGCGCTGTCTGCAGACTCACTGCAGAGCACAGGCCTTGGGGAGGGAGGCTGAGGGGTGCCTGGGCCCTGCTTCTCTGGACAGTCCTCTTCCACCACCACCCCATCCCACCCCCACTCCCCGCTGCTGGAGATGTTGGATTAATAAACACTCAGACCCAGAACCCCTGCCTGGGAAGCGGGAGGGCCCCCCACCCCCACCCCCTGCCCACCGTCACCTCTGAGTCAGAGATGGGACCACACTTGGGCCTACTGGGCTCCAGGAGGCTGTCCCCGACCCAGGGGCCTCTCTGCACCCTCCTCCTTGGCTCCAGCACTATTGTCCCGCTTTTATTTCCGAGCTCTTCCCCCAGAAAGGGTTGATATCAGGGCAAGGGAGTGTGTTGTCCAGGAGAATCTGCAGGTAAGGTACAGCCTAGAGACCTTTAAGTTGCCACACCCAGAGGGAGG
The DNA here is from genome assembly GCA_007570785.1 of Antilocapra americana. Taxonomy (NCBI): domain Eukaryota; kingdom Metazoa; phylum Chordata; class Mammalia; order Artiodactyla; family Antilocapridae; genus Antilocapra; species Antilocapra americana. The sequence continues at coordinate 39,439,235 of ML664177.1, forward strand.
CCGGAAGTCTCACATCCTTTGCCCTCTCTTCTTCCCCTAAGATGCCCCCCTCCCCAGCGTGTGCTGGTTATGTAATTAACCCAGCTGAGGCTCTCTGCCAAGCTGACAGGGTCCAGGGATGCCTGAGGGGCCCAGGGCCCTGGAGGGGTTTAGGGGGAGGAGGGGCTGGGACTTCCCCACGTTGAGAGCTCACGGAAGTAGAGAAACCCTTGTTGGGAAAAGGACACTGCATGGGGCAGGAAAGAGATGAGGGTCCTAGGCTTAACTGACAGCTCAACGGGCTACATGGTCTTCACATCCTGAATCTTTGTTTTCACCTTCAATAAAATGCGGAAGGATTGCATACACACACATATATGCGAGCAACAGTGAAGCAGTGCATAGTGACCCATCGGGGATGGCTAGGCGGTCCCACTGGGATCGGGAAAGCCTTTGAGGAATGAAGGGCCCCTCGCCCCAGTTTAGTGAACACCTCCTCTGTGCAGGCACCGTGCATGCTCAACCTCACAACACCCTGTGAAGTTTCTTGCCCAAGATTACACTGTAGGTGAGGGGCAGAGCAGGGGTTCCAAAGCTGGTGGGTCTCACCCCAAATCCTGCCCTTGGTTTACTCTGCTGTGTGCGCACATCCGTGCCCAATGGATGGGGTCCTCTGAGCCAGGCCAGGCTGAGGGATGTTCTGCTGTGAGCTGCGCATGTGGGGTAAGGGCACACGTGCTGGAGGCTGTGGCCGTATCAGAGCCCAGCACACCCATCCGCCCCGGACCCATTTAGCAGACGGAAGTCTCAGGCATGCACCAGCTTCCCTGGTCACCATCCTCCATAGAAAGAGAAGGCACCTGGCTAAGAGGTTTACTTGAATCATTTCAGAAGTAGGGGCTCATGACCCTACTTTTATGTGTGCAGAACATGGCTCAGATTGGACAGGCCATCTGCCCTCTGACCCGAAGCAGGAAACATCAGAGCTGGGATTTATACCCACACTAAACTCACTGGAAACTGAGCAAGCAAGGAGCTAATGAAACCATGTGAAGGTTCAACCCCATAGCAGCCCTTTCCAGGTCACCTACTGTGTGCCAGGTCCGCTGAGCTCAAAGGTTGCCAGAGAATTAGACCCAGCCCTTGGCCTGTGGCCTTCGCCAACTAGAATCATTAAATTTGGAAGCTGGGAGTACTCCTACATTGTAGAAAGGAGCAGCCGCCTTTCCCAGCTGTGTGCCTTGGGCTCATGTCTTCCTCCCTGTGAGCCTTCTCTCCGAAGTGGGAATAACTACCACCTGGGAATATTGTATGGACTTTGGATAACACTGGAAAAGACACGGATGCTGGGGAGGCTTGAAGGCAAAAGGAGAAAGGGGTGGCAGAGGATGAGATGGTTAGACAGCATCACTGACTCAATGGACATGAATCTGAGTGAACTCCAGGAGGTAGCAGAGGACAGGGAAGCCTGGCGTGCTGCAGTCCATGGGGTTGCAGAGTCGGACATGACTGAGCCACTGAACAAAAACAGCAAAGACAAGCATGTGGGCCTGCCGACCTAGAGTGACTGCTTAACAAGCGTCACGCTCCAGAGCCAAAGCCATCCTCGAGTCCAGGGGTTCTCAGCAGGGGTTGAAGGTGGCAGGTGGTGGGGAACACACTTTGGGTCATCATAGTCCCCAAAGGCTGCCACTGGCAAGTATCCCTCGGCAGCCAGGCAGGTAAAGTATCCTGAATCCTCTCTCCACGAAAATGCCAGGAGCACCTCCACTGAGACACACTGGCCCAGTCTCACCCCTGAGGACCGAGAGACCGAGACCGCAAGGTGTTGGCACCTTATCCTGGGCTCCGTGGGGAAGCTGGGGCTTGAAACAAGGCTAGTGTTCTTTCCACTGCACTCTGAAGCCTTGCCTGGGGTTTGGGAGTTAGACCGGCCCAAAGTCAGGTCATAACACAAGTCAAGAAAGCTGATTCCCACTAATGGGATGGACAGTAGGGAGAAGGGCGGAAGGGGAGGTTCTGGATGGATGGTATAGAAGCTCTGGAAAAAGGAGGGTGGGACGTCCCAAGTGGCAGAACAGCTCCAGCACAGTTCCCAAGGTGGAAAAGTGCAGGATATCCGTCCCAAGAGAAGCCGGCCCACCGAAGCCCACCTGTCGTCCCCACAGGTCAGGTGGAGTCCCCAGGGGGCCCTGGGCAAGCAGGGGGCAGCAGTGATGGGTCCTGACGGTGGCTGAGCCCCCAGCCCCTGGAATATGCAGCCCGGGGGAGCCCCAGGCAGCGGCGAGGACGCGGCGGCGGAGCCGGGCGGGAGGCATGGTCTCCACCTATCGGGTGGCCGTGCTGGGGGCGCGAGGAGTGGGCAAGAGTGCCATCGTGCGCCAGTTCCTGTACAACGAGTTCAGCGAGGTCTGCGTGCCCACCACTGCCCGCCGCCTCTACCTGCCTGCTGTCGTCATGAACGGCCACGTGCACGACCTCCAGATCCTCGACTTCCCGCCCATCAGCACCTTCCCGGTCAACACGCTGCAGGTAGGGGGGCGTGGCCCAGGCCGGGGCAGAGGAGGGGCTGGGCGTTGACCCTGCTGCCTGCTTTGAGAGCTCCCTGCCGCACCACTCGAGGCTCTGCTAAGAGCTTTGCCCGGATCCCATTCATTGTGCACCGATTCATCCAACAGGTATTTGAGCAATGTGGCTCAGGTGGTAAAGAATCCACCGCAACGCAGGAGACCGGGGTTTAATCCTGGGGTGGGGAAGATCCCCTGGAGAAGGGAATGGCAACCTACTCCAGTTATTCTTGCCTGGAGAGTTCCATGGATGGAGGAGCCTGATGGGGCTACAATGGAGTTGCAAAGAGTCCGACACGACTGAGCCACTAACACTTCCACTTTCAACGTGTGCCCGGCCCTGTGGTGGGCCCTGGGATTGAATGGTGTTCAAAACGGAGAGCACTTTGCTCTCAAGGAACTCATAGTCTGGTGAGAAGACAGACAATTATACTGATGACTGTCATGACTGGAGGGAACGCAGGGAACTAAGACAACCCTTATGGGGGCATATGACCCACCAGGTGTGTCAGGGTGGGGGGGTCATGGGAGGTGATGTCTCTCAACTGGGTGGGATCTGGGCAGGTGAGGGGCAGTGGGGAGAAAGACATAGAGCACCAGACGCCTGTTAATATTCTGGGCTCTGCCTCCCATGGCCTCAGACCCACATCATCTATAGAAGGAAAGACAGAAGAACAGGCTGGGACCTGGGAGAGGCGTGTACTCAGAGGCCGGAGACCCCAGCCACGTCTCTTGCTCAAGGGCCTGTTTTCTTAAGCGATGCTCTGTCCCCTGACCTCAGAACTGGCCCCCGGGGCAGCCTTTCCTTCTGGGGTTGGATCCAGATGCCCCCAGGGCTCTGGCTCACGGTCCCACCTACAGGCCCAGGTCTTCCTTCCCTCTCTCTAGGTCTGGCTTGAGAGGGGGTCGGGTTGGCTCACTGAAAAAGCCCCTGACCAGAATGCAGAGTTTCCGCAGGAAAGACATAGAGGAGCCCCCAAAGGCAGGGGCTATATAGCTTGGCCAGTTGTCACTGGGCAAATACAGTAATTTCTTGGATGGGGCTGGTGGAGGGGGGGGCTCATACTTGGCATTGTCTCAGCAACTCCGGGCAGGAGGCCCTTTGCCCATCCTTGGGGACACCTATCTCTCCCTTGTCCAGGGGTGTCCACGCCTCACCCCTTGGGAATGCTGAGGTCAGGGCAGTGGGTTCAAGGTCAGATGTTCTTGTTCTCCTCCAAAGGAGGCTAACAGTAGCCTGAGTAAAGCTCAGCTTCTGCTTCCGTCCTGTGCATTGAGCTGGGTTTATTTTTTCACATTTTGTTGTGTGTTTTCATTTAATTTCAATTTTGGAATTGGTAAGATCCAATTTAAAAGCCCAAACTTTATGTTTTTTTTTTTTTTTTTTTAAAAAAGCACATTCAGAGAAATCTCAGCCCCATTGCTGCCCTCTCCACCCTGATTCTTGCTCCACTCTCTATTTCTCATTGGTTTTTTAATTAATACTTCCAGGATTTCTTTATGCAAATAAGGAAACGTATTCTTATTCCACTTCCCTTCTTGTATTATAAAAAAAAAAAACACAACTATTTCTCACCTTGTTTTTTGTTTTGGCTTGACATTATAACCTGGATGTCTTTCCACATCTGTACTTAGAGATCTCTTCTTCATTTTTTTTAAACATTTTTTAAGTATTTATTTTCACTTCTCTTAGTGATTTTAGCTGTACTTTTTCATGTTGTGTATTTTTTGAATCAATTTAATTGGAGGCTAATTACTTTACAATATTGTAGTGGTTTTTTCTTCTCCATCCTTTTTTCATGGCTACTATATTCCACTGGAGAGATTATGTGGACTCCCCTCTTGCTGGACAAGTGGGCTGTTTCCAGATTTTTGCTTCAAAACAATGCCACAGTGAATAGCCTTGTAATGGTCTGTACATGTGTGTGTGTTAGTCACTCAGTTGTGTCCAACTCTTTGCAATTCCATGGACTGTAGCCTGCCAGGCCCCTCAGTTCATGAAATTCTGCAGGCAAGAATACTGGAGTGGGTTGCCATTTCCTTTTCCAGGGGATCTTCTTGACCCAAGGATCGAACCCAGGTCTCCTGCATTGCAGGCAGATTCTTTACTGCCTGAGCCACCAGGGAAGCCCCCATGTACATAGGAAGGTATACCTGTGGGATCGATTTCTAGAAATGGCATTGCTAGGTCAAATAATAAGTGCAACTGGAGTTTGAAAGGTGCCACATTCCCCTCCCCTTCTGTTGGGTTAGCCAAAGTTTGTCCATGTTTTCCCTTAAAATAAACAGATAACCTTAACCGTAAGGTATTACAGAAAAACCCAAACAAACTTTTCGGCCAACCTAATATAAAGGTGAATATTTTGTGCTCCTTTGTGAGACATTACATGAGCACCTGTTTCCTTAAAGCCACCAGAGAGTGTATTGTCAAACTTTTGTAGTTTTGGTAGTCTGAAAAATGAGCTAGGATAGTCTCAGTGTACTTTTTATTTACATCTCAGCGAAGTTGAGCATCTCTTCATATGTTTAAGGGCTTTTGCCTTCCTTTTCCTGAAAACTATCAATGCCTTCACCCATCTTTCTGTTGGATCATTGGCCTTTTTCTTTCTGGTGGACCCTGAGTTTTGGACTCTCCAAGGATGCCCAAGACTTCACCCCTGGAGCACAAGAAAGGGACATGGTGCCAGGAAATGCTGAGACAGGATCCAGCATGCCCCAAAGAACAAATAGTAGAAATGCCAGTGGCTACTGTCTGAAAGTAAGAACACATTCTTTCCCGATGCCAGATGAGAACTAGCCTAGGAGAGCGGCGTTTCTGGGGTCTGAGTCTCAGCTGTTGCTTCTGCAGTCCCTCTCCTCCTATCAGAGAAGAAAGTGGGGGCCAGAGGGCGTGTGCACCCCACCAAATGCATGGCTGGCACCCAGGTGGCTCCCTCAGCTCCCATGTCCTTGGAACTGGACTTAGCTTCCATGGCTCCGTCTCTGTCTTGACACAGCCCCAAGATGGCCCTTTACCATCTGGAATGCTGCATGGAGCTAGCTGGAAGGCAGGCTGAGCTTTCTTGCCTGCTCCCTTCAATCAGGAGTGAAGGGACAACCCAGCCAATCAGGAGCCTTCTTCCTCTGTCTCTTCGGACCCCCAGAGAGGAGTGGGTGGGAGGCAGCCTGGAGGGCCCCCTTGTGGAGGTAGCAGGTTGGGGGGAGCAGTGGGACTGTCACCTTTGAAGGCTGGCAGCTGTTCCCCTCTCCCCAGCAGAGAGCTGTTCCCTCTCTGCCTGTTCCCCCCCCCCCACTTCCCACTGACTGCTACTCCTTGCAGTGGGATGGGGGAGGAACAGCAAACACACGGGGGTCCCAAGCTCCCAGAGGTCCCCATGTCCAGTGAACTACAGTCTATGCTGGCCTGAGAAGTCAGTTCCTGGTTTCCTGTGGTTTTGGATTTGTCCTCAGCATCTTCCCCGCCCCCCCCACCCCGCCCCTCACACCAAAGTTAAAACTCAGCACAAACAAAAGATGCCACATCATCCCCCTGGAGAAATTCACTGCAGCAGCTTCTAAGCCTTTGAGTTGGGAAGCGCTTGTCTGGAGTCACACTTAACTCTCACCCCCTGTTGCCCAAGCCTCTCCCCTTTTCATCCTTCTCTGCAGTGTAGAGCCTGCTGCAGTCCTCCAAGCCTGGTCCCTGGTTTAGCTCATAAGCTGGTGCTGGAGACAGGCCTGCGCCTCCCTCTAGCCTTTTCCTGGGCTCTGGTTCCTAGAGAAAACACTCGTCCTCCTTGTCCTGGGAGGTCTCTGCCTCACCAAGCTTCCAGGAGCCCCCTCCTTTCCGTACATTGGCTGCCTTCTGCTGCCCTTGCAGTTCTCATCTGCTGGCAGGTTAATTGGCTAATTAATCTCTTAAAGAATCTCCCCTTTAGTGCGCTCAGCCTTGCCAGGGGCCTGTTCAACTTGAGCTGCAGCCCTTTCCAGGAGAATTTGCCACTGGTGTTCAGGAAGTTCTGTCTCCCTGGAGCTGCCCTGGGGCCCTGGTCTAAATCAGCCCCCAGTAGGCATCCGGTCTCTTTCACCTCAGGGCTGCTTCTCAACCTTGAAGGCAGAGTGAAGCAAACAGAAGGGGCATCTCAGGCAGCAGTCTAAGGGCAGTGTTACAGGCAGGAATTGGGTCCAGGTGGGGTTCAGGACCATGGAGAGTTCTCCAGCCTAGGCTAAGCGCCTCCAGGTGTGAGACACTGATGGGGAGGGGGAGGAGGCTTGTAAAAATGAGGAAGGTTGGGTCCTGGTCCTCTCAGGAGCTCACAACAGAATGGGGGACCTGGGGATGGAGAAGGTATAGAGCTGTTGCTCTGACCAAGGTATCATGCAGCTGTTCTTAGAAGATGAAAAGAATAGTCCCTTACTTGCAGGAAGGGTTCTTGGAGAAGGAAGAGGAGGCATCTGTGCTGAGGCCTGGGGAGACAGGATTTCAACAGGTCCAACAACTAGCTCAAGGCTGGGCTCTTAGAGGCATTTAATGGATGTAACCGAACAAAGGACTGGATGGACAGACTGGGGCACAAAATGGGACCAGACAGAACTCAGCTCCAGGAGTGCATGGGACAGACAGTGGGACCTGACCTATCCTGGCGTGGAGATGGGGAAGGTGTAGTGCTGAGCACTTGCCTTCTGCCCTGGGCCTGGCCTCCTGGGGACGGGTGAGTGTGGAAGGCGTAGGGTGCAGTGGCAGGTGGGAGTGCTGTGTATGGCTGGAGGTGGCAGGGGGCACAGGGAGCCCTCATAGCTGCTCTGACCTTGGTGTGGTTGGGGGTGTTGCAGGAATGGGCAGACGCCTGCTGCAGGGGACTCCGGAGTGTCCACGCCTACATCCTGGTCTACGACATCTGCTGCTTTGACAGCTTTGAGTACGTCAAGACCATCCGCCAGCAGATCCTAGAGACGAGGTGAGGGGCTGAGATACACTCCACTGCCACTTAAGTGGATGCCCCCATGCCGGCCACTTCCCGTGAAAAGGGTGTGGGGAGCGGGGCAGGTCAAGTACCTCTGGTTCCTACACATATAGTTAAACACACACTCACACCATTTTGCTGTCCCTGTTAACCTCTTTTGGGACACTTACCGTGGGCTGGCTAGTCTAGTACAGCAGTTAAGGGCAGAGGCTCCGGGAAGGAGAGCTCCAGAGCTGTATAACGAAACTGGCCTCAGTTTCCTCATCTGTACAATAGGGAGAACATTATTATTACGAATGCTCCGGAGCATGCTGGATGTAAGTTCCGCCACCAGGGATCGAGCCCATGCCCCTGCATTGGGAGCGGTCGTCTAAACCACTGGGCCACCAGGGAAGTCCCGGGGAGAACATTAATAACCTACCTATTTTATGTCAGTCATAGCGCCACGCCTGGAACAGAGGGATGGTAGCAGTAACAGTGCTCAGGCCCAGCCCACCCTACCTTAGGTCCGAGGGTTGTGAGACAGGAGACGGTGGGGTGCTGAGCGAGCTTCCCACCTCGCCCCGCAGGGTGATTGGCACCTCGGAGACGCCCATCATCATCGTCGGCAACAAGCGGGACCTGCAGCGCGGACGCGTCATCCCGCGCTGGAACGTGTCCCACCTGGTGCGCAAGACCTGGAAGTGCGGCTACGTGGAGTGCTCGGCCAAGTACAACTGGCACATTCTGCTGCTTTTCAGCGAGCTGCTCAAAAGCGTGGGCTGCGCCCGCTGCAAGCACGTGCACGCCGCCCTGCGCTTCCAGGGCGCGCTGCGCCGCAACCGCTGCGCCGTCATGTGACACGGCGGGGCGCGGGGCGGGAGGAGAACTCCGACGGCGGAGCGTAGGGCCTGAGACGCCCCCGCAGCCACGCACCTGCCCCGGCGGGGAGAGAGGCCGAGGGCGGCGAGAGGGAGCGTCCCCATCACCGCCCGGTCCTCACTCCCGCGCCTGTCGGCCGCCTCCCGTGCTGTAGTTCGTGCGGTTCCCGGCTCGGCGCCCTCCGGGATCGGGGTGCGCGCGCGGGACACGCAGGGTGGGGGTGGGGTGGTGCTGCCGTGGCCGGACCCCTCAGCCCCCCACACACCTGTCTTCTCCAGAGAGTGTGTGTGTGGTGTCTTGTCATCGCCCCGCGTCTTTCCCCGTGTCTGTCTGTCTGTCCGCCCGCGCGTCTGTTGGTTTCCCACCCTTTCCACCTTCCAGCTTCGTTCACAGGGCTCTCATTTCGTCCATCCCCTTGTCGCGGATCCTGGCAGCTTCTTGGTGAGGCCAGCCTTCTGACCGTCAGCATCACCGGCACAGGGCAGAGAGATGCGGGTGGCCCGCGGACCGCAACTGGGGTCCGAGGGTTGAGGTCCTAAGGTCCGTCAGGGGGAGAAGGCTGAGCTCTCCCCCCTTCCAGGGAGACCTCCCCGCCCGACAGCCCCCCAGAGACACAACAACCTACCTTCCAGCCTTAACTTGATGGTCCGTCCCTGCCGGGTGCCCCTCACCCCCTTCCTGACCCTAAAGCCAGCTCACCCCCTGGGTTAAAGTTTTTTTTTTCTTCTTGACAGAATGTAGAGAGGCAATGCCCCAATGATAGATTTATTTCCATGATGCCAGCTTCCAGCCCTCTGTTCCCTTCTGGGTTCGGTGGTCTGCCAGGTGGGGGGTGTCGGAGGAGGGGCTGGTGGTGGGCGGGGTGGGGGGGCAGTCAGGTTATTTCAGCGAAGACTCTTATTATTTCCCCATCTGACCCCAAGCTGACTGCCCCAGACCCTGCCTGCCTTGAATCTCAGACTACCCTGATTAATCTGGGAAGGGGCAGAGCCACAAAAAGAATTATGCACCCCCCTGCTCCCGTGCTTGGGGGCGCTAATGCCGGCATCCCTACCTCCAGATGGAGGCCCTCGGGATCTGATGCCCCCTTGTCCCAACACCTGGTGGCACTATGCCCTAACCCACTTCGCCCCGTTTTCTCCAGCTGCCTGGCCAGTTTCTACCTCTCGTCACCAGAGCTGATCACTGTCAGTTTTGTACAGACTTAGAAATAACAAAAGAAATGAAGACACTGGGAGTGGCCTGAGGAGATTACTGGGGGCCTTGGAGGGCGGGAGAAATGGTGCCAGCCCCCCTGCCTCCCGGCCAAGGTCTGGAGGCTGAGCCCTCAGCCCTGCTCTGGTGGGAGGGTAACGAGGTCCCTTGTTAGGAGACAGAACAAGCTAGCCCCGAGGTAGCCGAGCTGTGGCATACAGACCAGGACACCAGATAGCCCAGGAGTCTGGGGACGGGGTCGTGGGTGGCGAACTTATCATCCAGATCCAGTGTGAGAGGGAAGCTTTGATTCTTTCTTCCACTTCCCCAGGTGACGCCCCCTCTACTCGCTGGGGTTAACGCAGCTCCACCGTGACTGCCCTGACCTTGGGCGGTCCAGTATCGGTTCTGGCCCCTGCCGTGCTGCGTGAATTTGGGCAAGTGACCCACCCTCTCTTGAGCCTCCCTCTGAAGCAGAGGAGGTGGCTCCCCTCCCCCACACCTTGGAGTGGCCAGGAGGGTAAAGAAGAGGGGCTGCCCCCTTTCCCCCCTACATCCTTGCCCTCTGACTCACTAGGGACGTGGGTGAGGGAGGGCAGCATCTCACCTGCCCTGTCGCCATTACCCCCAGCTCTGGGGCACCTGAAGCGAGGGACCCAGGCCTCTGGCTGGCCCCATTGGAGCCATTGGAATGTATCGCCTGGCCGGCCCCCCTCACCCACCGTCCCGCCCCCCACTACACCCCAGATCTTTGATTTTGACTCCTTCTGCTCCCATTCTGAGTCTCTGTCCCCCCCCTCCCCAGGGTTCCCCACCACAGGGTCTGGAAGCGTGTGTGACGCCCACTGCGCTGTGATCAGAAGTCAGATTAAAAATCAGGGAGTGTTTTCCCTCGTTTCTGTACCGAGGTGTTGGCTCAGTTCCTGCCATGGGGATGAAGGGGCTCCCTATGGGGTCTGCCTTCTGAGCGCCAGGATGAGGTGGCCTCAGTCCTAAAGCCCTGGTCAATCAACCAGGAGAACAAAGGGAAAGGGGGAGTTGGGACTCATCTCTCTCCATCTGCCCTGCCTCGGAACCCTCCAACTGATCAAAGCCGTTCAGAGGACAGCATCTCTCTCTGCCACCTTCTTTGGAAAACTTTCACAAGTGGACTCAGGCCCAACTTCTGGTTTTGTGTCTTCCTCCCACTCAGGGCTGAGATGCTAACTCCAAGAGTGTAGATGTGTTAAAGAATGCTCTCAGCCATCCCTCTTGACTCAGTGATCTCAACTCCCAACCACCAGGGTAGAGTTTTGAAGTCACACGTGCTAAGTTGCTTCTGTCGTGTTGGACTCTGCGACCCTATGGACCGTAGCCCACCAGGTTCTTCCGTCCATAGGATTCTCCAGGCAAGGATCCTGGAGCAGGTTGCCATTCCCTACTCCAAGGGATCTTCCTGACCCAGGGACTGAACCTGTGTCCCTTAGTCTCCTGCACTGGCAAGTGGGTTCTTTACCACTAGCACCAATCCTGGCAGGAGCCTGTATTGGGCAGCCTTGTCCCTGTCTGTGGTGCTGATGCAACAGCTGCTTCTGAGAAAGAAGGGATGTCTGGCAAGGTTGGCTGAACCTCCAAAGGAGAAGCATCTCTCACCCCCTAGCTCCCTCTTCCTCAGCCCACCCCAACCGCCACCCCACAGTGGGGAAAAGGCTGCTACACGTTTCTGCATCACCACAGTCAGACTGAACGGCTCAAGAGCCGGGGGTTCAGGGGCAGGCCCTCTCATGTTTAATAATATAAGAGTTGTGGAAGTGGGCATGGCCAGAGAAGAGGGTGCGGGAATTGGAGGAGCTGTTTTGGGAGAGGGTAGCCCCACCATCCTGGAGTTGAATTGAGACTCATGGATTGCCGTTCTGCTCAACTGAGCAGATTCCAAGGTCTTGTACTGAGGGGAGGGACCTTCCCTTCTGTTCCTGCAGTTGGGAGTACCTGGGCATCTTTTCACTTCCCTCCTCGGGGTCAGGGAGGAGAAGCATCTTCTCAGACCTAGGACTCCTTCTCAGGTGAGAGGGGGGTACTGGGTTGAGCTGCCAGGGCCCCTGGCCCTCCAAAGGCGGGGAGCCGCTCTCCAGTGGGGTGGCTGGCTCTTTCCTCTCCTCTCCATCCTCCTCCTCCCCTGCCGAGGCTCCATCCACCAGGGTTGCCCCCCCTCCCTTGCTGCCCAGTGCTGCTCTCACCAGCCTGTCCTTGGGGGGTGCCCAGACTGGACCCAGACACAGGTAGGTCAACGGCTTGGGGATTCGTGATGGCCGCTTCTCAGGCCTGTGATCTCTCCGAGGCCGAATCCTGGGCCTCAGCTTCAGCTTATAGATGGATGGGATTCTCTGGGGCTTCCGGAGTGTTCTCTTGCCCTTGCCTGGACATGCCTTGGCTCTCTCGGAACTGGCATCAGAGGGTGAAGGTGTGAAGGACCCTTGGCTGGCAGACACCCTAGGAGCTGAGCAGTCCTGTCTCCCTTGGACCTTTGTCCTAGTGCCCTTGGAACTTGGGCTTGCTGTTGTCCTCAGCCCACTCTCCTCAGCTCTCAGTTTCCCTTTGAGGCTTCCTGGGTCTGCAGTTACAGCTGGCATAGGGGAGCCTGGAGGGGCTGCCTTCCAGGCATGCAGGTCCACTTTAAGGAGGGGTGGGGGGCCCTGAATCAGCTCTTGGATGACTTTGTCATAAAGACCCCCAGGGCCAGGCCACCACCCACCCAGACTGGGCACGTAGACGCCACTGCGAGGAATGACTACAGATCCAGTGCCCTGGGGGCGGGCACCCGCCACTCCTAGCAGCTTCATGTTGGTTGAAAGCTCCTTCTCAAGGTTGTGATGGATGCCTTGTTCCTTGGTTCTGCCCAATGGCGAGGGTGTGCTCCTCCCTTCCTCGTGCTGTGGGCCCAGGCCCTGGGGCCCTCGAGCCTCCGCTGTCACCTGGACATCCAGCTTCAGGTCCTCCTGCCCCTCTCCCACAGAGCAGTGCTCGTGTCTGGACCCAGACAGGTTTCCAGTGATGGCTCTTAATGGAAAGGGGCCTCTCTCCAGTTCTGTGCTGGGATCTCCACTTGCAGTTCCTGCAAAGCCTCTTCCCGGAGTGGGGGGGCGAGCTGGGGGCAACCGGACGGGGATCTTGGTGGATCTTTTGACAGGGGATGGAGAGCAGACAGGCGTTGGCTCTCTGAGCTGCGAGGAAGCACCCTCAGCCTCACCCCAGGGTGGTTGCCTGGGGCCCATGAGCTTGGCTGAGCTGGGAGAACGAGGCAGGGGACACAGTCCTCTTGCTGGTGTCCCTTTGGCGATGATCTTGGGGGCTTCGAGTCTCTCGGGGTTGGGGGTCTGAGTTCCCTGGCTGGCTGTCCTCTCATGAACCAAAGTTGTGGGAGTCCTCCCCCGGGGGAGTTCAGGGGGGTGTCTCTCCTCCCTCTTCCCTGAGGAGGTACACAGTGGGTCTTGGCCCCTGGGAGTGGGTGAGGACTGGGAGCTGGGCAGGTTGTCCCCAGCTGGCAGCTGCTTCCAAGATGGGGCAAGTGACTTCTCCTGGCACCTGAAACAATGAATCATAAACTGCAGGGCCATGTAATCAAGTCCCCTGGCTCTGGGAAGGGATGGCCTTCCCCCAGCCAGCACTCCCGGGGGGGTCAGACTTCATGTTGAATGAAATAGACACTCCCTCTCCCCCATGACTGCCAGAGATACCTCCTTAGAGCAGATACTGTTAAAGCCTGTTCCTCCCACCCGATTCCTTGGGGAACAGACAGAAAGCAGCCTGGTCTGGGCCCCAGGTTGCTTCAGATCCCATGACTATAGGTCAGCAGTCTTGGGTGGAGAGGGTCTTCGTTTCTGCTGTACCATGAAATGGACAGACAGGCCTTGGGTAAATCTCTTCCCTTTATGGGCCTCAGCCTCCTCATCTGTGAAATGGGACAACGTATGACATAACTAGATGACCCTAAAGGTACTGGGTGTTTGATTTTGGTTCTGAACACCTGAGGTCCTGCTGGGATGGCACACTGCTGGGAGACCTGCTCCCCTTATCTTGGGTTGGGGTGGCCTCTGGGGATGTGGACTCCAAATCAGGAAAGGGCCCTGCCCTGTCCCTCCCCAGTACCTCAGCAATGGTGCTGTCTCTCTGAGGACCCCTGGCCTGGCCGTCTGTTCATGGTGGGGTCTAGGGGAGGAGATGGTGGGGGGCCTCAGCTTTCGACCTGAAGAGGTATATGTCTTCCAGTCCACGGGGGGCAGTGGGCTCTGAGAGCGGCTGATGGTCATCGTAGGCTGGGGCTGCGAGGGCCCATCCTGCACCCTCACTTCATGCTGCACAGGGTGGGCAGGGGGCTGCAGGAAGCTGCTTCTCTTGTGTGCTACCAACATAGCCCCCAGAGAGAGGAGAGGAGGAAAGGGTTAAACTCCTGCTGATGGGGTCCCCAGTTCCCTCCCCCAGCTGCCCCTCATCCTGAATCCCACATTAGAGACACTGGGACCCACTGGGACAGTGACAACACCAGAATTTCCTCATGGGAGGAGATTAGGGGATGAAATCTGGTTGGAGGGCCCAGCTGGGGGACTTGCTTAAAGCCTCATCTGTATTGCAAGTTCACATCCTTTACTTAGATTGCATGCTCATTTGGGATGTCTTGAGGTGCTGATGGAGATTAAGGGAAGACTAAAGACCCTTCCAAGTCATGCTTGGTGCCTCCATCAGCCAAACCTAAACCCAGCCGACAGGCCCCTGTGACCAAATGCTGATTGAGTGCTTGGCTTTAGCGCCACCTTGTGGTGTACATCGGTACTACACTATGGCTGCCGGGGATGGGGGGGTTCCCCCTAGTGCTGAGATGCCACCCACACCAGTACCTTCTACGGTATCTTTCTCCATCGCCTCGCGCACCTCTTGCCCCTGGAGATCAGACCTACCTCCCAACCCAGAGTCCCAGGGCAGGGGCTCTCAGGGGACTCACAGAGGGACGTGCACCGGCAGGGGTCATGTTTGTCCAGGTAGTGACCGAGTGTGTCCCAGCCGCCCCCCACACGCACCATCACGTGGTTCCGGAGGATCTGCAGGGGCAAGGGTGAGGTGGAGGGCAGGGTGAGTTTGTCCCCTCTCCCTGGACCGGCCTGCGGGCCTTCAGCCCTCGCTCGCATCCGTGTACACACACATACGAGACCCTTCTGTGGCTCCTGCTCTTCAGGCCTCCACTTCCTCAGAGGAAACAAGGCGCCACAGTCCTTCCCCACCTACTTCACAGGGCTCTTGGCTCAGGCTGCGGGGCGAGGGCCCAGGGAGCTGGCTCTGCCCCCGGGGGCGGCCTGGCCCAAAGAGAAGGCTTAACCGCGCCCCTGAGCTGCTGGCCGCGCCCCTGGGCACAGGCTCTTACTGGTGAGGTGGCCAGGTATGGGCGCGGGGCTCACGGTGGGCACGGGTCAGACCCGTACTAGCATCAGAACGCCCGCGCTCAGAAGTTGCACGTGAGCAGTGGCCCGTGGCTGGGCCATACAGGGAGCACAGACCTGGGGGGGGGGGGCGGGTCGCAGGCCCCTTGCTGTGACCTAGCCTGTGGGTGGAAAAGTGGGGCGTACCCTTCACCCCTACTTCTGCCCTTTAGACACCCCCTCCCCGCCCCGAACTAGGCTGAGGCGGAGGTAGATGGGGATGGGGGCTGTTTCTAACTGCCCTAATTGGGGGAGGGCATGCTTGCCAACTTTGCCAGGAATCTGGAATTCCCAGAGGGAGAGAGGGAAAGCCTTCTGATGGATAACTAGAGGTGGACGGCGATCTCCTTTCCCCACCTTTAGGCCTAGACAAATTCCCACCACAGGACGCCGGATCCTGCTGACCCCCCCCCCCCAGCACCCTCAACGCCCCCGCACCCTCCAACCCCCCACTGCACCCTCCACACCCCCCCGCCCCTCCCCAAACTTACCCGGATGAAGATAAGGGTGTTGGAATCTCCCACGCGGTACTTCCCCTCTGACACCTTGACCATGGAGAACTGAACCGGGCACGTGCAGTGGCTCACCAGGCTCTGAACCTGTGGGCAGTGGGCCCTGGGTTCAGCCCTCCCCTCTGCCCAGGAACCCAAGCGCCCCTTGCACTCTGGGTCAAGCCCAACGGGCCGCCCGCCTGCCCCTGGATCCCAGCCCCAAGGCTTCTGCAGAGTCAGGACTGGGGCCTGACAAGCAAGCAGAGAAGGCGTTCAATGACCCAACGAGAACAAGACCTTGAGTGGCGACCTACGGCTCAGCGCCCTCGTGGGTCAGCCGACAGGGGCCGTGGAGTGTGATGGTTAAGGCTGACCTTGGGGTCTGACTGCCTCCCCCGAGCTCGATTCCTTGGTGGCGGAAGTGGGTGGTCGCTCTCAGTTCACTTCCACCCCAGGACCTGCTGTGCGGGACACAGGCCTAGCGCATCACGTGCACTGGCTCACCTCCGACGCACAGCGGTCATGGAAGGTAGGCATGGGAAAGGTACATCCCCATGGTACAGAAAAGGGAACTGAGGCACAGAGAGGGCAAGTAATCTGCCCCAAAGTCACACAGCCGCAAAGCAGTGAACTAAGACTTGAACCAAGCTGTCAGAGAGGATGCTGGCGTCTGCCTTTGTAAGCACCAGCCCACGGGGTTTAAACGAGAGAGGTGTAGGGTGCTAGATTCCTAATGAAAACGGTGAGGGTTGTGGCTCAAAGTGGACACGACTTAACTAAAAACCCCCGGGTTGGGGAGTGTCAGGGTGGGGCCTGGAGCTCAAGAAGGGGGTGGCTGGCTGGGGTGGGGGGCGGGGCGAAGGAGGCGGGGCCGTGGGCGTGTCCGAGCCCTCACCAGCTGGTCCAGGTCGCGGAAGTGGCAGGGCCTGCGCGCGGGGGGCTCCGGCGGCGGGGGGTAGGGCGGGGGCAGCGCCCGCTCCAGCCGCAGCTCCTCCTCGATCTCCTCCTCCAGCCGCACCAGGCTGGGCGCCGCGACGCCGAAACGCCAGGCCCGGCGGCCCACCTCCAGCAGGCACAGCACCACGTTCTTCACGTTCTTGCGCAGCACCAGGTCCTCCGTCTCGAACATCAGCACCTCTGGGCCGGGGCGAGAGGAGAGTAGGCAGCCTGAGCCCCCAGCTAACCTCCCTGGAGAGAGCGCAGCACGTGGGAGAGCCCTGGGGCCACCCTCGACCCGGGGTAGTGGGGTTGTGGAGAAGCAGGCATGGGATGGGGGTTAGCATCTCAGGATCTTGGCGTCAGGCCAGCCCCTCGGAGGGGTCGGGGCAGAATTGCTCGGGTACTGAGTGCAGAGCAGGTGGCCGCCTAATAGGAGAGGTGGGGGCGGGAAGAGGGGACGCAGCCAAGAGAAGGAACCCAGTCCCAGCTGCCCTTCTCTCTGCTCTATATGCCAGGATGGGTTCAGCAGGAAGAAGCACCCAGGCCTCTCGCTTCCGGTAACCACCAGGCACCCCAGACTCAACACCCAAGCCTACGCATAACCTGGCAGGGTGGAGTACAGCCTCTGGAGTCTGGCTGCCAGCTTGGAATCCTGATGCTCCCAGCCACCTTGGGCTATGTGTATATGACCTTGGGCTAGTCCCAGCCTCAGTCTCCTCTTCTGTAAAATGGGAACGCAGTCTGTTTCATGCGGTTGTGGTGGGGATAGCTATATGTCTGCAGGCAATGTCTGGCCTGTGGTAAGTGCCTGATAAAACACTAGCCTTTATCAAGGCTGCATCCCTGCTCCATACTGTTGCAGCCACCAGCTGGTGTGGGGCCTGACCCTCCCCTCTGTCCTATCCCCATGGCCAAAGGCTGGAGGGTGGTGAGCATTCAGGTTCATCCCTTACACTGGGTTCAGGGCCGAGGTGATGAATGGGGCTGATATGTCACTCCCTGAGTCCTGCAAGCCCCAGCAAGACTGACCCCTCCCTAAGATCCACTTGCCTCCTCCCCACTCCACCGCAGCCCAAACACAGGCCTTCTCCATGCCCCCTCTGCCTAGAACTCCCTGCCCCTTCTGTTTATTCCCGAAGACTCAGCTCAAATCTCCGTCCTCTACTGGGTCTTTCTAGGCCTCATCGGGTGGCTGTTTCCTCCCCTCGCCCCAACACAGAAGCTCTACCTGAGTTTCTATCAGTTGGGCTATAATTTATGCATCTGCTCAGCTGTCTCTCTTGGGTCATAACTTCTTCTAGCTCTGGTTCTCAGTCCTCTCAGCACTCATTGCCCAGCCCTGTGGGTGACCCCAAAGAGACAGGTGCTCAAATCATTCGTTCAACACATTGATTTATTGGGAATTTACTACGAGATGGGAAAACTGAAGCATGGAAAGGAATGAGCTGGCCCAAGGCAAATCTGGAAGGAGGACCCCTGACCCCTGACAGCTTGAGCCTCAGAGAGGAGATGGATGCCTGGCAGGAGAAGGGTCTTGGGGGGGTTGGGGAACCCCAGGGGATTACCTTGGATGCCCATCTCCTTGCGACACCACTGGATGAAGTTGGAGATGTTGTCCCGGGCCTGGAAAGTGCGAGGCTGGGCAGCCTCGTTATAGGAAACCCCGGCCCGGGGCAGGGGAAGCCTCTGGGCTTGGGCAGGTGTCTCAGCCAGGAAGGCCAGGGAGGCCTCAGTGATGGCGTTGGCATGCTGGCACAGCACCAGGCCTGTCTCCAGCACCTGCAGGAAGTTGGCTGCGCTGATGTCCAGTCCATAGAGATCCCGAAGCCACTCGGCCAGGTCCTCCTTCATGGCTTCTAGGTACTGCTCGCTGGACTTAAAGGGCTGGATGCTGCGCACCGGAGGCCCTGGGGTCCCAGGTCTTCTCCCGCCAGCCCAGGGCTGGGACATGGCTGGGCCGGGCACCTACACTCTGCCGCAGCTGCGTCTTCCCTCCTGCCGCCCGTGGGGTGTTGGCAGGTTCCCCCTGACTCAGGGGCCCCCTTCTACTCTCTGAGAGCCTGGGGCGGCTCTGCTACTCGCCTCTGCCTTTGGCCACCACCACTGTCACCAGTGGGCTGGGCCAGGCCAGGCCCCCACCTCCCCACATTCTTCAGTCCCTGCCAGAACTTTCCTATGTGCTAGCCCTGCAGAGGCCTCACGCCCCAGCTGCCCAGTCTGCTCAGAGGTCGTCGGCTCCCAGGCCAGGTGGAGGAGAAGACGCTCCTCTCTCCCCCCAGGGCCGGAGAGGCCACGCTAGCTGCCTCCCACCCCCCACCAGCCGGCCCGGAGTCTGGCTGTCAGCCTCTCCACTTTGCTTTCCTCTCCTTGGAGACCAGCGGCTGCTACAAACACTCCTTGTTAACCCTTCCTGGCATCTGCTGCCCTGGGGCCCAGGGAGCCGAGAAGAGGCTGGGGCTGGCTTCTTTCTCTTGGTCAACCCTGGTAGAGGCTTTGGGAAATGGGAGGAGGGGAGCAGGGCCAGCGGGTACCGTGCCCCTCGGAGTTGAGTGAGCACTGTTGTTTAGGGGAGAAATAGATGCAGCCATAGAGTCCAGAGCCATAAGTTTGGCCTTGGACTCTTTCCTGAATACCCCTGTGACCTTCACATACTGTCTTCTCTGTGCCTTCATTTGCCTCAACTGTAAAATAGGAATAATAATATCTCCCTCTCTGGGGTATTGTGGGAAAGACAGGATTGGTGGATGTGGGAAGTCTCCGACTGTCAGGACTGAGGGGTCCCAGCTCCATTGATTGTCCCAGCAGCTCTGGCTGTGTGCCATGATCCCCGGCTTCTCTGGAGAACTCCCTCCATCCCCTACTCGACCCACATGATTCCCCCAGAGTGGGCTGTCAGTCATAGTTCCTCCTCCATGGCCACGGGGATGCATGCATTCAGCAAAATATTTCCTGCACACCTGCTGTGTGCCATGCGCTATTATAGTGCGTGAGGATGTTGCTGTAGGGGCTTCCTTTGTGGCTCAAACGGTAAAGAATCTGCCTGCAATGCAGGAGACCCGGGTTCGGTCCCTGGGTCGGGAAGATCTCCTGGAGAAGGTAACAGCTACCCATCCCAGTATTCTGGAGAATTCCATGGACTGAAGAGCCTGAGGGGCTATAGTCCATGGGGTCCCAAAGAGTCAGACTGAGCCACTCACACTTTCACTTTTCATGTAGCTGTAAATGAAGTCCTCACGGAGGCTGCTTACATGACGATGGGTAGTGGATGATAGATAAAAATATGAATCTATAGTGAGTCAGATGGTGATAAATACCAGGGAGAAAACGGAAGGACTACAGGAGATGGGGTGGGGGTGCGGGGTTTTCTATAAGGTGGCTAGGGAAGACTTCACTGATATGGTGATATCTGAGCAGGGACCTGAGAGAAGTGAGGAAGCAAGCCCTGCAGATGTCTGCTGGAAGGGCACCCTGGCAGAAGGAACAGCCAGGTGGGGGAATTCCCTGGTGGTCAGTGGTTAGAACTGAGCTCTTTCTCTGTGGGGGCCCAGGGTTCAATCCCTGGTTGGGGAACTAAGATCCTGAAGCCTTGTGCTGTGACAAACAAACAACCCCCCAAAAAAACCCCAGGCAGGGGGGTACTTGGCATATCCCAGGAATAGCAATGTCAGGTAGAATATAAGGAAGAGCGGAAATAGGATCTTTGCTTTACCTTTTGGAAAGTAATTTTTAGTTACCTTCTAAAGGCATCAAGACAATGATTGTTGTACCCATTCATGGATGAGGAGACAAGAAAACTGAACTGGCAGGAGGCCTGAGTTCCTCAGTATATGGATGGACCTTTCCATGAGGTTGACTGAGTGTCCTCACGACATAACAGTGGGCTTTCTCCAGAGAGACAGAGCGAGACCGAAGCCACAGGGTCTTTTATTACATAGCCTGGAAAGTCACACTCTGTCATTCCCACAACATCCTATCACTGACCCAGGTTGGCCTTATTTCATATGGGAAGGGGCTACATCAGAGTGAATACCAGGCGACAAGGGTGGCTGGGAGCCATTCTAGAGGCTGGTTACCCCCAAGATAGAGGAGCAGTTTCTTTTCCTTTCTTGCTAATAGGATCCTACTTTGTTTAGGTATTATTCATGGATAGGGTTTTCTTGAAGTTAGGGAAGATGGGCCCAGCCCCAAAGAGAGAAACTGTCAAGCCTTCCAGCCATTCTGTGAGCTCTCACTGTTCTTTAAGTTAGACAGAGTAAGCTTTTGGGTTTTCCAATCAAGAACCAAAGTGGCTAGGGGCTTCCCTGGTGGTCCAGTGGTTGGGAATCTTTCTGGCAATGCCAATGCAGGGGACGTAAGTTCAATCCCTGGTCTGTGAACTAAGATCCTCCATGCTGCAGGGCAACTAAGCCAGCATGCCAAACTACTGGAGCCTGTGCTCCCTAGAGCCTGTGCTCTCCGACCAGAGAAGTCACTGCAGTGAGAAGCTCCTTCACTGCTAGGGAGAGTAGCCCCCACTTGCTGCAACCAAAGACAGCCTGGGCGTAGCAACGAAGACCCAGTGCAACCATCAATAATACATTTTTAAAAGAGAACCAAGGCGGCTATAAGCTCCTTTAGTAAATGTAAAGATATTGGGGTTTGGGGAGGAGACCGTTGTTCATGGGTCTTTCTTATTTTTTGCATGTCTTACAAGCAGAAGTGTTTCAAGAGTGTTTATATAGTGAAAAATCTTGGAAGATGTCTTTCTCTGAAGCAAAGAACAGGTTTGGTCACTACCTGGTATAAAAAAATTAGGGTTCCCCAAGCTCAGGGTTCCTCTTACAATGCAAACCACTGCCTGTGCAGGTACTACCTAGCACCCATGGGACAGTGGGCCAAGAGAAGGTGACAGGTATGCCGATGATGCTGCATCATCAGTAATGAGGTTTTTAATCTCTAACCCAAGAGTCTTCTGTGTTTTGGCAGCACCCAGGAAAATACAGTGGGCTAGCTTGCACGTACGGTAAAATCTTAGATTCTTTACAGTTCTTCAGTGTTACCCCCACAAGGTTCTTGGAGGCTGGTCTGCTCTCTTTGTTCTACATCCCACCAAATTGCCTCCAGCAAACTGGGAGATGCCTGGAGGAAGAGACCCATGCCCCCACTTCAGACCCAGATGGAGCACTATATAGAGTTCCCCTAACAGACTGGGGTCTCCTTGACTCCAGCAACCGTATCACATCAGACAGAGGCTCTCCAGACCTGGGTTTGCATCCTCTGCCCCTCTGAATAACACTGACTCTGCCAAAACACCCCACTGTCAGGCCAGGCAACGATGGAGTTTCCCCAAGTTTCTACGATTTTTTCCTTTCCTGAGTTCCAGCTCTCACACACACATACTGAACATCCAGAAGCTACACCTGGCTCTTACCTGAGCCCTGTTTCCTATGACTTGACACCGTGTCCTCTGCTCCTTGGAGCTAAGGCAATGAGCTGGAAATGGGTGGAGTGGGGAGCAGGGATGAGGAAGGATGGGACTGAACTGAAAGGGAAGGAGGGAAAATAGTGATGCCAATAGGTATAATGCTTTACGTGTTTTCAGTGGGCCAGGTAAAGTCTGGCACTGCATGGCTATCTCTGACACACAGAAAAAGAGACGGAGGGTCAGAGAGAGAATTTACTAACACTCAGATTTTACATTTATGTGGTAGAGCTGGGAACTGACCCCAGTCTATGGGGGCCAGAGTCACTCTGTGCCTGCGTGTGCCTGCTGAATCATTTCAGTCGTGTCTGACTCTGCGACCCTATGGACTATATGCAGCCCAGCAGCCTCCCCTGTCCTTGGGATTCTCCAGGCAAGAATACTGGAGTGGGTTGCCGTGCCCTCCTCCAGGGGATCTTCCCGACCCGGGGATTGAACCCATTATGTCTCCTGCATTGACAGGTGGGTCCTTTACCACTAGTGCCACTTGGGAAGCCCCAAAGTTACTCTCTCGACCCTTTAATACCTTCCCAAGAGAGAAGGTAGGGTTTGGGATGGAAGCTCTAGAAAAGGCAGTTATTCTGCCGGTAGAATCCTAGGGGCAGATGAGCTTCTAGCCCCGCCCCCTCGTAATCCAGCAGAGGCCCTAGAGACCAGACCAAGCTCTATGGGAACTCTGTCCCATCCCTCTGCTTGATCAGGGGAAGAGGGCAGCACGACTTTGGGGAAAATGGATAAACACGGTGAGTGGGGCTGGAGGACAGGGTCTCTTGACCCCAGGGTGGACCAACAAGCTCATCACCATGGCAACCCTAGAGAAGTCGTCCAGCCTTTTCTCAGTTAACCCATCTATATACAAGCCCTCTCCCCTCTCTTTTCTGAATATTCTTGACATCTCCTCTCTCATCTTCATCTGCTGCTGTTCAGATCTTTGTCTTCTCTGGCCTGGACCACTGTAATGACTCCTACATGGGTCTCTGGCTGTCTCCTTCTGTCAGAGGAAACATCCTGAGGGATGCTCTGAGCACATCCCTGTGTCAAAATGTCCAGAGGCTCCCCAACTGCCGAAGAACAGAGCTCAAACTCCACAGCCTGGCCCACAAAGCTCCAACCTTCCTCTCCAATTCCTCATCCTTCCCACATGTCCCCAGCACCCCTTCCTGGCTGTGCCCTAGGTCTGGCCTTTCACAGCCAGAAGTCTCTTTAATGTGTTTTCCTAAATAAAAGTACAGTGGAACTTGGGGATTGCCTGGCAGGCCCGTGGTTAGGACTCTGTACTTCCACTGCAGGGGGCACAGATTTGATCCCTGATCTGGGAACTAAGATCCCACAGCCATGTGGCTTAGCCAGAAAAAAAAAAAATACAGTGGATCTTGGTTCTCTACCTATAGCAATACCAAGAACTGGCAGAATCTCTGAAAAAACTTTCTTTTTGGAAAGCTTTCAAAAGTCGTGGTTGAAATTCAAAGGTCCCTCTCTCACCTACCTCATCACCTACCAGGCGGTGTCGGGAAGCAGCAGGACATATGACATGGTTAGCCAGGTGACTACAAGCAGTTGGTAGTCAGTACACGTGGGCTGGCACACTAACTTTATTATCATTCCCCTTGTTTCCAACCTCTTTAAAGAAGATGGGCAGAGATCAACGGAAAATTTTCTAGACCTTTCTAGGGAAAACCCCAGGAGCTGTGTCTTTCCTGCCCTCCTCCTCCTTTTCTTTACTTGCAAGACTAGCTCTCCAGATCCAGCAGACCGCAGGGCACACAGTGGGGCTGGGCCTGTGTTTGCTGAGTGAGTGGTGGACACCTCGGGGTAGGTTACTTTGAGGTCAGCCCAGGAACTTCCCGCCTGCCAGGAGTGCTGCTTGGGACTGTGGAGTTTGTGCCCTGAACAACAGCAAGGGGGAATCAGGGGTGGCTGAAATCCAACCGGCAAGGTTAGGGTCAAGCCTGCAAGGACGAATAGAGGCCTTTTCCTAACTAGCCTGCCCTGCGTGCGTGTGTGTGTGTGCGGTAAGGGTGGATTTCCACTTAGTCCACCCATATCGGGCACTTTTCTGGATTGTTCTGCGCATCGGAGGCGCCCTTTCCTAATCGCGCAGAGGCGCTGTGTGCTCTCTCGCCTGCCTAGCCGGCTGCAACTCACGCTGGGCTTTCTTAAGGCAAGGCCCATTTTGAAGAATGAAATCCCGTTCCATGCAGAAAACAAAATATAGACAACCACCTGTTAAAATTCCAATCGGGGCACTTCATGGCTTCGCCCCCGAGTCCCAGCCCTGGGCCAGGCGTTTCACACAGACCCTATCTGATACCTGCTTTTCAGTAACCCTTGAGATGGGCACTGTTTCCTCTCCATTTTACAGATGGGGAAACGGGGCTTGACAGAAGCGACCAAACTTGCCCGGAACCTTCTTCAGCTAGGAAGTTCAGGGACCTGGGAAATCAGGCCCTCCTTCGCCCAGAAAATCCTGCACACTCGGGAAACCCTCTCTTGGAATCCTGCTGGCCCCGCGCATCTCATGCACGTCCTTCGGGCGCCTGCCTTTTGGGGGGAGGTCAGGTTAGGCGCCACAGTCGGGGTACCTGGGAGGGCCCTTCACTGACCTCTCCACACCCCTCAATACCCGTGCAGGCGCGAAGGCCCCCTTGTGGAAGAAGGAGCTGGAGGAGCCCCGGGCCTGCGAGGCAGAGGCGGAGGCCCAAGCCGCGGAGGAGGAGTCGGAGTCGGAGGAGGACGAGGAAGAGAGGCCAGCGGAGGAGAGCGCGGCCGAGGGCGAGGCCAAGGCCGGCGGGGAGGCCGAGGGCGGCGAGGGCCGGGAGCGGGGCTCGGTGTCCTATTACCCGCTGCGCCAGGAGTCCAGCACCCAGCAGGTGGCGCTGGTGCGGCGCGCGGACAGCGGCTTCTGGGGTTGGTTCAGCCCCTTGGCGCTGCTCGGCGGCCTGGCCTCGCTGGCCGACAGGTGAGGGCGCGCCCCGCGGCGGGGGCGGGATGCCCGGGGCGCCCGGCGCGAGCCAGCGGCGCGGTGCCCTGAGCGCCCCGGTCCCCGCCCGCAGGAAGCGGAGCCCTCCGGAGGAGCCGTGCGTGCTGGAGACGCGGCGGCGGCGGCCGCGCGGCGGGGGCTGCGCGCGCTGCGAGATCCTTTTCTGCAAGAAGTGCAGGAACTTGCACAGCTCGCCGGGCTACGTGGCGCACTGCGTTCTGGAGCACCCGGATCTGGAGAAGGCGCGGCCTGCCCACGGCGGCCCCTGAGCGCCACCCCCCGCCACCACCGCTCCCGGCCTCTGTAGCCCTCCATCCTCGCCTCCACCCCAACTGCCCGCAACCCGCTCCCCTCTTCGCCGACGTCGATCACGTGCCGGGGAGCCGCCGTGCCGGGGAGCCGCCCTTCCTGGGCGCCCGCTCTCGGAGCGGACCAGCAGACGCGTCCCCTATGTGGCGGCCCCGCCTGTCATCAGTGCGGAGCCCAACATCATCTTCTGGAGGTCCGTTCCTGCAACAGCGCCTCCCCGGTCAGCACGCGCCCACCTGACTCCCGTCCCCTGCCCACAGCCTTCACACTTATCTCTTGGGTTATTTCAGGTTCCTTCTGGCCCGGTGGGTACAGGCATCGCCTAAAGTAAATAACCCCTCTGGGAAACTTGCCCCTCCCCTCAAATCCTCCAATAAAGCCTCTGATCCAAGTGCCAGTGCCTAGAGGAGGGGCAAGGACCCCGGTGAGCGTGATGAGGATCAACTCTCCTTGCCCTTCCCCCGGGTTCAAGCCGGAGGGAAAAGGGCAGGCGGAGGGCCGCCTCCCAGCAGCTCGGGGCGGAACCAAGCCCTTGCAGCCAAGGGCAGTCAAAGGCCATTCTCCCCACCGCGCGCCGAGAAGAAAGAAGGCAGGCTCCGCGCCAGGAATGCCCACTGGGAGCTGAGGGCTGAAGCCGGCCGGACCTTTCTCCCCTCCGGCGGGAAGGTCGCTCTGACTGCGGTCAGTGTGTGCCGACGAGGCCCTGGCAGGTGTGGAGTACGCAGAACTAGAGAGTTAGCCCAGAAGCCTGCAGAGACTGAAGACAGGGAGGCTGCGGAGCTGGGTCCTTCTCCAGGAATCCCAGCTATTCTTGGCCGGCCAGCGGGAGCTCCTGGAATGCTTCGTGTGTGGCCAGGACAACAGGGCCATTATGAGCACTGGGGCTCTCCCAGTCTACAGAGGCCCCCAGCACCTGCAGCAGCCAGACCTCCAGAGAGGCCCCTGTCCTCCTGGGGCCTGCATCTAGCCTGGAGGGTGAGTGGGTGAAGGACATTTTACTTTTTGAGGAGAACAGCAGGCCCCCTCTCCCCATCACGGCTACACACACGCACAGCTCACTGGGGCCGGCTGGGACAAAGAAGAACATGGTTGCCCCCTCCCCAGCATCCATGCCCGCCAGCTCTCACTGGATACTGGTCCAAGGAAGCTGCTTCCCTGCTCCAGGTCCACTGGCCAGGAGCACCTCTTTATTCCAACCCTGCACCCCCCCCCAAAAAAAAAAACCAGGGCCCAGCAGGTCTGCTTTGGTCTCCTTGTTCTGGGTCCTGCCTCTCCTGAGGTCTGAGACTCTGGTACCCAAACCATACAAGCTTTCTGGAGGCAGGGCTTCTGATTAAATAAGACACAGTTCTCTAAGGACCAAGTCACGAGGTACTGAGGGGAAGGGACAGTCTGGGAAAGTGTCCCAACTTCTCTGCTGAGTTTGGCAGTCTTCCTGGTTGTCCAGTGCTGTGGCCTCATGGACAGGAACTGCACCTTTGGGGCAGAGACAATATCCCCAAGGCCTGGGGAGGAATGAGTCCCTGGGGAAAGGGCCCATGGGGTCTGGGACCCTTTTAAGCTTCTCGTTGAGTTGATCCCACAATGGTCAATGTCTCGGGACTTCCCTGGTGGTCCAGTGGTTAAGACTCCGTGCTTCCCCTGCAGGGGGGCAGGGGTTTGATCCCTGGCTGGGAAGTGAGATCCCAAATGCAATGTCTTGACAGCACAAAGACATCCTCCAGGGAACAAACGCAGACCAACCACCTTTCTTGCCCAGGCTTCTGCGGGGAGGCTCAGAGGTTTGTCTGCCCTTGGGGCAGGGGGCACACATTGGCCATGAAGGCACCAGGAGTTCACTAAGAGGTGGGGGCGTCTTCAGAACAGGGCGCCCCCTGAGTTGGCGTGCCAGCAGCCCATCCAGGGCAGCTCTGTGGCCCAGCGGCCTGAGGTGGTTGTCTGGAGTTTGGCTTGGTCGAGGCGCCAGAAGCGGTCGTCCCTGAAGAAGACGATGGCGCCGTCGGGCCTGGGCAGGGCGCCGCTGACCTCCTCGGGGACGCCGCCCCAGTCCTGCAGGCCTCGGGGGTAGTAGGGCTCCACCTGCAGCCCTCCTGGGGCCAGCACATAGTAGCGAGTGCCTTTGAAGAGGACGAGGCGGCGCAGAGGAGGGAAGAAGAAGGCAGCATCGGGGTGGCGGGGCAGGCCCCCGGCCCCGCACAGCTGTGGGGAGCCCCACACTGGCTTGCGGCCCCGGAACCTCCAGCATCGACTCCCTGCGGGATGTCGGAAGGGCCAGGGTGAGTTGGCGGCTCTCGCCCTCTGGCTATGTACCCCACCCCTGTCCCCCCACACCCCTACTTCCCATCGAGTTGGAGCCCAAGGTGGTTAGTATTCATGATAACCAAAATGGATCAGTGATAAACCGCAGAGGAGGAACTGCTGCGGCCTCAACTTCCAGCAGGTGTCAGCAGAGGGCGGGGGAGCGCTGAAGGACCCTCCTCACTCCTGGCAGGAAGCAAGCCCCCTCCCCGGTGAGGAATGGACTTCCCGCAAGGCCAAGGGCTTCCTCCAAGGCCATTACTACCAACAGTTCTGTAAGGGTGGGGATTAAGGGTGGGGATTTTTGTTTCCATCACTACTGTATCCCAACACCTCCAACCCAGTGTGCAGAAGGCACTCAGGATTGGTCGAATCAATGAATAAACACTTTTTTCTCATGTCATATACTGCACATTCTTCAGATATTATGTTCTTTTAATCTTCCTTCCCCAATGAGGCTGAGGGATTCTCTTCCCCATTCAACAAATTCAAGCACCAAGAGAGGTGCTGGAGAAGACTCTTGAGAGTCCCTTGGACTGCAAGGAGATCAAGCCAGTCGATCCTAAAGGAAATCAGTCCTGAATACTCATTGGAAGGACTGATGCTGAAACTGAAGCTCCAATACTTTGGCCACCTGATGCAAAGAGCTGACTCATCTGAAAAGACCCTGATGCTGGGAAATATTGAAGGCAGGAGGAGAAGGGGGTGACTTAGGAGTAGATGGTTGGATGGCATCACCGACTCAATGGACGTGAGTTTGATCAAACTGTGGGAGATAGTGGACAGGGAAGCCTGGCGGGCTGCAGTCCATGGGGTCACAAACAGGTGGACATGACTTGGTGACTGAACAATAACAAAGAGTTAAGCGACAGGCCCAGCCTCACACAGCTAGGCTTCTAAAGAAGGGTCATTCTTCTGCTGTATTGCAGAGCTCTGGGCTGTCCTCTGCTTCCCTAGTCTGTGAAACGCTTCCACCCTCTCTCTCTGGGACAACCTGGGCATCCGTGCCTCCCTCCCCCTAATCCATTACTAAAGGAATCTCCTGGGAGAGTTCCTGGGGCTGCAGGTTCAGATTGCAGTTGAGGCTCCTCCCCTCTTTTGACCTTGGGCAGATTCTTCCCCGCTAGGACTCAATTTTCTCATCTGACCCAGGGCTGGTACCTTTAAAGAAGTAGAAGTCTCCATCCTCCAATGACACGGCGGCAGCGTCAATGTGTGGGGGCAGCCCCGCCCACCTTTCCCGCAGTGGGCGGGGCTCTGAGACGTTGCCGTCAGCTGTCACCTCCCAGAACTGGTTCCCTTGAAAAATGTACACGCGCTGTTGTCCGTCTGCCCGGGGCCAAGAGAGAGTTGAGGAGTGACCGTCAGCCTCCTGCCTTCCTTCCAGGGGAGGTGCTTCCCTAGAGCCCAGCTTCCCAAACTGATGAGAGAGGACCCAGCAGAGAGGATGCCGTGTGCACAGCTGGGACAGAAGGAAAAGTGCAGGAGGGAGCAGGGGTTTGCTTGGCGTGGGCTTGCTACCCTGAGGATGCTTGTGACTGGGATTTCTGGATTTTATAATTGCCACCCTCCCAACCTTGTACTTCAGTTCCGGAGACCCCTGGAGATGCTGGGGGGAGGAAAGAAGAAAGCGAGGCACCGGTGGGACCATCTTACCTACAGTGATGGCATCGAAGGAAGAATGGCAATATTTAGGACCTTGGGTTTCTAGGCGCCTTCCCTGGAGTCTGAGGGGGTCCCAGGCCTCAAAGTCAGTGAACAGCTTTCCTGGGAGCTGGATGGCCACTGAGCCCCCCTGGGGCTTCCCTTGGTGGGGGGAGGAGGAGGAGGGAAGCAGGAAAGAACACACACTGGTTAGGGGGAGATGTTAAGAGCTCAAGACCTCCCCCTTGGTTCATTTCATTATCTGACAGGTGCAGGAAGGAGAGCAGGGGTGGGTGGTGGGGGTTAAGAGTTATCTTTGGTTGTTGGTGTTAACTATAGCACCAAATTCTGAAGTCCTCTTTCCTACCCCACAGTCTGTGAAAGGGTAAAATCGGAGTGGGGAAACAAAGGTTTGGAAATAAGAAGGGCAAAGGGTCCTCTTTCCTGAGTCCTGGACAATGCAGATAGTAGAAGTGAGGAGTTCAGGGGCCCAGGCTGTGATGATGATAGCAGTGATGATTACATCACTGCACTTCACTTGTGAGAATGAGGCAGAGTCCACCAAGCTTAGAATTTGGCCTTAGTTCCTGAATCCTGGTCTGCACCTTCCTAGCTGTGTGACCTTGGACAAGTTATCTAGCCTTTCTGAGCCCCATTCTCTTCATTTATGGATAAAAAGATACTTCTTGGGTGTGTAAAGTGCCTGGCCCATGGTAGACACTCAAGAAATATCAGCTGCTATTATTTTGTTTGTGTAGATTTCTTGGGCTACAAAGCATGTTCAACAGCCTTGTGAGGATAAGCAGGGCCTAAATTACTCCCCCCTCCCCCTCTCTTTTTTTTCTTTAAGGTAAAATTGAGGATTCGAACAGAGGAAATGCTTTGCCTATGAGCAACTGCTAGTCTGATATGAAGTGGAGACTTGATCCCAGGGATCCTGGCCCTGTCCACCGCCCCCAGGTACTCAGGGATGCAGCCCCCCAGGCCGAGGCAGACCTTGGGTCCAGATAAGTCTCCGGGCAGCATCACGGGTCAGTTCATTCTGGGGAAGACCTTGTCTAAGTCCACCACCAGGCAGAGACCCAGACTGGGGGGTGAGGAGGGAGGGTTGGGTTGGAAGAGTGGGCATCAACGTCATGGAGGCTAAAGTTTGGAAGAGAGCCACTGGAGCTGGGAGCAGGAATGATGGGGTAGGGAGGCGGGCAGTGGAGGCAGATGAGAGGAACTGCGCGGCCGGGGGTTGGGCAGGAACAGACAATTGGAACGCAGAGGAGAGCTGTGCCCAGGAATGGATGGGTTGGGATGCTAGAGGCCAGGTGTAGGGAAGCAGCAGAGCGGGAGATGAGGCTTTTCAGATTTGAGGGGAGCCTGAAGCTATAGATCGGAAAGGACCAGTGATGGGGAAGCCAGATTCTTGCGCTTAGCAGGGGGGAATCCTATTTGAAGAGCCCGCGTCCGAGCCTTGGGGGGACCTGGGTTGCGGTGGGGGGCACAGGGGGCGGGTAAGGGCGCAGGGTCGTGCGCGCCGGAGGCTCTCACCATACAGGCTCTGCACGGCCAGCACGTCGTCCCAGCTGAGCAGCGCGTCTCGGCCCAGCCTCTTGTAGTAGGGCGCCATGAGCGCGCGCGGCGCGGCCGAGTGGGTCAGGCCGAGCGTGTGGCCGATCTCGTGCGCCAGCACCACGAACAGGTTGCGGCCGCGCCGGCGGCTCAGGGACCAGCGCTCGTCGCGGTCGAAGTGCGCTTCCCCGCGGCGGGGCAGGAAGGCGTGCGCCAGGGCACCCCCTGCAGGCGGCGCGGCCGGTCAGGGCAGCTGGCGCCTCCGACCCCCCCACCGCCCCGCGCAAACGCCGTTGGCGTGGGTGTGGGTGCTTTTCTAACGGGTGATTTCCCTCCTAATTGAGTCTGGCAGAGGCGGAAGAGTGGAGCAACGCACGGATGACGGCTGTGGGTCTGGACGCCTCGGAGGCAGCGTGGTGTGCAAAGGGCATGGGGCCAAACTGCCTGGCTTGCAATCCTGGGTTTAACCACTTATCCTAGCTGCCGTGACCTGGGCAGACAGCTTAAGGCCTCTGTGTCTTAGCTTTTAGATCCGAGAAATGAGAATGTTGATTAAGAGAGTCGATCCTCGCGGGGCTGTTCTGAAGATTAAAAAGGGATGTGTGCACAGCCCATAGGGCTTCCCAGATGGTGCTAGTGGTAAAGTACCCTCCTGCCAACGCGGGAGACATAAAAGACATGAGTTCGATTCCTGGGCGGGGAGGATCCCCTGGAGGAGGGCATGGCAACCCACTCCAGTATTCTTGCCTGGAGAATCCCCATGGATGGAGGAGGCTGGAGAACTACAGTTTCATGGGGTTGCAAAGAGTCTGACATGACTGACCACAAGTACATGTCACATGTAATACTTAGAGCCTACTGTGGGTAATAACTACTACTTATTTTTGAAGAGATCAAGGATTAGGGATCAGTGGTTACCCCAGAAGGGGGCATAATGACACTTCTGAGGTGTTGGTAACGTTGTTTCTTCATCAGGGTGCTGGGTGTGTTTATGGGGAGATATTGGCTTCTTTATTAAGAAGTATAGAGAGAGGAATTCCCTGGCAGTCCAGTGGTTAGGATTTGATTCCTGTCAGAGAACTAAGGTAACTAAGAGCCTGCATGCCTCTGAGTGCAGCCAAGAAATCAAAGAAAAGAAAGAAAAAAAAAATACTTGTATTCAT
Organism: Antilocapra americana; assembly: GCA_007570785.1. NCBI lineage: Eukaryota > Metazoa > Chordata > Mammalia > Artiodactyla > Antilocapridae > Antilocapra > Antilocapra americana. Next base: position 39,471,071 of record ML664177.1, read on the forward strand.
TTGTTCTTGCCTTCCCTCTGCCAGGGCCCTCTGGATCTCTGCTTCCCTGCTTGTAATAGGCATGAACAGAGGCAGCTGGGCTGGATCAGTCATTCTCAAGCTTATAGCAGGGCCCAGATGCAGTTTTGTAGTTTCTAGAGCCCTATCCCCTCATAATTCACTTTCCCCAAGGGTCAGCAAACAGCATTGCAATGATGCTGGTTTAGAAGCCCATTGAAAGTCCTTCTGACATGGCCTTCTTGGAACCCAGGCCAGGAGGGACTGACACAAGTTGGGAGGTTGCCATCAGAGGGAGCCTCCTGGGGCATGGAGAGCCGGCCATGAGGAGGAGTGTGGGAGTGTGTGTGTGTGTGTGTGTGTGTGTGTGCGCGCGCGCACACACACACACACTAAGTCGCATCTCATTCTTTGTGACCTCATGGACTGTAGCCTGCCAGGCTCCTCTGTCCATGGGATTCTCCAGGCAAGAATACTGGAATGGGTTGCCATGCTCTCCCCGAAAGAATCTTCTTGGCCAGGGATCAAACCTGCATCTCTTATGTCTCCCAGATTGGCAGGTGGGTTCTTTACCTCTAGCACCAACTGGGAAGCCAGCGTAGGTGGAATACTTGCTTCTAATTTTGAAAATGCCTCAAGCTGTTTTGAGCCATGTAAGCCCTTATTGTGTAACCCTCACCATGATCCTGGAAGACAAGATGGGCAAGTTTCAAATGGAGAAGACATAAACTCAAACGAACACCAGTTTCAAATCCGAGAGCTGACTCGCAGTCCAGTGCTGTCTTAGTAACCAGTCCACCTGGGTACGGCTATCAGCGTCTCATGGCGGTATTGTGGGTGAAGGGAGTTACATGCAAGTACATGTGAGTGGTACATGTGGACTCTTGTAAAGCCTGGATTTCTCCCAGTCCTACCCTGGGACCCAGGAGCAGGGCTTGGAAGTGGGTTTTGCTCTGAGTGCGCTTGATGGAAAGTAGGAGGGTGCAAGGGAGGTAGGGGCCCAAGTTCCCAGGCCACACATGGGCTTAAGTTGCCATCCCGAAGGGGTCTGATGAGGTCTCCTTGCCTCCCTAGCGGAGAGGAGATACACAGATCACCTGTATTCAGGTCACGAAGGCCAGCGCTGGGCAGACCAGGATGAGAGCAGTTTACATGATAACTAAAGGGCAGTAAGCCTTTAGTTTTGGGACCAAACAGGAGAAGAGTCTGGGCTGTGGGTGTGTGAAGCGGTTGGCATGGAGGGGATAGAATGTCCCTTGCCCTGAATCAGTGACTGTCCAGTGGGTGGTGGGAGGGTAGGGGTGGAGTTGTGGTGGCCTCCAGGTGTTTTTAGAGCCTTGGTCTGAGGGAACATCCACTCCTGGAGAACAAGAGAGGCACCGCCTGACAAGAGGCAGGGGATGGAGGACAGGACCCCAGGAGGTTCTCCCAGTAGATATAATACTCCTTAGAGTTTGCAAAATACTTTCCATGCAGAACCTCATGTGACCAACCCTTCAGCCATGTGGCACCTAAGAGAGCAGGGACCACTGTTCCCATTCTACAGGTGGGAAGACTGAGGGTTCTCTGGAGGGGGTTGCAGCCTGGCCAAACCTAAAGGGGGAGCGAACCCTCCACTGCCCTCTCCAGACTGCGTCTCCTAGTTGGGGGCTTCCCTCCTGCCCTGTAGGAGAGAGGCTCGGTGTCAGCACCTGGGCCATCGAAGGCGTTGTTCAGCCCATCGTTGTGGTCCCCTTGGAAAAAGGCGAGGCGGATGTCAGCGGGGCCTGTGGCCGGGGCCTCCCAGAACTCCAGCGCCGAGACGTTGCTCCACAGCTGGAAGGCGGCACGCACGGCCCCCCGGACTGCAGGCTCGGGCAGGTGCTGGGGCCAGTTCACCAGGCGGTAGGAGAGATGCCGTTTGTACCACTTGTTGCCTGCCATCAGAGAGGCTGTGTCAGTCACAGCTGCTGCAGAGCCTGGGGCTGGCCCTGCGGACCCTTTTGATGGGGGAGATCGGCCCTCCTCCAGGAAGTCCCTGAACTGGTGAAGGAGACACAGCCTTGGCCCCGGGAAGCCCCCCACTGGTGGAGACACTGCTTTCAGACCAACAAAGCGACCTTTATCCTCCACAGTCCCTAGTCCAGTGGCTTGGCCTGGGGAGGTCCCTGTGTGATGGGGGATGTGGAGCCTCGAGTCAGGAAGGATCCCCAACCCCAAGGACTCTTGGGTCTGGGGTCATCTTCCCCAGTGTCTGGACCAAGCTTGAAAATGGAGCCCCACCTCTTGCTGGTAGCAGATCCCAGCCCCTCCCTACAGTGTGGGGGCAGAGGAAGGGGGGCCATGGGGGCCCCGTAACCGCGACTCCCCTCCTCCCCACCCCTCTCACTCCCCTGCTGTCTCCCCTTTCCCGTGCCCCTGGGCCTGCGCTGACAGGAGACCACAAGGCCCATTTATTTGAGGTCCTTCTCTGACCCCTGGCCCTCCCCCCTCACTTCCTCAGGGACTCTGCAGAGCTCTGAGGTGAAAACAAATAAGAACAAAGGGTGTGTTTTGTCACTGACCGAGAGAAGTTTTTCCATTTCCACTCAGCGAAGAGTTCCTATTCCTTTGCCCCAAACTGCAGTTCTTCCCCAAGGCCGGAGCCTCTGGCCTCTTGCCTGAGTCCCCAGTAAACCACGTCCCTCTGCAGTCATCGGTCACCCAGGACCAGAGTGCTCAGAAGGTCCAGCTCCCAGAGTTTTTCATGGGCTATTTCTGAGCCCTGCAAGCTCAGGGACTGAGACTGATTCCCAAGTGGAAGACTCGCATCTCAGAGGCAGAACTCCTGGGAGCGCATGAGAATCACGTTATCTTTTGGGTCTCAGTGTCCCATGTGGATTCGATCCCTGGGTGGGAAAGATCCCCTGGAGGAGGGCACAGCAACCCACTCCAATACTCTTGCCTGGAGAATCCCATTGACAGAGGAGCCTGGCGGGCTACAGTCCATTGGGTTGCAAAGAGTCGGACACAACTGAAGCGACTTAGTACTCACGCGTGTCCCAAATGGACCAGACTTCCTGCAGCATGGGTGATGAGTGGGCAGGGCGGGCCTGACTGTGTTGGAGGACAGCCCCCTCTCTCCTTGGAGCTGGGACCAGGTGAAGCTTCAGACCTCCTGCCCTTTTATCCTGGGGCTGTCCTTGCCTTAACCAGGGAGGAGGGGTGAAGTCATGGACATCTGGCCATCTCCTTATCCATCTCTCTGCTTTGTTTTGCAGAGACTGAGACCAGGAGGAAGGGACTCAGCATGAGTGAGTAGGGACTTCTTTGGTCATCCAGGAGTCAAGACTCTGCCCTCCTCAAGCAGGGGACACAGCTTCGATCCCAGGTTGGGGAACTAAGATCCTGACTGTGGCATGGCATGGCCAAAAAAACAACAAACAAAAACAAAAAGTAAAGATAAAACCTCTTAAGAAAAAAAAAAAAAGAATGAGTGATTAGTGGAGCTTGGCCCTGAGCCCAGGCCCCTGATAAGCAGGCACATTGGCTAAGGCTTATAAATTTGCCTAAACATCGCTTCTTTGTGTCACAGCAGGGGCCCTTCAAGAACTGAAATTCTCCTGAATTCTCAGGAGAGCAGAAGAGCTGAGCCACCCTCTCCCTCCTCTCCACCCCTCCACACACCATGGCAATGGGGAGGGACTGTCCCTTCTCCCACCCCAGAGCCAAGCTCCACTCAAGGCAAGGCTGCCTCCTGGGCCTGTAGGGCCTGGCGTCCACCCAACCTCTCCCAGCCAGTGAGCAACCCTCAGGGAGGGAAGAGGGAAGGATCTAAGGAAGGGAGGGAGCCCAGGAGGGCAGAGGAAGGCCTGGAGTCCAGAGGCTCTGCCTGAGGGCTCACTCCATGCCAGGAACGCTTCTCTTTGACAAGTCCTCACTGGGCACCAGACAGGCTGGCGTTGGGTTCCTCCCCACCCTGCTATGGGCAAGCCACTCTCAGACTCTTTCCCCGCCACCTTCAAGCTTCTAGAAAGTATGAGGCAGCTCCTCCTGCCTTTTTGCAGCGAGGGGAGCCCCTCACTCTGTGGGCAAGAAGTGGGGAGGCTAGGGAGGACAAACAAAAAGGGGAGTTGAGAGAAATGACTAATTGTCCTTAGGAGCAGAGCTGGGTGAGGGGCAACAGAGCAAGGAACCACTGGGCCAGCAGCCTGAGCCTTTACACCCCCACACCCCGTTTTCTTCTAGATGTGTGTCCTTGGAGCAGGCCAGCCACTTTGGATCCCCATCCCAAACTCCTGGCTAGGCAGGGCTGGTTTCCATGGCGACCCTCAGGCCATCAGTAGCACCTGGCATGCACCGCCTACATTTTTGCCCCAAAATCCAAAAAGGAGGAGGGAGAGGGAAAAAGAGATGGGGAAGGGCAGAGAGACTCCTTGCTTGGGAGGACCTTGAAGTTCTGATTCCCAACAGGGAACTGATATTATGGAGAGAACATGGGTTAACATCCCAGTGCCTCTGCTTACAACCTCGAATATCAAATTATTTGAATCTTTCCAAGCCTAAGTTTCTTTACTTGCAAAGTGGGGTTGGTAAGACTCACCTCCTGGTAAAAGTGAAATAGCAAATGGAAAAGCAACAGGAAGCTGCCTGGCATGTGATGGGTGCTCATTCAATATCCCCGCTCCTTCCTTTTATAATCCAGATACATCCCCTGGGACCCTCACCTGCATCAGCTCTGGGAAGTTTTGAGAGCACTGAAAATCAGGCCTGTAGGCACAGAGGGGACTGGGTGCTTGGAATGAGGTTGCTGGATTCAGCAAAATGAAAATATGGAACATCTAGTTCCATGTGAACTTTGGATAAACAGCAAATACTTCTTCTTTTTTTTTTTTAGTATAAGTATGTGAAAACAAAACAATTACTTGTTTTTCATCTGAACTTCAAATTTAAACGGGCATGCTGTGTTTTATCTGGGGACCCTGGAGCCCAATTTCATCAGTATAGCATTCATCCACATCATGGAAAGTCACTGGCCTAGAAATCCACATCATTTTTTACGCAACTACCTATGTTCTGGGGTTTTTCACATCACTTTATCCTCTCAATGACAAGAATGCTTGGCTACTGTGTGGCCCTGGGAGAGTTTCCCAAGCTCTTTGTCCCTCATTTTCCCCATCTGTAAACTGAGGGTGAAAAGGGGACCCATCTCATATGGTTGTTATTGAATAAAATGAGTTAATCCATGTAGAACCATCCTTGGTACATCATCAAGACTGAGTAGCCCCCCAGGCTCCTCCGTCCATGGAATTCTCCAGGCAAGAATACTGGAGTGGGTTGCCATCTCCTTCTCCAGGGTAACTTCCCAACCCAGGGATCCAACCAGGGTCTCTTGTATTACAGGCAGATTCTCTACTGTCTGAGCCACCAGGGAAGCCCATTAATTATTACATTTTCTTTCCTAAGGCATAGGAAGTGCTCATTGCCTGCCACGCTCACAGCTCCACTCTAGGGAACGTCTTCCCACCCAGGAGGTAAAGGAAGTCAAGCTGCTGTGGTTCATGTTGTGAACCAGAGGGAAATTGTCTAGTCTGGCCACTGCTGTCTGGACAGAGGGGGACAGTGTCAGGCAATGAGATGGAGAAGGATGGATTGATGTTCAAAGGAATGCTCTAGCACTTTTTACAATAGCTAAGACATGGAAGCAACCTAAATATCCATCAACAGAGGAATGGATAAAGAAGATGTGGTACATATATACAATGGAATATTATTCAGCCATTAATAAAAATGAAATAATGTCATTTGCAGCAACATGGATGGACCTAGAGAGTGTCACATGAGTGAAGTAAGTCAGACAGAGAAGGAGAACAATCATATGGCATCCCATATATGTAGATCTACAAAGAAATGATACAAATGAACTCACAAAACAGACAGACTCACAGACATAGACAACAAACTTACGGTTGCTGGGGAGAAAGATGGGAGGATGAGATAGCTAGGGAGTTTGGGATCGACATGGACACACTGGGGCCTCCCTTGTGGCTCAGCTGGTAAACAATCCACCAGCAATGTGGGAGACCTGGGTTTGATCCCTGGGTTGGGAAGATCCCCTGGAGAAGGGAAAGGCTACCCACTCCAGTATTCTGGCCTGGAGAATTCCACAGACTGTATAGTCCATGGAGTCAGACACGACTGAGCGACTTTCACTTTCACTTTCTTTCATGGACACACTGCTATATTTAAAATGGATAACCAACAAGGATGTACTGTATAGCAAAGGCAACTCTGCTCAGTGTTATGTGGCAGCGTGGGTGGGAGGGGAGTTTGGGGGAGAATGGATACATGTATACGTATGGCTGAGTCCCTTCGATGTTCACCTGAAACTATCACAACATTGTTAATCAGCTATACTCCAATACAAAATAAAAAGTTAAAAAAAAAAAGAATGCTTCAAATTGGATAGTGATAAATGGACTCCATCAGTTCCTCCCTTGGGGCATGAGAAAATGAGATGCTTGCCTGGAGGCCACATCCCTGTGCTCAGGTGGTATCCCGAGTGCCCAGGGGGCATCGCTTCAATTCTCTGGGATACCAGCTCTAGCCTGGACTTGTCACTATTGAGACTGTCTGGGGCTTCATTTTCCACTGTATTCTCACAAGTCCCTTCCCCTTGGTAATCAGGGCCTCTCCTTCACAGATGTTTCAGGTGAGGAAACAGCCAAGTGACACAGCCCAGGTCACACAACTAAACTCAGAGCCCCAGATCCATCCAAGGCTGTTGCTCCAGCTCACAATGCCGGGAGGCGTCAGGATGCCCCCTCACTTGGATGACAAGGTCACGAGACTGAGAAGGAAACTGCAAAGCGGATTTTCCTTCCGGGCATCCCAAGGCAAGGCCCCTCCTGGTGTTTTTCTTGGGAAGTTCCGTTTATGCTCTGAACATTAGCTCATCTCAGTAGGTCAGTCCCAGTCAGAAATAATTCATCCTGAGATAATTCCCTCAGACCTTATTTCCCCCAGGGGATTGGGGAAGGCAGATTCCCTTCCCTGGGGACAAAGGAGGAATAAGGGACATTTAAATAGATTACTACACCTCCTACTCCTTACTGGGGAGTTTACCAAGAGTTCTCTGGGGGTCATGGCAAGGCTACCACCAGAAGGGCTCGTACTTGGGTCACCTTTCCACCTCCCACTCCCCTGACCACTCCACGGAGGAGGCTCCCTTCCTTGAAGAAACCAGGCTGGAATGGGACTTAGGAATGCTCATAACTGTGGCCAGCATAGTTGGAGACATTGATTGCTTTAGGATAATGTAGACAAAGGAATTCATTATAGTAGTTATATAAGGTTAATAGGGTTTTATTGCTAAAGCAGTGCTGCTAGACTGTCTCTTAGTCCTCTTTCCTCTTTCCAAACTGTCTCTTTGTCCTCTTTCCTCTCCTCATAAGAATGGAAATAGGTTAATAGAATAAAACAGTTTCAAGCTTAAGCCCCTCTCTCTAGCTTCTACATAGTTGCACCTAATAAGAGAAATGTAACCTTTCTACTTAGATTGATGTACTTTTCCAAAGTATGCTGGAGACATTCAAATGGTAAACATACTAATGTTAAATCTAATTATGCAGAAATCCAGCTCTTGCAAGGAAAATGAGCTTAAGGTTAAAGTTGATGATAGGCAGAAAACAAGATTGTATAGAATAACATGTGACATAATGTGTGTGTTTCTTGGGTATAAAAACTGTAAACCAACATCACCACACAGCGACTCAGCTCATCGACGCCACTCATCCCTCAAGACCCCCGGACCCGCTGGGGCTGGACCCCGGCATCACATTGCTCCTCCATTCTGCCTCATCCTTCCCCTCTGCTGTCCAGAAGCACGGGGGGATGGAGAACATGCCGACTCCAAGGGCATCTTGGCCGCAGAGTCTGGACCCCCAACGCTCCTCTCTGTTCTACCAGGAAGGCATTCGGGCAGTACTGGGCACCCAGAGGGGCCACACGTGTGGACACAGTGGTACCCAATTGGCAAACACCTGGAAACACCCATCCTCCGACAGCTGAGGGGAACGGCCCACAGTTTCCTTACAAATCAGCCAAGAAATAAAACACATAGCATGCCTTCTGTTCTGTTCCTAATGGATATTGTCAGCCAAAGTCGTTAATGCAAATTAAGAGACAATGGCCCTGAGTGCTCATAGTAAAATTAATAATAGATGAGAACCTGACTGAGCAACCTCGTCTTGTTAGAAATCTGGAAAACTGCAAAAAACTGAGCAGAGAAAATTAGACTTAGTACAGACAAGACGTTAAAATTACACAGTCAAACTTGTTATTGACATAGAATTGACAAGAACCAAATCTTCTTCATAAATCTTAGATCTGTAACATCTGATCCTGGGAGATTGGATTTGGACAAAGAAGAAGAAAATGGAGGAGGAGAAAGAATGGAAGAAATATCTCAAAACTACACAAGGAGAAGTAAAATGGCAAAAACTGTGATGTGAAAATGTGTAAAGCTGACAAATTCAGAGAGTTGGGAAGGAGGTTGATCAGGGTTGCCAGCAACTGAGGGGCAGGGGAATGGGACAGACTGCTTCCTTGTAGGAAATGGGGTTTCTTCTTGAGGCGATGGAAATGTTCTGAAATGAGACTGTGGCGATGGTTGCACAATGCTGTGAATATACTAAAAATCACTGAATTGTTCATTTTAAGTGGGTAAATTGTATGGTACCTGAATCGTATTTCCATAATGCCGTAAAAAAAAAATGCGCCATGGCCAAAATAAAACTGATCAATAAACCACATCTTTGTTGAATAATTCTTACGAAAAAAGAATTGATTCGGTTGAAAATGACTTCAGTCAAATAGAAAATGTTGGCAATGGTTTAACTGCCACACATAGCAAACTGATCAAGGAATTAAGTGGGCTTGATGCAGTTTGCTCTGGAAAATACCTGCACAATGAAAGTTCATCAATGTAGGCATCATTCTGGTTTAAATGTCTGTGTTCACAAACATGAGCTCTGGATTGAGAGGTTCCCGTTGCCCTCCCTAAGGAAGAGAGGTTATTGACAGAGCCTGGTCCGAGGTTGAGAAGTATTTTTCTGGCTACGGAGGAATTCCAACCCACCTAGATTTTAACAGTACTCACCTTGCCTTGCAAAGCGTTTCTTGCGCTTCATTTTGGCCCGGCGTCCAGCAAAGAGGGCGCTGACTCTCTCAGTCCAAGGCATCTGGCTGTCAGTATCTGCCACCCCGCAACGGGGCCGTGTCATCTGACGCAGGGTGGCAGGGTCCAGCACCCCACTGATGGGCAGCTGGGACACCCACTGGAACTCCCTGTTAGGAGGAATTGAGATAAAGGACCATAGCAGGAGGCTGGCTGGTGCAGGGGAAGGCAGGGAGCTTTCCTGGAGATAGCAGGCAGTGGGGGACAGGGAAGGGAGCCATGAGTACAACCTCCTGGGCACAGGTGGGAGACCAGCCTTCTAGGAGGAAAGCAGAGGTGACCCAGGCTTTGCACGCCATCATCACCAAGTCTTCCACATCCCTCTGCCTTACCTGATGGCATTACTGAATCGCATGGAGGAAGGACTACTGGGGAACTGGTCACTGAGATATCCATACTTCTCCAGGAATGCCTGGGGGAGAGATGAACATCAGCTTTCCCCTTCCTGAGTCTCCTAGGGTCCCTGGCACAGATTTCACGTCCAGGCTCATCCTATTCCCAACTGGGTCTATGAGCTATAGCAGAAAGAATCCTGGCATCATAGTCAGAACCTGGACTCAGTTCCTGGCCACCACTGATGAGCTGGATATAGTTCTTTTCTTCAAAAATTAATTTATTTAAAAAATTTATTGTTTATTTATTTGGCTGTACTGGGTCTTAGTTGCGGCATGCAGGATCTTTAGTTGCTGCATACGAACTCTTAGTTTCCGCACGTGGGATCTAGTTCCCTGACCAGGGATCAAACCCAGGCCCCCTGCACTGGAGCACAGTCTTACCCACTGGACCACCAGGGATGTCCGTGGATATAGTTCTTCTCCACTGGAGGCCAGTGGAGGGAAGTGTGTGACTCACTGCCCATATCTCTCACCAGTCCAGCCCCTCAGGTGAATGAGGCACTGGCTTCCCTGTTTGCCCTTCTCATTGAGAAAGTCCCATCAATGGATTAAAACAAAAATGTCACCTCAGCTCCTGAATTCTTATATAGACACATGGACTCTTCCTTTTACCCCTCTTTGCTATGTTACCTATCCAGAAATAATTTTCTGTCTTTCTTATTCTCTTTGCTGTATTTCTTAACTCGGATCAACTCCAATCATAGCCGTTGCTTCAAGGAAAAGGTAATAGCTGGGAACAAAAATCACATTAAGCAAGCAGCCTCTAAACCTTTGCAGGTATCCCACCTCCTTTTTGTGGATTTCATTACCTCCATCTCCAGCAACCTCTACATCCTCTTCTCAATATAGCCCTGTTGCCTAAGGAACCCTCGTTCTAGACAAACTCTTTCCAAGTCCATTTTATTGTTTTTCTGTGCTAATTTATTGGTATTTCAGCACTATTGTTTCCCTCTTTCTCTTTGCATGTTGGTGGTGGTTTAGTCGCTAATTCGTGTCTGAGTGACCCCATGGACTGTAGCCCGCCAGGCTCCTCTGTCCATGGGATTTCCCAGGCAACAATAACGGAGTGGGTTGCCATTTCCTTCTCCAGTCTCTTTGCACAGGTACACTGTTTGGGGTTGCATCTTGGATTAAAGGAGTTCTAGGGGCTTAATCTGGAAGACTCTTTATGGCTCAAACTAGTGTGGCATTATAGAATAACTGCTGGGCTTGGAATCAAGAATCTGTTCCCCACCATGACTCTGCTGGGTGGCCAGGGACCTTTCTGAGCCTCCATTTCTTCACCCACAGTGTGAGAACAGAAATATTCCCACCGGATTCTCAGAAGGATTAAATACAGCAGTGTCCATTTAGCATTGTTGTCTGGTATACATTGAACACCCAATACACAGTCGATCTGGCTGATCCACCTTAGTGGGGAAATCAACAAGAGACTTTCAGAAGGCAGCCCCTCTACGGGACAGGAAGTGCTTTGAACAAGGCAGCTGTGCCTCTGTTATTCAGGCCATCTATCTATCTCAGACTTGCCTCACGCCAGCCAGGTGCCTGGTTCTCTTCCATGCCTCTTCTCTCTCTCTGGGGGAGGGTGGACAGAGTGGCTTTCTACAGGAAGCCAGGGAGGAATTAGTGTTTCCTCAGAAGCAGTTTTGCTGAGTGAGTGACCTGGGAGAGACTGAGTCACAGGCTAACCGGGTGGCATTCCCTGTGTTCCTCCCTCCAAAACCCACCCAGCCCTTATCAGGGAGTTGGCTCTGGTTCTGGAACTACGAAGCCTTGGACAGAGTGGGAGGAGGGAGGGGAAGTGGACTAGCGGCGTCTCCTGTTTCCTGGCTGGGCTGCCAGTGCCTGGTAGTTTTGGCAGGCAAAGTGGGTGGAGGGCAGGATGGGGCTGGAGGCTTTTTCAGGGGTCTATCAGAGGGGAAGTCCTGGGCTGCCTGGTCTCTGGGAATCTGTGGGTTTCAAGGCAGAGCTGAATTTCCAGAAGCAGAGGGCTCAAGTATCCAGGACACCAGCCAAGAGACACCAAAAGAATGAGTAAAAGAAATGTTAAGAATCTGACACTTTATATTTCCATAAAAGCACTGAAATGTTATAATGGGGATTATCAAGATTTCAGAACTCCCTTACACTTATTCTATGTTTAGTATGTGTGCGTGCTCAGTCGCTTCAGCTGTGTCCCATTCTTTGCAACCCCATGGATGGGAGTCCGCCAGGCTCCTCTGTCTGTGGGATTCTCCAGAGGTGTTTATTATGCACATATTTTAAAATATTTTAGTTACAGGCAGGGGCCCCTTAATACTGAGTATCCTCAAGTTCTGTCGAGGGGAGGGAGGCCCACATCTCAAGGTGAAGAGGAGGCAGGGTTGAGATGCCCTCTGCTCCTGCAGGTCTCCCTTACCCCGTTCTGTGTGCCCCCTTTGCCCTGCCTCAGTTTTCCTCCTGCAAAAGTGAGAGAAACTCCCCCCTCTGCCTGGGAGAAAGACTAGGGCTGCAGGGCTGGAGGGACTTCCCAGGTGGCGCTAAAGAACCCGCCTGCCAATGCAGGAGAGATGCAGGTTCCATCCCTGGCTCGGGAAGATCCCTTGGAGGAGGGCATGGCAACCCATTCCAGTATTCTTGCCTGAGGAATCCCATGTACAGAGGAGCCTGGCAGGCTGCAGTTCATAGGGTCGCACAGAGTTGGACAGGACTGAGGCAACTTAGCATACACACACAGGTGACAGTGTGGCCAAGAGACCCCAAGAGAAAACGTAGGCTTGGGGGGCTGGGCTGTGCTCTCTCAGGGGCTCCCTGAGCGGCTCCTGGGGTCACCCCTGTCCCCCTTCACGGAGCCCATGCCCAGGTACTCCCCTCTGACTCACGGTCCAACCATCCGGTTTTCTCTCTGCCCTATCCTCACCGGGTCATGTCCCCCACGGAGCCCAGGGCTGGAGCTGCAGGAAGAGGAAGCTGGAGGGCTGTGTGCCTCCGTGATTCACCCTCTCAGGTCTCAAAGTTTGTGCCAGCCGGCCTCACCCACTCACTCAGGGCTGGGGCCGCTTCCCTGGGGAGTCGCCTCCATAAAGCCCTGGGAGTGGCTGTGGTGTCTGAGAAAAAGGAAAACAGTTCTCCCTGAACCCAGAAAGCTGAGGGGGATCAGAATTCCAGGGGTTCGAGTCCTTCATCTGTCCTGACTTGTCCTGGGAGGGTGTGTAGAGCCCAGCCCAGCCAGGGCCTGAAGGAAGGGGAAGTTCTGGCCATTTCTGAGCAGGGCAAGACTAGCAATGAGGTGTAGCTAATGAGTCCTAGAGCTCTGAGTCACGAGCTGGGCAGGGCAAGAGCCCTGGACTGAGCACTTGAACTTCATTCTTGGTGCTTTGGAGAACTGTGTGTCCTTAAGCAAGTCCTGTGTCTCTCTGGGCTCAGTTTCCTCTTCTATAAAACGAGGGGGTTGCAACACCTCCCTGGTGGTCTGGTGGGTAAGATTCCATGCTCCCAAAGAAGGGGGCCTGAGTGGGATCCTAGGTCGGGAAACTGGATCCCACACAATGCAATGAAGACTCTCGTGCAGCCAAATAAATAAATATTAAAAGAAATAAAGTGAGGGGATTGGATTAGAGCTAAGATCTACTCCAGTTCCTTCTATTATTGTAGTCTTGCTTCTGCAACTGATTAGCTGTGTGAACTATACGGCAGAGTTACTTAACCTTTCTGTGCCCCAAAATATAAAACGGGGTTAGGAATACTGCCCTATGTTTTTCACAGGAGCATTGTGAAAATCCAGTAAGAGGAAGCTTTGGGAAAGTTTTATGATAGTTGCTTCATTAAAAATGCTATTTTCCCCTTTACAGACACAGAATTTTATTGCTGGAGGGGACCTTTGGTAGATGAGTTGAGGAGGGACCAGCTCTCCATCTCATGTCCACAAAGTGGCCGGGACATCCTCCATATCAAAGAATTGCAAGGACTTCTCTGGTGGCCCACAGGTTAAGAATCTGGCTGACAATGCAGGGGACACCGGTTTGATCCCTGGTCAGGGAACTAAAATCCCACGTGCCGTGGCGCAACTAAGCCGGGGAGCTACAACTACCGAGCCCGCATGCCACAACTAGAGAAAAGTCTGCGCACCGCAACGAAGACCCTGCATGCTGCAATGAAGATCCCGTGTGTGGCAACTGGGACCCGATGCAGCCAAAGAAATAAACAATTTCAAAAAGAACTGCAGCAGCAAATGTGAAACAAAGAACTTGGAAAACTGCAAAATGGCAAGCTCGTGAAGAAACCACGTGGCTTTACCTATGACCTTTACCTTCTCATATTATGTTTCCTCTTGATTTTAATCTTTCCATAGTGACTCTGTGTGATTGCGCTTATCACCCAACAAATCAGTAGCCCTCCTAGCTAAGTCAAGATGCAGGGGGCGACAGCTGACGTTCTGTCTTGGCCTGTGCGCTAAGGCGCTTCAGTCGTGTCTGACTCTGTGTGACCTTACAGACTATGGACTGCCGGGCTGCTCTGTCCGTGGGATTCTCCAGGCAAGAATACTGGAGTGTCTTCCCCTGCCCTCCTCCAGGGGATCTTTCCAACCCAGGGACTGAACCCAGGTCTCCCTCATTGCAGGCAGATTCTTTACCAGCTGAGCCACCAGGGAAGCCCACAGTGTCTCATACTTGAATCCAAATTCTCTAAAACCTATCCCAGGAAGTTTTATTTCACATTTAAACAAGTGCCTCAGATGCTCTAAAATGGAAGGATCAGAGTCCAGCCTGCTCTGGCCCCTGGGAGACAGCCCTCAGATTAAAAAAGGTAAAACTGGGGGTGTTTCTAGCTAGATTCCTTCTGTCTCCTCTGCAAGCAGGAGCAGAGGGAAGAGGCTGCTTAGGCAGGGAACTTTCAAGAAAGAGGCTGGGATCACATCTCCCATGACATCCAAAGGGGCCATCTGACAAGACACAGGTATTCAACAGCACTCAAGTGAGTTCTTCACAAAGACAAACATCTGCTTCCAGAATTCATTGCTTTTGCTCTGACTTCTAGAACCTACTGAAGGCCTCAGGGCAGTGGGACCAGCTTGGCCCCTTTCCTTTATTTTGGGTGAAGACCTCCCCTTCTCTTCTGACTCCTTTCCTCTAATCCTCCTTTCCCTTGTCCCTGGTTCAATATTCACAAAGTTCTGTCTGGGTATAACCTAGATACCTCTTACCGTAATCCCCATGCTTTCTTTCACTTTCCATCCTTAAGGAAGTTGGATAACATTAGCTGCCCACTCTCCAGCCAGATCCCATCTTGTATTTTTTTCTAATGTCAAATAACCAGACTGTAAGGAGCCACGGTCCTCACTGGATGTGGGGTTAAGTTCAAGGCATAAAATAATGTCCCAACTTGGGGACTTCCTTGGTGTCCAGTGGCTAAGACACCACACTCCCAGTGCAGAAGGCTTGGGTTTGATCCCTGGACAAGGGATTAAGATCCTGAATGCTGCAACTAAGACCTGGCACAGCCAAATAAATAGAAAAATATTAAAACAAAGAATGCACTAACGAAGGTTGTGTTTAGGGAGAGTTGTCCAATATTCTCTCTCTTCTGTGTCCCTGCTTCCACCATCCAGCTTTCACTAGATGTCTTGTTTTTTTCAGACTGGCTTGACAACTGCTTTTCCATCAACTCTTGGTCCTCTGAGACCCTGCAGAGCCTCTTGTGCACCCTGTGAGTCACAGAGAGGAGCTCTTGGGAACGGCCTCCACACCCCGGCTTCTGGGTTTCTGACTCACATGAAGTCAGGCAAATGGCTCTGGGGTATGAGAAACAGACACTGCATCTGGGGGTGGATATTCCACAGAAGCTCCAAAGTCTCCCTGGAGAGACAAATTACCCAGCTCCCTGTTGCACCCGCGCACTGGGAGTAGCTACACAGATATGGAAGGCAGGTCCTGGACACACTGCCTGGTTGTTCTAAAGAAAGTCCAAGCAATGCCTGGTAGACAGACAGATCCCTTGGGACAGTCTGTGCTGCCCGAGAACAGGACAGGGCCTGGCTGGGAATGGGAGGGGGGCTGGGGCGGTGATGTCATTCATTAACTCTCCATCTGGCGACTCAGCAGTGGAGGCGCTTCCTACTCGCTAAGGCTGTGAGCAGCCCGGGTTTCCCAAGTGGGCGACAATGACCTCGTTCACAATGCAGCTTTGTAAGCAGTCAGACCCCTCCCAGGCAAAGTCCACTCCGGAAAATCCTTGATTTTATTTCTTTGTGTGCACACAGGGGACACACCGAGCCAGGCAAGCAGGGCACACGAATATACACAGGACTTCCCTGGTGGTCCAGTGGTTAAGAATCTGCCAGCCAGTGCTGGGCTCCATCCCTGGCCCAGGATGAACCCACATGCTGCAGGGCAACTAAGACTGTGCCCGCAAATACTGAAGCCTGCATGCCCTAAAGCCAGTGTTCTAGAACAAGAGAAGCCACTACAATGAGAGGCTCTCACACTGCAAATAGAGAGCAGCCCCCAACCACAGAAACTAGAGAAAGCCCACAGGTAGCAAGGAAGACCAGGTGCAGCCAAAAATTTTAAATTAAAAAAAAAATGGACACAGAGACATCCAGATGGATAGACATGGACATAGGAAGATGATATGTACACGCACATACGCGCAGAGGCACAGACATACAAACATACCAAAGTTAAAGAAGGTTAGTGCTGGAGAGAATCTTAAAAGTCACTTAAGAAATTTAACTCCTTCGTTTTACAGAAAAGGAATCTGCAGAGTGGAGAAGGGAAGTAACAAGCTTAAGATCACACAGCTTGTTTCCCCGTGCCTTTCCTTCCATCTTCAGAACTCTGACCTTTGCCTATGAGCTCAGCAGGACTGCTGGGCTTTGTTTGGGATCTGGCTCCCTGCACTGAACCCGAGCAGAGAGCTGGGGTGATCAGGAGGCTCACTTTGTGTGGCTTCCTGTCTGTGGATGGTTGTATTTCCCCAAATGGACACACCTCCCATTCCCCTGCTCTCCTTACGATGTGGCAGCAACACCCCTCCCACCAGTCGTGGGATTTCAGTCCCCGCCCCCCACTTGGGGCTCCAGTCAATGGAGTAGGGCAGAAGCGATGCTACAGGAACTTCCCTGGTGGCCCAGTGGATAAGACCGCATGCTCCCAACGCAGGGGTCCCAGGGTTCAGTCCCCAGTCAGAGAACTAAGATCCCATACACTGCAACAAAGCCCATGTGCCACAACTTCTGAGCCTGGGTGCCCTAGTGCACCACACCTAGAGAAGCCCACACACCACAACCTAGAGCTTGCACACTGCAAGGAAGACCCAGCGCAGCCAAAATAAATAATGAAGTCTATAAAAAAAAAAAAGAAGTGATACTTCTCAGACTAGGTCACAAAGACATACACCTTCTGCCTCTCTTACTCTTCTCTCTCTCTCAACACTCAGCCTGGAGACCCAACTACCGTGTTTAGAGGTAGCCCAAACTAGCCCAAAGGCAGAGACTACATATATGGTCCCACCTAGGGAGGGACTGAGGTCCGCAGCCGACAGCAAGCAGCAACTGCCAGACAGGTGAGTAAGCAGCCTTCAGAGGGTTCCATCTCCAGACACTGCAGAGCACAGACAAGCTGCCCTGATGGGCCTTGTTTGAAATTCTAACCCACAGTAGCTATGAACACAATAAATGGTTCTTTTACTTCACTGAAATTTGAAGTAATCTGTAACGTAGCCATAGTAACTGCAATACCATCTCTTAGGAGATGTATTGTCAAATGCTGAAAATATTTGCCTTACATATTTTGTCCTGGGTTACTGCTCTATGAGAACTAGTCACTAAGCCAGGACTTTAATTTGAAGCTCTGTTTCCCTGGTGGCTCAGATGGTAAAGAATCTGCCTGCAATGCAGGAGACCTGGGTTTGATCCCTGGGTCAGGCATATCCCCTGGAGAAGGGAGTGGCAACCCACTCCAGTAGGCTTGCCTGGAGAATCCCATGGATAGAAGAGCCTGGCGGGCTACAGTCCAGGGGGTCGAAACTTTCTAAGATAACACCAACAAGAACAACATTGAGAGTAAGTTTCTTTGATAGACTGTTTTCTACAAACTAGGCACCGTGCTGAGCCTAGAACGCATTTCACATACATTATCTCATGAAACCACATCAAAATCTTGTGGAATAGGCATTACTAAGAAAAGAAAAGAAAATTACACAGAAAAGAAAACCGAGGCTTATAGAGGTTAAATAATTTACCTGTGGTTTTCTGTACATGGGTCTCTCTGACACTGAAGCCCACGAAATTGATCATATACAGAAACACAGGTAGACATACCAACACGACACAATCTGTGTGTGTATATATATATATATGCATATAGGGACCACACCTATTGCACATTTCCAGAGTTCTTCATGCTGTTAAAAATATCTCTTGTTCTCAGAGGTAACAAAAAAAATCTCCTTCCTTCAATTATGTTAAACAGGAGGAAAGAGACTCAGTCTGCTACCTATGTTTCCCAAGCACACCCCAAGATGAAATTCTCTCCATCTGGGGCCACCACAGGCATGGGTGGCAGAGATACGGTCTCTATTCTCCTGCCAAGGATGGCCTGGGACCTGGACTTGGGAGGAGGTGGGGTGGACTCTTAAGACTTGGCTTGGTCCACGGAAGCCTTCTCCTGGGGCCAGAAGGACTCTGCACTTGATGTTGTAAGACACTAAAGTCAGAGAAACAAAGTGATTCTTGAACGTGCAAAAGCAAAGAGCACAGAGCAAGAGACCAGTGCTTAGAAGGGGAGGGAGGGAGGAGTTGGAGAGAGCACTCCCTCATGGAAGCAGGGCCATTTCCAAATATTTCAGAGCAGCGATGGGATCCGGCTGGTAGAAGGCAGAGTTGTTCAGAGGTGGCCCTCCTCATTCTGCAGGGTTCTTACACTCTGGGATTCTCCCTCTTCTAGGGGAGGGGAGTGGGGATACTGAGAAGCTTGCATCTGGTAGTTTCAGGGCAGGAATGATGCAGTTTCAGGGGAGTAAGAGTCTCGGGCAGGGTGCTGGGCTCTGTCACTTAAAACTAACTTGGATCCCTACTCCTTAAAATAGCAGAGACTTCAGTTCTAATCCAGAGAAGAGATAAAAACACAGAGATGCTTCTATGGGGAAGAAAGAAATGGAACTGGTATATATTAGTACAATCACCTTTATCTAGACTGATAGACGCCCCAAATTCATCTCTACCTCCACTTCACAAAAAGTTTCCCTTGTGCAACCTACACAAAGCAGTTGAGTCCGAGGGAGGAAAAATAAGATGGGAAATCTTTAAGGGTCACTTCCATCTCCCCACGCACCTTTCTCAAGTTCAGTCCTGAAGCACTGTTTAAAGGTCCTTAGAAACAACTCAAGAGTATGCTACCCTTGGGGCTTTCCTGCTGGCTCAGGGTTAAAGAATCTGCCTGCTAAGGCAGGAGACATGGGTTCCATCACTGATCCAGGAAGATCCCTCATGTAACTAAAGCCCCTGTGCCACAACTACTGAGCCTGAGCTCTAGCGCCTGGGAACAACGCAACTACTGAAGCCCCCCTCCCCTCTCTAGATCCTGTGCTCAACAAGAGAAGCCAAGACAATGAGGAGAAACCGGCACACAACAATTAGAGAGTAGCCCCCACTCCCCCAAACTGGAGAAAAGCCCGGCTCAGCAAGGAAAACCCAGGGAAAGAAGTCCCAGTCCAAAACAAAGAAATAATAAAAAATTATTATTATTATTTTAAAAAAGAATATGCTACTTTGGGGAATTCCGCCATGGTCCACTGGTTAGGACTCCATGCTTTCACTGTCAAGGGCCGAGGTTCAACCCTTAGTTGAGGAACTGAGATCCCACATGCCAGGCAAAAAAAAAAAAAAAAAAGTGCACACCTCTTACCCATTTTAGAGATGGGAAACTAGTTCTGAGCTGGGGCGCTCACCTGCCTCAGCTGGTCAGCGGCAGTACCAGCTCAGGGAGCCAGAGCTCTTCCCCGTGTCCCCGGTTGGGGCCAGCCAGCGGTACCCTCTCCCGGCCAATCTGGGAGTCTCAGGAGCGTCTGACTCGGGAGGGCTCTGGGCATCGGATGAATGAACTGCTAAGTCTCCCCAGCCTAGGCAGTGAGGGACAGTGGCTGCGCCCCAAACTAGAGTGTGGGAGTCCCCTCTCCCTCAGTTCTCGCCTGTCTATCCCATTTTATCGCTAACCCCTTCCCCGTGTCCTGGGAATCCGCTAGTGCGTGTGGTTCCAACCCTGGCTTGGGGGCTCAGGATGGGGTGGGGAAGGAAGAGGATGCTGGGCCCGGCTCTTTGGTGCAGGTGTGCAGGGTGCGGAGGACAAGGGAGGGTCACGCCGACGGTCAGCGCAGATGGGACGGCGGGGTGGCCTGCCTGCAAAGTTCGGGCCGGTCTCCAGCGCGCAGACCCTCTCCGCCCGGCTCTCACCGCGTACCTCCGCCTCCCGGCGCAGCTCCCGGCCTATGCGCTGGGCGTCCAGGCCGCCCCACAGTAGCAGCGGCAGGACGCGGAGCAGCAGACCGACTCGCGCGGCCATGTAGCCGCCGCCCCTGCGCGGGGCACCGGGCACGGGGCGCGGGGCAGCCGGCCGTCGGTCCGCCGCGCCCGGGCCCCCGCGGACGCTCCAGCGCTGCGCCGGCCCAGCGCCGAGGGGAAGGTTGCAGGGGCTCGCCTGTGTCCCGGCTCTGAGCGCTGGGCGGTTCCTCCGCTACGCTTCGTCGGGAGCCGGCTCGAGGTCGTCCAGCCCTGCAATGCCTGCTCACGGATCCGAGGGCTCGGGACCTGGAGACTAGGGAGGGGAGAAGAGGGGGCGGGACCCGGCACTCCCGCCCCACCCACCCGGCTCGCCTCCTGGAACGCGCAGTTGTGTCGGAGCCTCTTCCGCAGGCGGCGTGGCCTCGCCCCGCGCGGATCCGGATCTCTCTGCGGAGGGCAGGGGAAGGAAACCTCTTCTCCCGGCGGTTGTGGCTACCTAAGACTTCGAGGAAGAGGGATTCTGGCCTATTCGTGGGTCATCGATTGTTTCCGCTGGGCCGACGAGGACGGAGGCCCTGGGGTGTGAGAGAAGGAGGAGCCCTGGGCTGGGCTCAGAAGACTTGAATTTGAGCTCCAGATGCGAATCCTGCCTCAGTCACCACCAGCTCGCTGTGTGGTCTCGGGCAAGTCACTCATCCTCTCTGAACCTATTTTTCTCAGCAAAATGAAGATAATAAGAATAGCTACGTCATGTGATAATAGGGAGCATTTAATGAGAGAACAATGCCGATAGATAACGGATGCCAGCATACGTGGCATCATGAAGTCCACGTTTTATAAATGGTAGGCTGCAGCTTATGACCTTATGGCTGCAGAGGTCCGTTTTCTCTTTAATAAGATGAGAGTGAGTGATATTTAGTTTGAAAAGTCGCCTGAAAATCAAGAAAATGTGTGAAATGTCTAGCTGAATATATCCCACACAATTGCAGTAAGGGCTGAGAGATGATTTACATGAAAAGCTTAATCAAATTCATAGTAAGCCAAAGTAAACTGGTTTTATTATCTGCCTTATTGACTGCGGACAGGTTACTGTCTCTCTTCCAGGCTCAGTTTGCTAACCTGTAAAAAAAAAAAAAAAAGTCTAGTCAAAGCTATGTTTTTTCCAGTAGTCATATATGGATGTGACAGTTGGACCATAAAGAAGGCTGAGCGCCGAAGAATTGATGCTTTTGAACTATGATGCTGGAGAAGACTCTTGAGAGTCCTTTGGACTGCAAGGAGATCAAACCAGTCAATCCTAAAGGAAATCAGTCCTGGATATTCACTGGAAGGACTGATGTTGAAGCTGAAGCTCCAATACTTTGGCCACCTGATGCAAAGAACTGACTCACTAGAAAAGACTCTGATGCTGAGAAAGATTGAGGGCAGGAGGAGAAGGGGACGACAGAAGATGAGATGATTGGGTGGCATCATCGATTCGACAGACATGGATTTGAGCAAGCTCCAGGAGTTGATGGACAGGGAAGCCTGGCACGTTGCAGTCCACGGGAGTCGCAAAGAGCCAGACATGACTGAGCGACTGAACTGAACTGAAAAAGCAAATGGCACAGTGATACCCACCACTGGGGGGGGGGGGTCGGTGTGGGGTTTAGATGAGTTAATGTGTGTAAAGGTAATTTGGAATCTATTAAGATCTAAGTAAATGTAGTACAGTGTTCTTATCCTAAGGTTTAGGGGCCCAGTAGCACACAAGATATTTTTGTATCGTTTAGAAAGAGGTGGGGGTTGGGCGGTGGGTGGGAATTCCCTAGTGGCTCAGACGGTTAAGAATCTGCCTGCAATGCAGGAGACTCAGTTTTGATTCCTGGGTTGGGAAGATCCCCTGAAGGGCATGGCTAGCCACTCCAGTATTCTTGCTTGGAGAATTCCATGGACAGAGGAGTCTTGCAAGCTACGGTCCAGGCAGTTACAAAGAGTCGGACACGACTGAGCAACTAACACTTTGAATTTAGAAAAAGAGGCCACTTGGATGGAGGAATTCTTGAATTTCCTTCAGTAGACTTAGAAACACGAGTTCTTGTGGGCGGACTATTTGGAAATTGGCCTCGCCCACCTCCCAACCAGCCAATGAAGAAGGGGCACTGATTCTGGGCGAACCAATTAGAAGCAGGAGTTCCTCTGGGTAGATCCGTAAGAAAGAAGCGCCCTTCGATGGCTATAGTTCCGTGAGAGGGCACTGCGGGGCAAAGAGTCGAGGGTGGATTTCTGTAAATTCATGTCCACTCTTGGCCGGTGCCCTTGTGCACATCTGTAGGGACCATATCTACCTGGAACGGAGATGGTGGACAAGGCCTGGGTCTTACCCTCAGAGAGCAGGCAGCCTGAAGCCAACGTTCTCAGAGAAGGAAAGAATAGAGAAAGGATTCAGGCAAAGTCCTGGGGTGAACCTGAGGGAGGACGTTTCTGGGGTTCAGAATTAAGAAGGGTTGCTAAATCCAGAAGGGTAGATTGAGTATCAGATTAACAAGTCATTTTTTTAATATTTATTTTTAATAGAAGGATAATTGGTTTACAATATTGTGTTGGTTTCTGCCATACATTAATATGAATCAGCCATAGGTATATATATGTCCCCTCCGTCTTGAACCTCCCTCCCACTTTCCATCTCATCCAACTCCTCAAATTCCCACTGGCTACCTGCTTTATATACGGTAATGTATATGTTTCCATGCTACTCTCTCTATTCGTCTCACCCCCACCTTCCCCCGCTGTGTCCACAACTCTTTTCTCTATGTCTGCATCTTCATTGCTGCCCTGAAAATTAATTCATCAGTACCATCGTTCTAGATTCCATATATATATATATATATATTAATATACAATACTTGAGTGCTTCCCTGGTGGCTCATCAGTAAAGAAACTGCCTACAATGTAGGAGATAGGGGTTCAATCCCAGGGTCAGAAAGACCACCTGGAGGAGGGAATGGCAACCCCTTCCAGTATTCTTGCCTGGAGAATTCATGGACAGAGGAGCCTGGCGGGCTACAGTCCATGGGCATGCAAAGAGTTGGACACGACTGAGGTGACTTAACATTCATGCATATATGACATTTGAACAACAAATAATTTTTAAGTGTAAGTACATGTCAATGCAAGGCTTCCCTGGTGGCTCAGTGGTAAAGAATCCGCCTGCCAATGCAGAAGACCCAGGTTGGATTCCTGGGCCAGGAAGATCCCCTGGAGAAGGAAATGGAAACCTGCTTCAGTATTCTTGCCTGGGAAATGCTATGGACGGAGGAGTTTGGTGGGCTAGAGTCCATGGGGTCGCCAAAGTGTTGGACAAGACTAAGTGACTAACCAAAAACAACAACAGCGTGTCAATGCAATATTTGGGACATACTTATACTAAAAAAGTATTAGTCATTTATCTGAGTTTTATCTGGCGATCCTAGAGTGTGTATGGGAAGCAGTGTTACGGCATATGGTGCCCTTGACCAACAGTTGGACTTGGATAGACCAGATGTGGCTTTGCTTTGGGGCAGAAAGCTCTGAGGCGCAACAATTGGTAAGGACGACCAAGGGCCAAGCTGGAAGCAGCACCAAGTTTGCCATTTTTTTCTCCAGGCAGAATGTTTGCCATCCCTTCCTCCAGCACATCCCTGGGGTTCTCCATTCAGCTGCACTGGCAGGAGAGGGGAAGGCAGGAAGCAGGGATTCCTCAGAGGCTCAAGGTCTGGAGGAAACAGGCTCAGCCCCACGGAGAGCTGACCCTGCTTTCTCTATATCCCAGGTTAGCCTTGGTCCAGAGACCTGAACACTATCACCACTTCTGCATTTGGAAGTTGCCTTCCTCTCCTTTCCCTTTGTGTCCTTAAAAAAAATTAAAAATATTTTTGCTTATCTAGCTGTGCCAGGTCTTAGTTGCCACATGTGGGATCTTCTATTTTCATTGTGGCAAGTGGGATCTTTAGATGTGGCATTTGAACTCTAGTTGTGGCATGTGGATCTAGTTCCCCCGACCAGGGATTGAACATGGGCCCCCTGCATTGGGAACATGGCGTCTTAGCCACTGGATCACCAGGGAAATCTCTCCCTTGGTGCCCTTGGTTGGATTATTTCATCTCATCCTCACCTCTCCCCACTCCACTTCTGTTTGTGGTCACTTGGAGATGCCATCAGACTTGGCAATATCTGCAAGAGTTTGTGCAGAAGCTTCCTCCCACCCCCACATCCACCCTGGGCTTCAACTATGCCTTTGTGTGGGATATGTCTGTTTCCCAGAAAGACAGTGTGTTTCTATGGTTAGTACCTGGGTAGCAGGAAGTTCAGTTCCCCATCTGCCTCTGAAGCGTACTCAGATCTCAGAGCACCAAATTCTATAATCTCCAGGAATCCAGGGGTGTATGCACCTCCACAGGTATGATTTTACCTTCCAGGACACATCTTGAGGACACTTTGGATGATGTGAAGGAGGGCGGTATGCCATGTGAGAGGGAGGCTGAGGGGGAAAGGAAAATGAGAAAGGCAGGGCAGTTTATTGGAAAGAGAGTATCCACAGCAAAGGTATTGGAAGACTGATGGCAGGAGAATGGCTTTGTAGCGGGAATCCTTAAAGCATGAATCAAAATCACCTACACCCAAAATAATACTCTGGTGACAAGTCCATTCATTTATCTGATACCATTATTTCTTCCTCTGGTGGGAGTGAGTGTGGAGGTGGGAAGCAGTATTTGGAACAAATAATAAAGGCTAATGCTTGCTGAGAAATTAACATGTACCATGTATGTGCTATGTGCCTTACATAAATCATCTTACTGTATCTTTTCAGCTTCCTTATGAGCTAGCTACTCACACAAGCATCCTTATTTTACAGATGAGGAAGGTGAGACACAGAGAGATTATATCACTTGTCCAAGATCGCAAATCTAACAGTGGAGCCAGGGTTCAAACCTGGATAGTATAGCTCCAGATCTTGGGCCCTAAACACTATACTATCCTGCCTCAAGTTCAGATTTATAAAATGAAATTCTTGAAACTCCCTGGCAGTCCAGTGGTCAGTTCTATTTCAAAGGGCACGGTTTGATCTCTAGCCAGGGAACTAAGATCCTGCATGCCAAGTGGCCAAAAAAAACCCCAAACTTACTTAGGGGTATACATTAAAGTCGATTGTAGATTTTGGTCTTTTAAAATGCAGTTCTTGAACACCTGCATTAAATCATCTGGAGACACTTGTTAAAAAAATTCAGATTCCTGAGCCCTACTCCAGACCTACTGGATCACTAAATACTAGAATTCAATGTTTAAGAGGAAAATAGGGAAACTTCCCTGGTGGTCCAGTAGTTAAGAATCTGCCTTGTAAAGCAGGGGAAGAACTAAGATCCCACATGCCTCAAGGCAACTAAGCCCACACACCAAAACTAGAGAATCCAGGTACCACAAGAAAAGATCCCCCATAACTTCAGGAAGAACCTGTGTGTCACAACTAAGATCCCACACAACCAAATAAATATTAAAAAAAAACAACACAAAAACGAGGAAAACAGCTCTAGGTTTTCCCAGATTCTGGCTCTCTCATTCCCTCCCTCCCCATCTTGATTGAGCAGGTTCCTGACCCAACTAGTCCTTTCCATAGCTCCTCTTCAAAGAGAGCTACTTCCATCCCTGCTCCCTGGACGGGGACTCATTTCAGGTCCACAGTGCCTCCTAGCCCTCCCAGAGCAGACGGGACTTCTGAGGAACTCATGCTGGGGCGGCCATTCCTTTCTCTCTGTCAGAAGGCAGCAGCTGGCCATCGAGTCCTCTTCCGGATTGGGACCCGTGAATCAGTCAGGATGTGTGGACCTGGAAGAGGCCCCGCTGGGCCTCAGTTTCTCTTTTCATAATATGAAAAGCAGTCAGCTCTGTCTCTGCCACTTCCTCCTCCCCAGGAAGTGTGCAGAACACAAAGCGGATACTGTCAGAAGGAATTCTGGCCTCTGGAGAAAAGTACTAATGGAGTGATCAACCTCTGAAAACCACAATAATAGATATACTCAGAGGAATAATGAGGATTCAAGATTAGCTTGGGAGAACTGAAGAGGAGGCATTTCCCAGAGTTGTGAGGACTTCAACTGTGATAATTTGATAATTTAGATTCTTTATTGACCTTTGTGCATTTTAAGCTGTGAGTCAGTTTTAGAAGCCCTGACTTTCTAGCAACCCCCTCTTTCTCTGGAAGAGAAATTTCCTCTTTATAACACAGATGGATGTGGTCTCATCAGCCTGCGTCACATTCAAGAATATATCTGCCTTTCTAATTCCCTGTACATATGCCCACATGCCATGCTCCTAAGGGACTGGAAGAACAAGAAATTTGGTGCAACACAGACCTGAGTTTGAATCTTGCCTTTTTTCACTGTTGACCTTTGCAAATCAACCAATCTCTTTGAGTGTCTGCCATTTAAAAATAGGACAATAGGGGACTTCCCTGGTGGTCCAGTGGTCAAGAATCCACCTTCCAATGCAGGGCGCACAAGTTTGATTTCTGGTTGGGTCGGGAACTAAGATCCCACATGTTGCTGGGTAACTACGCCTGTGCGCTGTAATCACAACTAGAGAACTAGTGTGCTGCAAAGAAGACCCAGTTCCGTCAAAATTAAAAATAAGGGGGGGGAGGCCATAATAATTCCTGCCTTTTCTGTGCTGTGCTGTGCTGTGCTTATTTGCTCAGTAGTGTCTGACTCTTTGCAACCCCATGGGCTGTAGCCAGAGGAGCCTGGCGGGCTACAGTTCATGGGGATTCTTCAGGCAAGACTACTGGAGTGAGTTGCTGTGCCCTCCTCCAGGGTATCTTCCCAACCCAGGGATCAAACCCACGTCTCCTGCACTGCAGGTGGATTCTTTGCTGTCTGAGCCATCCGGGAAGCCCAACTAGACAATGAATAGCTGCTCAGTTTTATCAAGTGGTGGGGGTTGGTTATACGGACATAAGTGGACGTGCATGTGTTCACACGAGTTTCACACTCAGAGGCTCCCACAGCCGCTAGATGTACACAAGCCTGTCCTGCTGCAGGACAATCACGTGAACATTCCTTCCCAAATGCTTTCTGGCTCAGAGTCGCACCATCAGCTCTAACCTTCATGATGCTTTACTCTTCTGGTTGGTTTTTTACTCACAGCAGGACCCAGGGGACTTGCCAGGAACACAATAAAAGCCTGGCCAATCTGGCCATGTGCCCCACTTCCCTTCCACATAAAGGCCGTCTAACCGCCAGGCATCTGGCCTGAAAGGCTGGGTCAGGACCTGTTTGGCATCTCTGGCTTTGCTTAAAAGACCTGCTAACAGGAAAGTGTCTGGTTCCTTTCCACCCCAAACAGGAAGGGCCTGCCTCTCTTCAGAGAACACGGCAGCCGGTCACTCACAAGAATCACACCCACCTCCTGGCTCTGTTCTGGAGTGTCAGCCTAATCTTTGTGGGAGGGAGTTTTGCTCTCCAGGAAGGCTGGAGGTGTGGGGCTTCGGGGACCTCTCCGAGGGGTGGGCGGTGGGTGATGACGACACCTGGCACAGAGCAGGCCTAGAGTGTTCAATGAATACTCACTGAACACTTACTCTGTGCTCCGTGGGGAAGTAGGACAGTCCTAGACATGGTTTTTGAGATTGAGGAGTTTGTAGATAAACCATGCCACTTTTTTTTGCCTTTTATTTATTCATTCAGTACAATTTCTCCCTCTCTCTCTCTCTCTCTCTCACACACACACATATACTTTTTTGGGTGTTTACTGTTTCAGGTGCTGTACGAGGCCCCAGGGGTATTCAGAGATGAACGATGCAACCCAGTGAGAGAACAAGTTGGCCTCTAAGCAGGTAGGCAAGCCTTGAATTACGTGGTACAATTGGGAGTTCCACAGGATTTTGCAAGCGGCAAAGGATCCCTGTGGTCTGGTTTTTACTCTGGTGGGAGTAATAACCTCTCCCTGCTTCCTCTCTTGCCCTACAGTCTATTCTCCAGTTAGCAGCAAGAGTAATCCTGGTAAAACATGTCAGATCTTGTTGCTAAATGGCTCCCTCTACTGGCTTCCCTTCTCATTCTGAGTAAAATCATAGTCCTTGCAGGGTCCTACAAGGCTCTATTCCAGCGCTGGAAGGGTTGGGAAGCCAGATGGGGTGGAGGCAACTTAGAAACGAAACAATAGCAAGAAGACTCTACCAGCCACAGGCTGGAGGGATGAAGGGAAGGAGCCCAGGAGCCAGGGTCCTCAAGGGAAACTAGGTCTCTGGAGAGATGCTCTGTGGCAGCAAGAGAAGGGAGGGGATGGATGAGGGTGGAGAAATAGCCCTCAGAAAGGAGTCTTAGCCATTGGACTACCAGGGAAGTTCTGATCCTTCCTTTTTTCTACTACCAAATTTCCCACCTAGATGCTCACTAACCATTCTAACTGGAAGCTACTACCCAAAGGAAACTCTAAAATTGAAACCAGCCTGCAGTATTCAACTCCCCAAATGAGGACCCAAGGAATGGATCAGGCGGAAACAGACCCAGTACTAAGACCTTCCCAGATACATTCTGCTAAATGCTGATGTGGGAAAGGTACCTGCTGTCTTCCCTAAATACAGTGTGCATGCTCAATCGCTTCAGTTGTGTACCTGAAGTGGGTGCCATGCCTTTCTCCAGGGGATCTTCCAGACACAGGGATTGAACCAACATCTCATATCTTCTGCATGGACAGGCAGGTTCTTTACCACTAGTGCCACCTGAGAATCCCCCAAATACACAAAGAATCTGCCGGCAGATACACAGAGTGAGGATTCAAGTTTGTTGCAGATAATCATCCTCAGGCAAAAGCCTGGAAGGCAGGAGGGTACCGAAGTCAATCTTGAGACAGTTGGCATTAGAGAAGAACCCCTGGAAAGAAGAAGCCCCAGAACAATGCAGAGCTGGGAGGAGTTCTCTATTTCACAGAGTTCTCTGACCACAGACACTGTAAGAAGAACAGTGAGTTTGGCCCAAAGGCCTGGTTGTGAGCTCTGCTTCTGTTCTTCATTGACTGTGTGAACATGGTAACGAATTTCACTTTCCCAAGCTTCAGTGTTCAGTCTACAAAATGTGGATAACAGCAATGTCTATTTCACAGGCCTGTCCAGATTAAAACAGGTAATGGATATATATAAAAATTAAATGTCACTCCTTTGATTAGATTTCTCAGAAGTTTCCCATTGTTTTAAATTTAACATCCAGACTC
This sequence comes from Antilocapra americana, assembly GCA_007570785.1. NCBI lineage: Eukaryota > Metazoa > Chordata > Mammalia > Artiodactyla > Antilocapridae > Antilocapra > Antilocapra americana. Next base: position 39,500,358 of record ML664177.1, read on the forward strand.
CTCCACAAGGCACACAGGATCTTCAAGATGTGGCTTCTACCTACTTCTTTCACTTATCACCATTCTCCACCCCTGCAACTCCGCAGACGGAATCACTTCGAGTTCCCAGAACTTTGCTCTTCCCTGGTGTTTGCAAATAAGAGCCCTTTCTGCCACTTCCTGATATACAGCCCCCAGTTAATTCTTGTTCTTTATTTAAAGCTCAGTTTAGGAAGCATCTCTTGCAGGAAGCCTTCTTTCATCACCCTTCCAGCCTTCACGTGGGTTAGGTGCTCTTCCTCTGTGTTTCAGAGCACCCTCTGCACCCTCCGATTCTAGGACGTTCAGTAGTTGATTGGAATCACAGGTTTTGCTGTCCCTCTTCTGAGAAAGCAGTTCCTGGAGGACAGGCGTTGCCCTGCTTCCTGTTTCTCTATCTCTAGGCCTTCTAGGGCCTGACACCTAGTAGACCTCAGGAGATGGCAGCTGAGAGAAGAATGCATGAATGCAAGCATGCATGAATCATGGTACAAATGTAAGGGGTCCATGATGAGCAACAATTTTTGTATATCCACCTCTCTTTTCTTAAATGAGACTTTAAAAAAACTAATTTTTATTAATTAATTAAGTTTTGGCTGTGCTGGGTCTTTGTTGTTGTGTGAGCTTTTCTCTAGTTGAGGCCCGCAGGGACTGCTCTCTGGTTGTGGTGCGTGGGGTTCATGCTGTGGTGGCTTCTCGTCTTGGAGCACAGGCTCTAGGGCACTCGGGCTTTGGCAGCTGTGGCACATGGGCTCAGTAGAAGTGGCTCCCCAGCTCTAGAGCACAGGCTCAGTAGTTGTGGCTCACAGGCTTAGTTGCTCCTTGACATGTGGGATCTTCCTGGACCAGGGATTGAACCTGTGGCTCCTGCATTGGCAGCTGGATTCTCTATCACCGAGCCACCAGGGAAGCCCTATCCATATCTTAAAATACTTCAATTCTAAAAAAGATTGGAAAAGAGGAAGAAAAACCTAGAAGCCCTGTCCTCTGCTCTCCCCACCAGCAATAACCCCATTCTCTCCTCCCTGACTTCTCCTCTGGGTTATCATCCTTGATATATAAACTGAATGACTACATCATTTTTAATCATGAAACATTTTTTTATTCCTGGGACTTCCATGGTGGTCCAGTGGTTAAGACTTTGCCTTCTGTTGTAAGGGGTGCAGGTTTGATCCCTGGTTGGGGAGCTAAGATCCCACATACCTTGTGGCTAAAAAACCAAAACATAAAATAGAGACAATGTTGTGACAATTCAATACTTTGAAAATGGTCCACATAAAAAAAAAGTCTTTCAAAAAAAGATTTTTTTTTCCTTTAACGTTGCTTATTTGGAACTGTCTATAGAGCTCTGTGACCTTCTACATCCAGAGCTGAGCTCACATTTACTGCTAGCATAATGAATAAAGATGACCTCTTGCCTCCTTTTCTTACCTGAAGGCAATAATTCTTTTTACCCTCCTTTTACAACAAGAATTTATCGTCCAAATATTAACAGTAATGGCAGCATTTGTCTTGAGATTCTATGGTCACAGCAGTCTCTAGCACTAACTATTTCAAAAGTACTTTTGTCCATCTGTTTTCTGTTGTGTGATCCCAATCCAGATGATCCTTTACTGCCTGAGACTGCTTGAGTCATTGGACTGGTCTTCCCATAGTTCTTATGGAATGGCACATACAAGAACATCAGAGCAAAGACATCCAAGTTCCATATGCCATAGATGCCAGTGAAAAAGGCACTATTCACTTGGACTGTGACATTGCCCCACTTCCAATGATCTTCAGTCACCTAATGATGAAGAAGATGATGTCATGACCGCACAGGCCAAGGTGATAAGCATGAGGAGCTTGAACCTGAAAATTAGTCCTGAATTCTCCCTGCTGGTTTTGCCCATATGTTTCCTGGTGAGGCTGAGGTTCTTGCCTCGTTGGGAAAGAATTCGGATACAAAGTGATAGATAAGAAGTGGATTTATTTAGAAAGAAACACACTCCACAGACAGCCTGTGGGCCATCTCAGAAGGCAAGAGAGCCCTGAAGGGAGTAATTCTTAACATACCACTCCACCTCCAGCCCAACCTGCTCCTCCTTCTGTTTCCTATCACAGTGAATGACTAACAATCCACCTGTCCAGTGTGGAATTTACCCAGGACTTCTCACTTTTCCCCCCACTCAAACTGGTCAACAAATCTTGCCCAGTCTACTACCTGGGTATGTCAGGGATCTTTTCACTCACCTCCATCCCCACAGTTAAAACCTAAGTCCAGGCCATTATGATCCCTCACCAGAACTATTCCATTGGTCACCTAATTGGTTTCTCTGCTTTTAGGCACCTCTCATCTCCACACATTCTTCCTACTGCAGCCTGAAAATGCAAATCTGATCTTCCTTTAAAATCATCTGGCAGGAGGTACCCACTGCCTTCAAGATAAAGCACAAACTCTAATGGACTTTACAAGACCTCAGCTCTTTAGCCCCCTACTTTTCTGGCTTCATCTCCTACTACACTCCCCTTGCCGGTAAACTCCAAACATTTTGAATTATTTGCTTCATAGCTAGTGAAAAGCACTTTTCCCTTCTAGAGAAGTGATCAGCTTCTAGTCATCATCTATAGTTTGGCTCAGATGTCACGTCGCCTTTGGAGAAAGTGTCCTTGTGCTCTCTCTGAGCTTTCACAGCCTCATTTCACTCTGGAGAGCTCGAGCCCCCTCGAGCCTCCTCTAGCCTGTAGAACAGAATGGTCAGACCCACGGGCAGTGGTGTCTGGTTACCGGGATTCCAGTTCCACGTTGCGACTCAGGGCAAGTGAATTTTACCTTCTCGTCTGTAAGGTGGGAACAGTATGTCATTAGTCAATTGTGAGAATTAAATGAGATGATGCAAGGTGCCTGACAGTTAGTTATTATCCTAGAACTGAAAACTAGGATGTGTCAGGATTCCTCACCCTGACACAAACTCCGGGTTCAGTTTGTGTGTGATTTCCACCCCCCCCCCCCAATCTTTTGGCCCCGCAGCATGTCACATGGGATATTAGCTCCCACACTAGGCATCAAATTCGTGCCCCCTACATTGGAAGCGCGAAGTTCTAACCACTGGACCGCCAGAAAAGTCCCTTGTGTGTCATTTTAAGGCATACGTTTGTTCCACAATCACCTCGTAGTCTGTTGCTGCACAAGGACCCGGGAGGCGACTTGGTCCGTCAGGGCCTTCCGTCTGGGAGCAACTTCCCACGCCCCCCCCCCCCCGGTGGTTCAAGCAGTGCGCAAGCCCAAACTTACTGAACTAGGGCATTCCATTCGAAATCTGAGAGAAAGACAGGCCTTTTCTAACCATACAACCTATGTTTATAAGGCCTCTTCTCTTTCGCTCCCTAACCTCGTATTCTATCAGATCAAGCGAAGCGAGAGACAGGACTGTAATGAGGACGGACCGGCTAGGCTCAGCTTCCGCCCCCAACCCGACCGCGGCCTCGGTACTTCCTCTCCTCAATTCCCTCCCAATAATGGTACCGTCCACGGAGGGGGGAACGGGAAGGGACTCTGCAGGCTTCCGAGCTCGGAGGCCGGTCCTGGCACAGGGCCACCCCCCGAGTCGCGGCGCTGTCGTACCGCCCGCTGCCCTCTGATTGGCTGCCGAGGCCCCGCAGTCGAGCCCCGCGCGCCGCGCCGCCCTCAGTACAGCTCCGGCCGCCGCGCCGCCTGGCTCTCGTATCCCTTGTCCTCTGCGGGCTGTGGGGGCTTCGCGCCGCGGCCGTTAGTCATGTCGGGTAGGTGACTCCTTCAGCGAGCAGCGGCAGCGGCGAGAAGGGGCCCGGCGGGGTTGGGCCGTCTTCCCGCCCACCGGAGGGCCCCGGGGGCAGCCTCCGGCCCGGAGGGAGGCTGGGGTGGGGGGGCGGCCACGGCTGCCGCCATGTTGGACTGAAGGGACGCACGCTCGCAACGCTCTCCGTCTGCACATCCCGGCGGGAGCGCCTCGAGCCCCCTGGCTCTTGACCGACCCAGCCCTGGGAACCCGAGGCGACGTGCCGCTCCCAGGGGAGGGTGTGTGACTCGGGGTGGGGGCGGAGGCCGCTACGCCATCGTAGGGGCGGGGGGCCCCCGTGATTAGAGCATCGGCCGGAGAGAATCGGTGCTTCTGGTTCTCCGCTTCGCCTCAGATCTTTCAGCGAGGCCTCAGGCCAGTCGTCTCGCCGTCTCGTCCCTCAGTTTCCCCATCCGTGAAGTGGAGCTGGGCCTTCCTGACTCACCCATTCATCAGGTGCGGGCCTTGATGCTCTAGGAGCCCTTTTTAAAAGGATGTTGCCTGACACGAAATCCTACACGTCGTCATTCATGTAATAGCCTCCCGGACTCGAGTTGGGGGTGTTTGCACTTAATTCAGCTTCCTGTTCACCCTCTTCTCATCTTCTCAGACCCTCCAAAGTTGTCTCCTCACGAGCTTGAAAGTGAGCCTTGTCTATTACTAATGGGCTCGTGTAGCTGCTTGTTGCATTTACGTTGAAACATACAAACGAAAGGAAACGCAGTCTTCCACCAAGCACTTAAAATGACAGGGGAACACACCCCGTTCCCCCCACCTCCCCACCCCCCGCCTCGTGTGGAGGAGACAAAGAGGCCTTGGACTCATCGGGACAGCACATTTAGATCCTGCTAAAGCAGAATATACAGTCTGGGAGGTGGATCTGCTCTTTTTTTTTTTTTATTTAATTCAGACTTTAAACTTTTTATTTTGTATTGGAGTATAGCCGATTAACAGTGTTGTGGTAGTTTCAGGTGAACAGCAGAGGGACTCAACCATAGATACACATATATCTGTTCTCTCTCAAACCCAGATCTGCCCTTGATTTAGCACTCTTAGGTGCCTCACAGGGTCCTCTGTTGTTGGGCACATCACAGGCTGCAAAGACAAACTCAGCTTTCCACTTACTAGAAACCGTCATAAAAGTTAGATACTACTACTGAGATGGAAAAGCAGAACACGTCCCCAAAAGCCATTTGATTGGGATGAAAATGAATGCTGGCAGAGCAGTTTACATTTTTTTTCCGAGGGGAGAACCTGTTGAAAGCAACCCCTTTTCTCCAAGTAATCCAGTTTTGCAGAAGGGTGGAAATGTGTGACAAAAAGAAAGCAACAGGCTAAGAGGAGACCATTGTTAGAATGGTTGGACCGAGGAATGATAGACATTTCTTCGATTAACATGGATGTTAAATCACAATGTTGATCTTTTGAGGAAAGGGGCATTTACCTGATGTAAGAGGGTATTAATCTCTTTTAATTCTTGCTTAAGTGAGTAGTAATTTCTTACCCCAGTAGATGTTGGGGTATATTTAATTAGGTGCATAATTTGGAATGAAGTCTGGTAAAGTTCCACAGAAGTACATGTAAACACACTCTAAGGAGGATGTGAAACCTCTGATTTAAAAAAGATTCTCCTTCCTTCATGGAGAAATTTACCATTTCAATGGAAATAGTTCTCATTAGGAACTATTGACCTGTCTTGATTTTTAATATGATTATTGATTTAAAGCATGGCTTATTTTTGTAGGACTGGGTAGCTTTTATGGGAAATTAAATTTTAGAGGTATACTGTTTGCAAAATCCAGGATTTTCAATGTGTCATAATAATATGTGAGCTAGTTTGTGCATTGTTACTGATCTTCAAAATGGCCAAGGCAGTACACAGCCTTGTCCTTTTGTAATTTGAGTATTTTTAATATTGAAATTGACTTTCATGTCAAAAAGATTTAATAATTTGCTTGTTTCTCCATTAAGTCAACTAACTTTGGAATTAAGTTCTACTTAGTGTTAGATAATTGTACGTTTTGTAATTTGTATATAAAAATAATACTTTTGACTTGGTATAAAAATAGGAATGATGTTTTTGACTTGATGAATGTATAAGTTAGTAAATTTAACAGAGCAGACTCCCTCCTAAACAACTAATAACGTTCAGTTTAGGTACATCCATTAAACATTCCAAACTATACTTATAAATTTATCAAATTGACTCAACCACTCTAGGTGCCTGACAAGACAGATTTATAAATCTAATAAAATATTAGTGTGTACATAATAAATAAGTCAGAATTGTAAATATTGTGAGTCAGACTCTCAGATAAATATTAGCTGACACCTTTGAAGTTAAAGTCAAATCTGATATCACTTATACATAAAAGTTACAAACTCAAGATACTTCTTTTGGCAATATGGCAGACTAAGATAACTTGCAAATATTCTGTCTACGAATAACTAAAAATGCGGGAGCTTAACATAAAACAAAGGGTGGGCTTCTGCTGCCAGAAGTGAAGTAGAAGCCAGCATGGTAGGCATAGAGCTAACTTGATGGTTTCCCTGAAGAGAAGAGTGTAGGTCACAGTATTCAGAGAGTTGGAGTTTATTGCCCAAATAACTAAGCACAGGAGATGAAGTCTTGAGACCTTTAGAACCTTGTAGTGGGAACCGAGACTCTTACATAAACCCTGGATGTTTAAAGGACTATCTTCAGTGAAAGAATGAACTAGGAAAAAACCTTTGTATCAGCATAGAGATAACAAACCTGGGCTTTTGAGTAATGGGGGAAAAAAGTCTTTTTCCAAGAATCTGGGACCTGGGACCTGGGACCTGGGCTGAAGTGTACATTTAGACTAGTTATGAGGTCCAGGAAACCTCAAGCCAAGAAATTTAATGTAAAAGTTGGTTCTAGACTGGCAATAATAACCTTGGGGTTCAAAGTAGAAACAACTGAAAACCTTTTCTGAGGAAATTTCAGAGCATGGGTCACTAGGAATTTTACAGGAAGAACCTTGCAGTTCACAGTAATACATTGCAGAATTCTGGGAAACAACTCACCAAAATGAGAGTGACAAATGGCATTTGAACCCTTAATTAGATGGTTTGGACAAGAGTATTATAGGTTTAAAATTATTAAAAACCAAAAAAGGAATCAGCCCAAAGACCAGGACTTGAAAAAAGGTTACATAGATTTGAAAAAGAACGAAGTATAACTTCTAGAGGTGGAGAAAGTGGCTAAGTTGAATTGTAGATAGACCTAGCTAGAAGAAATAACTACTGAGGTAGAAAATAGATGGGGTTTAATTAATAATTACCCAGGATTCAATTCAGAAGGTTAAAATTAAGATGGAGAGATTAAGAAACTGTGGGAGGGACTGTCCCTGGTGGTCCAGTGGTTAAGACTTGGCATTTCCAATGCAGACTTGATCCCTTATTGGGGCACTAAGATCCCACATGGTCTGGAGTGCAATCAGAAAGTTAAAAAAAAAGAAACATGGAATTCAGATTGGGAAGCTCTGACACACATCTGAGTTCGAGAAGGAGAAAATGGTAATTAATAGTTGAGAATTTTCCAGAATTGATGGATCAAGAAAGCAGTCTCAAACATGAGACATAAGTCAGTTCATACCCAGATACATAAATGTGAGACTACAGATTTATGAAGTACCCGTAACAAACCTATCGAAAGAAATAGGGAAATGGTAAGATTGGTAGATTTCTTAAAAGTTTTAAGAAGCTGCTAAATAATGAAGTGATTTTTGAAGTTTAGAGGAAAAATAATGTATGACCTTGAACTTTTTATCCAAATAAAAGACAGTACCACTTTCAGGGCTTTACTGAAGGAACTCATAAAAAGAAATCCAGAAGGGAGGAGTAGGATGCAAAAAAATGTAGAGGAAGTAAATGCAGTAGATAAAAAGTATTGACTGTATGGAATCTTGAAGATTAAAATGATTACATTTAGAGTTTTTACAGTGGAAACATGATACAGGAAAAAAACGTGGAAGCAAAATAATAGATGAAGGCTGTAATTGGTGTTAGAGCACTAAAATTCTTATTTCTAGTGGAGGTTGAAGATCATTTTGAACTTTGTCAAAAATGTATGTTAAAGATTGGACATAATCTTTAATGAATGATAACTTATTACAAGAACAGAATTTGAGCATCTAAAGCAGTAGAGGAAAATCCAGTAGAAGGAAGTTAAGGAGTTGGGGGGAAAAAAGACCCTGGTAAGTAGAGTCCAGTATAGGCTAGTAGGGATAAATAAAAAAGTAACAGTAGTGAAAATATGAAAACATCAATTGAGACAAATTTTCCACATTGGGAAAAATTGATCTAGATATATGCTTTCAAAAATGATACAAAAAGTGAAAATGTTAGTCACTCAGCGATGTCCAACTCGACGCTGTGGACTGTAGCTGGCCAGGCTCCTCTGTCCATGGGGTTCTGCAGGCAAGAATACTGGAGTGGGTAAAGATTCCCTTCTCCAGGGGATCTTTCCTACCCAGGGATCGAACCATGAGCTGCATTGCAGGCAGATTCTTTACCATCCGAGCCACCAGGGAAGATCTCTAAAGCATCAGAATAAGAAATGTTAAGAAATACAGAGATAGGAAAAGACTAATCAGGCAAACATCAACCAAAAGGAAGATTGCTTAGTTACCAGTCAAAAGAAAGTTTGGACATTTTTAATGATAGCCTTCATGTAATGTTAAAAAGGATATTCACCAGGAAGGTGTAAATATGTACTTTTATGTGCCTGACAGTATAGCCTCAAAATAATAGAAGCAAAAAAACACTGTTAGAAGAAATTGGCATACAGAGACAGGGAGTTTTAAATTTAAACATACCTCTCTGTGTAATTAATAGATTAGGTAGGTGAAACAGTAGGAATAGGAATGATAGAGTTACAAGCATCTTACAGACAGAATTCTTTGAACATTTAGAAAATGCAATTCTTTTCAAGCACATAGGGGATGTTTATGAAAGTGAAAGTATTTACTAAGGGGAAAAGCAAAATCCTGACAAATATCTAGAATAGAGAAAATACCTTTTCTGGCTGCAATGGAATATAATTAGAACCACAAAGAGTATCAGAACCCTGTACACTTAGAAGTAAAAGCACTTCTGAATAATTCATGGGCCCAGATATAAGGGTCAAGTGCCAAGTACTTAATAATGAGCAGTTGTTTGAAATGCCTTAGAATTTATTTTTTGTCATACAGTTTATAAACTGATATTCTCTGAATGTAAAACATCTGTACTTTCTCAGTCAAGTACACTAAGGGTTAGACTTGTTGATCAATGTGCTTATTTCTATGTTCTTGAGTTTTAAAGTCAGCCAGCTAAGGAAGTCATATTTACACTTTGAGAGAGCAGAATTGACTGGGTTAAGAGCTCGAATACTTAATAGATTAGGGTCATATAACATGTGTGCTATGTACCTCTATAATTCTTGCCTGAGCCAAAGTATAATAAGATCTTGGACCCTACTCTTGCTAAGAGAACCTACATCAGTGCCTTGGGATATAATTTAGCCTGAAGCTTTTTATCCCATATTTATATATTTGTTTCACTGGTACACTCCTTCCTCCCACTGTAATCCTTTTTAGTTTCTGAATTGGTTGAAACTAATTTCTTTTGCCATTTGATAGAAGCATCTAATCTTTTAGATACATCTAGTCTTTGAGATGCATCTAATCTTTTTATGCTCCAAGTAGATTCTATATTGTTTTCATATATTTCTTATTTGATTGTTGGCTACAAATCTAGTCATTTTATTGTTACAGGCTTGTGCGTGCTAAGTCACTTCAGTCATGTTCGACTCTTTACAACCCTATAGACTGCAGCCCACCAGGCTCCTCTGTCCATTGAATTCTACAGGCAAGGATACTGGAGTGGGTTGCCATGCCTCCTCCAGGGGATCTTCCTGAGCCAGGGATCGAACCCACATCTCTTAACATCTCTTGAGCTGGCAGGCAGGTTCTTTACCACTAGTACAACCTGAGTATTATGGGCAGTGATGCACAATTTTTTTCCACCTTGGTTAGCCACCAGGGAAACCCAGTTCTTCTCTTTTCTAGTAGCTAAGTCATGTCCGACTCCTGTGATGATGCTGTGGACTGTAGCCCCCCAGGCTCCTCTGTCCATGGGATTTCCCAGGGAAGAGCACTAGAATGGGTTGCCGTTGCATTCTCCACGGGATCTTCCGACCCAGGGGTCAAACCCACAACTCTTGCATTGGCAGGTGGATTCTTGACCACTGTGCCACATGGGAAGCCCCAATTCTTCTCTTATTCATCACTATTAAAGTTAGGTCATTCATTTGAATCTGAGGAGAATCCCAAGGGATATATACTAATTGGCCAAAGCCCTGAAAGCTTTGATTAAGTTGGGGTTAAACAGCTGACTTGGCTTTTTACTAAGTCTTCAGAGATCTTTTTGTTGCTGCTGACAGCCAGAGCAACCCAATCCAAGGGAATGGTGTATATTCTTAAGAGTGTGTATTTTCCTTTTTTTTTAAATCCTGATTAGTTTTAACAGGTGTCTTTTTGTATATAAAGATAATATAGCTTGAGCCTTTGAGTTTTTGTTAAAAGGGTGGGTTTTTCGCTGATTCTTTCTCATTTATTTACTTGGTTTTTGTGACATCAGGACATATTTGTAGAGTAGTTGCTTTCAGAGATATTATTGTAAATAGCCAATACTGTTGACACAGATTTTTCCTTGCACTGTATTTTTAACTTCTAGTTTTCCTTTCTATAGTTATTTTTTATAATATTTTCTTATCACATTTCATCTGTAAGAGCTAAAGTCAGCCTTTGAGGGAAGCCTACTTTTAAATAAGGTTAAACATTCTTTTTATGTGTTTTAGATTCTGGAAGTTACGGTCAGTCTGGGGGTGAGCAGCAAAGGTAAAGTATATGCACATTTCAATAATACCATGAATGAGTAGAACTGAGAAAAAAAGATGTATTTAGTCAGGTGTCCCTCTTGAGATTGGGTTATCTTGATGTCTTAAAGAGTTAAATATTAGCTTGTTGAGGGGAAAGAATTGGCCTAGGTACATAGGTGCTGTAAAATATTTTTCTTTTTTTAAAAGGCTGCTTGAATCAGTAAATATAGATGCCCCCTAGAGATTAAAACAAATCTCACAGGTATTATAAATATTGTTTTCTTTAAGAAAGTTTTCAGCAGAAATCATTATTAAAAGGATTTAAGCAGTTGAACTATAACAGCTTCTTAGAAAAGGCTTTTTTTTGGATTGTATATTATATGCTAATATGTTGTTTCTAGAGTGGATTTTCCTGAAGCGCTATGATAGAAGTGTTTAGTGTTTTTAAAAGGCTCCTTGCCATGCTTACGATAAAAAGTCTATTTTTAATGTGAATACATTCACATGTAGTAGGATTCTCTTGCTTACCAGAAATACAGCCTTCAACTTGTACTATAAATGTTTTGAAGCTCAGTGTGAGATTTTCAGGAGAGCATCTCAGATATCTTCTGTCATCAAGTTTTAAGCTTAATGAAAACAAAACTGATTTGACTTTTTTATTATCATAGGATAGACCCTCGTAGTAGGCAACTGGCAAATGTTTATTCAATGAAATATATTTTATAAAGTTAAATTATTTTAGTACTTGGTAGCTGTAAACTAATATTTATTTGGCAGATGTTTTATTTTTCTTTGGCATGTATTCAGAAAGCTAATTTCTGACTTATTAAAGTTTATAGACAATAATATTAAAGAAAGTTCAAATCTGAGGAAGCTACATGTATTCATTCAGTCAAAAACTGTATGCCAGGCTGTGCTGTTAACACTAGGGGTACAGTATGCTTTTACTCTGTGATAGTGCTCTGAAAATACACATTCCTCTGTTACTGAGGCACTAAAAATTGGACATTTGGTGCCACACTGTGCCTTTTCTAGGATCCTAGAGGCAAGTTAAGGTAAATGATAAGAAATTAATCTGTCAAAGCACAGTTAAATTGATTGAAGCTCTTAGAGTCCTTTTTTTTTTCATTTCACATATTTATTATGGGTCTTGCTACCATGTAGTCATTCCTTTCTATCCCCAGCCTTCCACCCATCCAAGCATGATTCTCTTGGGATTTTCTGGCTCTGGTGGTAAAGTTTTTTTTTTTTTTTTGCACAATAAGCTTATTTTTATTTATTTTTATCTTGGGCAGCGTTGGGTCTTAGGTGTGGTGAAGTTTTTTTTTTGTGGGAGATTGTCAAAGCAAAACTTCTGGTGATTGACATTCAAGAGGTCTCAGAATGACTTCATTTATGTCTTTGACGGTCTTTGGTTATCACCTTTCAATTTAGACTCTAAGAGGTAGGCAGATTGACCATTTTTCAGGAAAGAAGCTTGTATTTGAGTTGAAAGTTGAAAATAGAGTTCTTTAAGCTTTTAAATTGTAGCACATTTCTTTCAAGTAGTATGTCTTTCTTTTACAGTTATTCTTCCTATGGAAATCAAGGCAGCCAAGGTTATGGACAAGCACCACAAGTAGGTTAAATATAAATTGAGTTCTTTATAAATAGTTTGAATCTTAAATATGCAATGAAACTTGTATTTATTTAAATTTTAGAGCTATTCTGGCTATGGGCAAACTACTGACTCTTCATATGGACAGAACTATAGCGGCTACTCCAGTTATGGACAAAGCCAGTCAGGTTGGACTGATTTGTTAAATTTACTGTTTTAGAAGTTAGAAAATCAGAACCTTTCCTAAATGTGTACCCATTCAATCTTTAGGTTATTCGCAGTCCTACAGTGGTTATGAGAATCAAAAGCAGAGCTCATACAGCCAGCAATCTTACAATAACCAGGGACAGCAGCAAAACATGGAATCGTCAGGAAGGTAAGGAAGCAGTAAAGTACTGAGGTTGTGTTCGGAAGTGAAAAGAACACTTTGCGTATTAAACAGTTTTCACTAAAGAGTCCTTGCTTTAAACACTTTTTTCAGAGAAGTGTTGATGAACTATGAATTTCATAGTTTTGTGTTCTAAAGAATGTGGAAATTGTCAGTTGATATTTTGTTCTTTTCATGTGTTACTTATAAAATTAGTTCAGCTCTAAATGAATGCACGTGATTTAAATGTTAAAAAGTAAGATTTGGACCTCTGCTTTGTACCTGAGATGAAATAAAAAAGCTGCCTATAAAGACTTAGCAATGTTTACTTTTTATTTCCATTTTATTTTTTAACCATTTTAATGTCTTACCTTCTCAGGGACAAAAATATTAAAGAAAAAGTGCCAAAAACTATCCACATATTTCAGATACCTTAAAAAATGTTTTAATTGTTAATATAGGTAGGTGAATATTAGCAATTTTACAGGTCTTTTTTTAATAATTTTTTGGATTTGAGGGGCCTGTCCTTGTTATTAATTTTAATAATAGCAACTTTTTTTTTACTGTGCTTTACAGTTTGTGAGATGCTTTTGCATTCCCTAATGTAATTGATTCTGTTTTAATTACCACTATGAGATAGTGTCAGTAATTATCAAAAGTAAAGAGAAGTTGTTAGGATTATATAGTCTTGCAATTTACACAGCTTAAAAGTGAGATAGAAATTGAGGTCACTAGTTTTTTTTTTGTCTCTTCAGGAAAGAAATTATTCTAAGTAAAATTCAGTTAAATAAAAGCATTGGGAAAAAAAATTAGGAAAAGATTTATGAGATCATATTTATCAGTCTTAATAGATAGGAGAGTGGTTTGAAAGGGAGGGAATGCTATCCAGAAAGCACGTTACATTAGAAGGTTCTTCAGGTCCTATTCGTTAGTTTTGTTTTTTTTTTCACTTTGTTTTCTTTTTTTTTTTTAATTGGTTTTGCCATACAATGACATGATATTGCCATGGGTGTACATATGCTCCCCCTCCAGAACCCCCCTCCCTCCCGACTCCCTCTCCCTGGGAAATCTCGGTGCAGCCCCGAGCAACAATCCTGGGCTGGCGATTGATTTCACATATGATACTTAACATGTTTCAGTGCCATTCTCCCAAATCATCCCACCCCTGCCCTCATCCACAGAGTCCACTAGTCTGTTCTATACGTCTTCGTTAGTTTTAAATTTAAGGAGAATCTTTTTATAAGGATACATTTTTGGAAATGAGACATCTAAGTGTGGACCAAAGAGAAATGTTAGATTTGGTTTAAGTCATTCTCAAGGAAATTCTAGGGTTCTGACCATTGTTGTTATGTGCTTTGAATAGGGAGTTGGGGAAAATACTGATCTTTATTAGATGTTTTGATCATTTGATGCAGAATAAGATGTGACTATTAAGATAGGAGGCCATTTTTGTTCCCACTCTCCTTTTTTTTTTTTTTTAGTAACTTAAAACATTAGAACTCAAATCCAATGAAGTATTGCTCAGAACTTGCTTAGAATTTTTTTGTTTAATTGCCAGAGAAAATAAAGCAGTCTTCTTTGATAGTTAGACTTCTTTTCAGTTAAAAAGTGGCATCACAAAGCAAGTTCCTTCTTTGTACTCAGCAGACTAAAAATTTGAATGATTTATTGCTATTTTCTAATAGCAATATTTTGTACTATTGGAGATGCTTAGAAGAGTATACTAAGGGTTTAAAGATAAGAAGGTAGTCCCCAAAATATTATTAAATATGATTTTCCTGCTTCTCTATACCTCTTCAGTGATAGTAGAATTATTATTTGAAAGTCATTCCATTAGTGATAAGATTCTCTAGATATAAAATAACTAGATGATTCTCACCAGAAAGGAGTAGTAAATGTGGTTGAGGTCTTAAAGCAATCACTCCATCGGCTTAACTACAGTAAACAGTCCTGTAAAGTCACTTACATTGTTGATCTCTCTTTTAGCCAAGGTGGAAGAGCACCCTCATATGACCAGTCAGACTATAGTCAACAAGATTCATATGACCAGCAGTCAGGCTATGATCAGCATCAAGGCTCTTATGATGAGCAGTCAAATTATGATCAGCAGCATGATTCCTATAATCAAAACCAGCAGTCCTACCATTCACAAAGGGAAAATTACAGCCACCACACACAAGGTAAGATATGCTGATGTCTTTTTTTTTTTAACCTTCAGAGAATTGTTTGTATCTTGAACTTTGTTTTGAAAGACCCAATACATATTACAGATTTCAACTGTAAAAATTTGGGGTGACCTTGAACATATGTTCTCTCTCATATCCATCAAAGTTAGTTTCTTAGATTGATATTTCTGAACTTCTTGGAGACTCCAAATGGTCACGTGATTTTTTTTCCCCTGGCTAATTAAAAATTTCATTTGTTGTCTCGATAAAGTGATCAGTTGACAATGCTGCTACTGCCTTTTTTTTTTTTTATTTGAAAATTTTGTAGTTTTTGGCTGTATCATGAGGCATATGGAATCTTAGGTTCCTAACCAGGGATTGAACTGTTGCCTCCTGCAGTGGAAGCATGGACCCTTAACCACTCTACCACAGCAGGGATGTTCACGCCACCATTTCTTTTTGGTGGTGGTGCTGTATGTGATTTGAGAAAATTATGATCTTATATTAAGCTTCTCTAACATCATACCACTTTAGCTTTACTGTGGTATTTAAGAATCTGACCAGCCGTAAAAATGAATGCTTCAAGGGCAAAGGTCCTGCCTTACTCATTTTTGTACCTGCTCAATAAATATTTGTTGACTAGTTGAATGAATGACTTAGCAACTGGGTAAAAGAGAAAGTTCATTCACTAAATACCTTATTCAGTGAATATATTCACTACTATTTCTCAGTTTGAAAATCTGGTTATTCCTTTTCTGAGTTTTATTTACATTCAGATATTTTTGACGTGAAAAAAAGTAGCTTTTCAGATTAGGGTGTCCTTTTAATTAACTAGGGTTCTGTACCTAATGTACTTAAACTGTTTCATGTTACCATCACATCAAAAGGTGATAACTATGTCACCATTTTGCTGCCTGACTTTGGTAGAGTGGAATTTGACGCAGGTCTAATTCTCATACATTTAATTCCAGATTGTGTTATGGTGACTTGCATTTGAGTTTTGTGCACAGGTGCCATTTTCTGAAGGTCACAGGTGATTTAAAGAGCCATTTAGGATTGTGTTGTGGAAAGTCTTTGTCAGAAATTTCAAGTTACTCATGTATGTTTGTATTAATTTTCTTTTCTGTAGATGACCGTCGTGATGTGAGTAGGTATGGAGAAGATAATAGAGGATATGGCGGGTCACAGGGAGGAGGTAGAGGGCGTGGGGGATATGACAAGGATGGAAGAGGTCCTATGACAGGATCAAGGTAAGTTTTTAGGTACAGATGCCTACATTTCTTTTTCTTTCTTTTTTTTTGTTGTTATTTTAGCTGGTTTGATTCCATCATCTGATTTCGTTAAGATGCCTAAAAAGATTATGTTCTAGACAAGAGGACAGAGATTCAAATTTTATTTTCAATATTAAGATGTCATGTAAATTACCTCAAAATAGGTTTTCTTAGCAGTTAGTTTTTGTGGTATTAAAACCAGTGGAGAAAAAACCTACAATAATGTGGTTAAACCACTCAACTATGTTTTTCATGCCAGAGCTGTTGACTCTAAACTCATTTAAAAGATGACTCTGGGAAATCCAAGTGTTTCAATCTGTAGAAAATAAAAGGTAAGTTTAGAATTCTAGATAGGAAGGTAGAGAGGCTATTCTTTAATCTTGAATTCCCTTGGGATGGGAAAATATTAGGAAGCAGCAGCAGAATATAAAGTTGAGGTTGGCATAGGAGAGAAAGATTGTATATAACTGAACTATTTTGTTCCTATTTTCAAGTAAATAATTACTGAAATAATTAGTACAATGTCACATACCATTGTGTATTTTGTTTAGACTAAGCTGTGGAAAAGGAATGACTTTTTAATTCAGCTTTCCTTTTTTTTTTATTGTTAGTGTTACCAGGTTTTGGTATTTACTTACAGCATATGTTATGAAAGCTGGTTTTAAAATTACTTTCAAGTATATCTGTAAATTTAGCATTTTGCTCTAAAAACAGGAATGAAAAAATAGTTGGCACTTACTGTCCTCAGATGAAATTTGTACATTGCAAATTTCATGTATAAAATATACAGGCTTAAAGGATAATTTGTGTTCTTTGGGAATTGAAATTATCAGCAGCATGTTAACTGACAATAATATATCAGTACTCTTTTGCTTCTTAGGGACTGAGTGTCTTTTCCCTGAGGTAACCTGAGAAAATCAGTTACATATAGCACTGTTAATTTTTCAGCTGAGCCAGGAATTCTATCTCACTGATTTTTTCTGTTTAGTGTACAGTGCTTTGATCTAACAAATCTAAAGTCTAAACATATTTGAAAAACTTTTATAAGGCTTGAACATTAAAAGTTTTGGTTAATAGCCAAAGTCAATGTATTAAGGTAAAGCAACTATGCTGTGTGCCTCTTCGTTATCAAAGAGGATAGTGTACCATCATGTGGATATAAATGAACAGTGTACAGTGATAACAGTGCTTACTCTGTCCATAGCGCCCACCCCTCAAACAGCATCCCAGACAGGATAACTAACAGGTTATGTGATTTTTCCAGGTAATATGTTTTAGATCAGTGGTCCCCAACCTTTTTGGCATCAGGGACTGGTTTTGTGGAAGACAGTTTTTCCACAGACTGGGATCGGAGGGGGATGCTTTTGGGATGATTCAAGTGTTTTACATTTATTGTGCACTTTATTTCTATTATTATTACATCAGCTCCACTTAAGATCATCAGACATTAGATCCTGGAGATTAGGAAACCCTGTTTTAGATAATTGACTGCCTTGGGATGCTATATGTTTTATAGAATATCATAAGTTTAATTTTCTTCATAAGGAGATTATAATTACATGTGTAGATTATCTGTTAAATTATGTCTGAGAATAGTAAAATCCCACTTTTTAGAAGGAGAGGTTAGGGAAGTCTTCAGTGTTTTCAGCTTTGGTAGATGACTTATCTTAGAATCAAAGAGTTGAAGGACCTTTCCTGATAAAGGAGGGAAGATCCGTATCTTAACCAATCCAGGCGTTTTAAGCACTTTGATAACTCCTTGGCAACATATTTCAGTATAATTTTTGGCCCAGGTATTGAATCATGAGCTAAAGTTTTGATTTTCGAACTTCTGTTTGACCTTAGAAACTCTACAAACAAAATCTTATATACAAGCCCAGTGTATATTAGGTTCAGGTCAGGGTAGAATTTTGGGGTTGGGAGGGGTTTTGTCCAGTTGCTGTATATATATATATATATATATGTGTGTGTGTATATATACTCCCTCCCCCCACACCCCCCCCAACTGGTAAATAGAATGTACGTAAAAGGCCTTTTTAAGAAATTTATGTGGTTATGTTTACTTTCTATATTGGGTTGGCAAATTATTTGAAAGGCCACATAATAAGTAATGTAGGCTTTGCAGGCCACGCATTTTCTGTTGCAGCTGCTCAGCTCTGTTCTTGTAGTAGCTATAGATATTATGTAAATGAGTAAACATGTTTTTGTTCCAATAAAACTTTATGGATACTGAAATATGAAGTTCATGTAATTTTCATGTGTTACAATATCTTGTTCAGGATGTGATTTTTTAGCTTACTTATAGGAATATTAAAAAAAAAAAATAAAGGCCCACTTTCAGGGCTTGCTTTCCTGTACTTGGTTTTACATTTAAGTACCAAAATACCCAAACATCTTTCGTTAGTCTTCATTAACACTCCCATTTGTGTTTGTAATCATCTTGTTTAAAAATAGCAGGATTGAAAATATCCTTTCAGGGCTGTTGGAAGAATATCTGACATTAGTTGGGTTTATAATTAAAGAAGAAGGGGCACAGTTTGCTGGTGAAGGTGGGATGGGTGGTAAAGGATGGTAGATTATTGACTGCAGGAAGAATTCGGACCAAAGAGATCTGTGAACTTTCCAGTTACGAAAGAGTCTCCTTATATGAAGACTATAGGAAACAATGTTTTTCTCTGGAAACTCACTTCCCAGCAAAAAAGCTTGAATTTCTAATTGTCATCTATTAGGTTGGTGCAGATGTAATTGCTGTTTTGAACTGAATTTTAAATCATTATAACTGGGTTCAAACACATCTTTATTAGTCAAAGTAGAAGCCATTAAAATCAACCTATTTTGCCAATGACAGATAAGTTTGTTTATTCCTGTAGCATAAAAATCCATGCTTCGGGATTTGATGAAGGCTTGGAAAGCATTTTCTGCCTTCTACTGGTTATGGAAGCATTTTCTCTGCAAAAAGTTGTCAAGATGCTTGAAGTGGTAGTTGATTGGCAGGAGGTTAGGAGAATGTGGCAGATAAGGCAAAACTTTGCTGCCTAATTCATTCAACTTCTGAAGTGTTGGTTGTGTGATGTGTGGTGGCCCTTCCTGTTGACCAGTGCCAGCTGCAGGCATTGCAGTTTTCAGTGCATCCTGTCAGTTTGCTGGGCATACTTTTCAGATGTAATGGTTTTGCTGGGATTCAGAAAGCTGCAGTGGATCAGGTGGGCAGCAGGCCACCGAATAGTGGCCATGGCCCTTTTTGGTCCAAGTTTGACTTGGGAAGTGCTTTGAAGTTATTTCTCAGTCCATCCACTGAACTGGTTGTCACGAGTTGTCATATAAAATCCACTGTTCATTGCACGTCACAATTCCATTAAGAAATGGTTTGTTGTTGTGTAAGAGATGATGACACTTCAGAATGATTTTTTTGATTTGTGGTCAGCTTATGAGGCATTCACTTATCAAGCGTTTTCACCTTTCCAGTCTGCTTCAACTGCCTAGTAACCATAGAATGGTCAACGTTGAGTTCTCCAGCAACTTCTCGTGTAGTTGTAAGAGGATCAGCTTTGATGATCCTCTGAATTGGTCGTTGTCAACTTCTGATAGCCAGCCATGTACTCCTTATCTTCAAGCCTCTCATTTCCTTTGCAAAACATCTTGACCACCTCTGCACTAATGTGTTTCTTAGCAATTCCTGGGCCAGATGCGTTGTTGATGTCTATGAGTTGTCTCTGCTGCTTTACAACACATTTTGAATAAGAAAATTGCCTGAACTTGCCTTTTGCCTAACATCATTTCTCTAGTCTAAAATAAATGTAAAATAGACAGCAAATAATAAGTCATTCACAAAAAAATAATGAGAAATGTGCATTAAAATGATGTATAACATAATCACATTTATTTATTTAAAAGTGTATCCCAGTATCAAATGGTGAAGTTCAACAATGCAAAACCACAGTTATTTTTGCATTAACCAAATAAAATGCCACTGACCTTCTAGTGTACTAGAAGCTTAAGGCCATAATTTTTCTCAGTGTTTTTAACTTTATCATTGCAGTGAACGAATTGCAAAATTACTAAAACTAGATAATCATTTTCCATTATTAGTATGTCATCACATTAAGTAGTTTTTAGGGTTTAACATCTCAAGTCTCAAAAAGTTATCTTGAATTTCGAATGTTCTTGAAAGAGTTTTTGAATAGCTTGCTTAGAAATGTGCATGTGTGCTGGTGATGGTCCAGAAGTGCTGCCCAATAGAGATATAATGTGGGTCACCAGTGAGCTACATGTGTGATTTAAGATTTTATAGTAGCTACATTAAGCAAGTGAAATTAATTTTAATAATAAATAGATTCTAATATATCAAAAATATTTTATCATACTATCAGTATAAAAATTGAGGTATTGACCACTATTTTTTTCATACTAAGACTTCGAAATCCATTTTGTATTTTACATTTAGAGTACATATCAGTTTAGATCCTCCATATTTCAGAAGACCAACAAACAGCTACATATGGCTAATAAATGCTGTATTGGACAGTGCAGTTCTAGAATAATAGATTCTTGGCCTTCTGAAATGTTGAAAAGTACTGAATCCAGAAAGCCTTTTTACCACACCTATAAAGAATGGGAGAAAATAGAACATAAATACTGAAACTTCCTTGTGGTCCGGTGGTTAGGACTTCTCCTTCCAGTGTAGGGGGACAAGTTCATTCCTGGTTGGGGAGCAAAGATCCCACATGGCTTGTGGCTGAGAAACCAAAACAAAACAAAAACAGTATTGTAGTAAATTCAATAAAGGTTTTTAAAATGGTCCATATCAAAAAGATCTTAAAAAAGAACAAATACAGCTACTGTTGAGAAGTGGGATCTAAGTCCACTTGAGTCATTTATGTTTGGAATTAATATTAGTCTGGCATGCTACAGTCCATGGAGTCACAAAGAGTCGGACACAACTGAGCAACTGAACTGAATGTTAGTCTTCATATCCAAAAAATTGCGTTCTGGACTATTGGTATGAAAAATCAAACATAGTTTTTTTAAGAACTAATCTTTTTCAACTTTTAGCTAAGTTGCTTTTTCTCTCTGGGTATTGAGTTTTCTGGGAATAAAATTCCTGTATTGTCCTGTTACTTTTTGGAAGTTTTAGTCCTTGAATATAGATGTATTTAGAGTTTTAAAAATTAAATTTTGGAAATAGAGATTTTGTTGAAGAACATTTTCTTTCTTGACAAGCCCCTGAAATTAAATCTGATTGTCTTCTCTAAATATGTAATGCTGTAACCCTGAAGGAACCCTCAGTCTACCATTGAGTAGGCTTCTTGTCATTTTGAACCTGGGACAACCGTTTCTGTAATTGAGTCAAGAATATACAGTGGATTTTCTTATGCAGGGGACACTCATTCGTAAATTTGAGTATGGTTATATTATGTCTCTAGTAAATACCTCTACTTCTTTGCTTTAAAACATTCTTCAGGAATTCTTTGTGTGTACAGTTTTGCTTTTTTGGGGGAGGAGAAAAAATTTGTTGTGGCAACACCTTGACTCAGATGTTCACATGCCTTCGAGTCTTAATTTGGTAGCGAGGCCTTAACTTAGTTTATAGAAAAGGGACTTGGAACTTTACTGTAGATTTGAAAGAAAGATTCATAACCAAAGGCCTGTTTTCTGTTAACTGATTTGATAGTGGTACTATTTGAGGTTTGTTTACTGTATTTAATATGTTTCCTAGTAAGGAACTGTAATTAATTGAATTTTCTTAATAAGGAAAGAAAAGTGTTGAAATACTGGAAATTGAAAGAAAGCCCCACATAGAATTATAGATTATCTAGACCAGTGCTTCACTAACTGTAATATACATATGAACTCCTTGGGGATCTTATTAAAATGTAGATTCTGATTCTGTGGGTCTGGGTGTGCTTGCTTTTCTGAGACACTTATAGGCTCTGCCTTTGTTGCTATTCCGTAGACCACCTTTCAGATAGTAAGGATGTAGACTAGTGATCCCCAACCTTTTTGGTACCAGGGACTGACTTCATGGAAGACAATTTTTCCATGGACTGGGGATTAGGGGGATGGTTTGGGGGTGATAGAAATGCATTACATTTATTGTGTACTTTATTTCTAATGTTGCTGCTAATCTGACAGGAGATACTGATTCATGGCCCAGAGGTTAGGGATCCCTGGTGTAGACTCTTATTTTGTGAAAGAGGAAACAGAAGCCAAGGGAGAATTACTGACTGGTCTATATTTTCAAGATTGATTAGTGATAGTTAAGACTATATATCCTGAGTCTCTTAATTTGAAGACTGGTACTTATTTAATATACTTGTACTGTGTTTTAAGTGTTCAGCTGTTGAATTTTCAAAGTGCTCAGTAATGATGACTTAAGTTAAAATATTATTATATGGAAGAATAGGAAATTATAAACATTAAAATATTTATTTTATATCCTTTTTATTTTACAGCGAGTATTTCCTTTTTCTTTTTCCTCTTTATTTGTTCAAAGTTGTGTTGCTGGCCAGAATAGATATTACAGGAACTAGATAATGTATGAAATTGTGTATTTTCCCCCCACTGCAGCCAGATATAAACAGTTTGGTTCTTGGTTAAGGTGACAGCAAAATCATTCAGTGGTATCTCCTCCAGCACTTAGTTGTGAAAAATTTTTATTTAAAAAAAAAAAATTTATCCTGGCTGTTTTAATGTCCTGACATAGGAATATGGACTTTATATTTTCAGTAGTTCTTTTCTCATCATTTCTAATGATCATCTTTGAGGAAATCCGAGATATCTTGTTTCTAGTAAGATTTTTAGCAGTTTAATCTCGGAACTCTGGCTTCCTTTCCCTAAAGAGTTGCAGTGATAAAAAGGCCATTCAGAAGTGTGAGTTGAGGGAGGGCTTGGGTAGTGTTCTGAAAGAGGCCTTATATACCCAGCAGGAGACTATGCACAGGAAAGACCTGAGCTTCGCTTTTTCTGCATAGCCTTGAAATAGGCTTATGCTCCTTTTTAGATTTCCTGGGTATCAAATAAAAATTAATAGCAAATTGAGATGCTTGTGTCTATAACTATATACCAGTTGCAAGGGACTTTTTAAAATTTCTAACTAACATCAAGTTAGTTAGAATAGACTTAAAAAATTCTTTCTCATCTAGTCAGAGTGATTTTACTCAGGATGGCTCAGAAAACCTGTCTCAAGGGCAGGGTTATTATTAAAGGGACATTAGTATATTGGACTAGTTTCTTGGGTTATAGTAGAAGATGAGTAGTAGTAGAAAATTAGGTATCACCATCTGAAAACTTTTTGATTATTTTTATGTCCATATCAGCACATGAATCTTAGAGGATTGCATGATTCAGTTAAGAGAAACAAGCTTTTAATGTTAGGAGTATTTAAAGGACTCCTTGAAAGAGATTTCTTATATAAAGCTGTGCACACAAGGGGCATTGACTTACTGGCAGTGGAAATTGCCACTTAAAGTCATTTCTTGTGGAGTATGTAGCATTCTATATGACATAGTCTCCTAATTGTTGTGCAGAGCACTGGGTAGCTTGAATTTCAGCAGTTCTGTGATGAGATATAGCATATGGCAGTTTAAAGTTATACTTTCTGCTAGTGCTCATTTTGCTAGGTATCTGAATGATTTGAATTTTTAAGACTGCTTTCATTCAGTCTCACTTTTGTGTGTATTTGTATCTCGCTTTTTTCCTCATCTCATAAAACCCGCTGTTTGATAGAGCTCGAGCTTTTTCCTCTCCCATTCTGTCAGAATTTTAACTTTGCTTTATATTCTTCTAATCCTTTTCCTTTTTCTCATATTTAACAAAAATATCCCCTTGGAAAGAATGTTTGCTCTAGTTTCGCATTCTTCCTGTTGTGTCTTCAGTTTAAGTTGATTTGAATAGTATCCCTTTGACTTGGGGTTGGGAAGATTTTAAAGTAAGAGTATATTAGATATGTTCTGTAATGCTCTTGAAAAGGCACCCCTGTGGAAATAGATCCTTGGGAAAACATTTAGGTGAAAACAACATTTTGAAGTCTGTGAAATGAAATTTACTGGAAAGTTAGAGGTGCTACTGTTTTCCTGGGCACTCTGCTTGAGACAGTTAAGTGTAGATTGAGCCCAGGGCTCAGCACATTAGAGACTTAAGGAAGAAATCATTTCTTCAATTTTTCCTCTGCAGTGGTGGTGACCGCGGTGGCTTCAAAAATTTTGGTGGTAAGTGCTGAGTATCCCAAAATGTTTCAGTGGAAATGCTATATAAATCTAAAAGCCACCAATATGCCGCAGACGTAGTCTAAGCCCTTTCTTATTCTGTTGAGGCTGGTGTGTGTTGTGTGCTTAAAAAAATTATATACATATTTATCTCAAAATATTAAAAAGACAAAGTTGATCTCAAATAGTCCAATGGGTTTCTACACAGTGAATTTTGCATGAGAGTCTGTGGTGACCAATGAATGAGACCGTCACTGGATTTTGTCAATAACGTTTTTTAATAAAGGTAGCTGACATGGTGTTTTTAAATTACTAGGGTTTTCCAATCAGCCTTCACAACCAGAGCTTAAAAAAAGTGATACTAGCATAATGCCAAAGTGGCTGGTGCCGTCTGGGACAAGCTTAAGGGAATATTGACATTCATCTTGATTTCTTAAACTTTTAATAGAACTTAATTTATATATTTACTTTGTAAATCTGTGATGGTTACTTACAAGGATTTTGAAAGTATTGACTTTTCATGCCTTGGTTATTATTACTGTTTTGAATGATTTCTAATGAGTCGCCTTAAATAGCTTTCTTTTTCTTTCTCTTTTCTTTTCCCTTAGGTCACAGGGATTATGGACCCAGACCAGATGCTGGTAAGATTTATAATAGTTTGTGACTTTGCCATTAAGGAAATGTTAGTTTTCCATTTTTTCAAAGGAAGAATATGTGTGTTTGGAGGAGTTAGTACAGGAGAAAGATTTGATTTGATAGTATTGTCAGAACCAGGAAGCTTCACTTTTAAAGACGTTCCAGCAAGAAAAATTCAAGGGGTTTGGAAAGTTTGCTAAGGAAAATCACTGTTTTGTGTTTTCCCCTGCTCTCTTCTCTTGCTTTTGTGAAGAAACACTTGATTTTGTATTGCTCATTAGCATTATTTATAATGACTACAGATCAGGTACAAGAGGATTCGTATCAGTGGGGAATTAGAAGTAGAATAGCTGTTTTGAAGAAAATATGTTGGATTAATAGTTTGCTTAATGGGCCTAAGAAACCTGAAGAGAATTGTCTTCTTCTGGGCAGAGGTCACTAATTTCATTTGCCTTTTTATTTTCAAATGAGGTTCGTGGCTACCTGGAGCCTTTTGAAAGTTATGATTTAGATATTGAAAATTTGAGTTAAAATTTTTTAATATATATTGAAATCAGAACTTTTGTTTTTATTAAGATGCTAAAGTACTCTATATGGATGTCAATTTCTAAATTATCCCTTGATGGACTGAATTTTTGTACATCTTTCTTACTTTGTTGTACTAATCCAAAAATATGTAAGGTAAGGTGTGTGTCAGGGTGCCCCTAATAATCTCATAAATATTAACATATTCTGATTAAGATACATAGATAACATAAGGAGTGCACACTCCGGTATTATTTGTCTCTTTATTTAAACTCTATGGTATATGTAAAGCTTATTACAATGAATGGGAAATGAGCACTTCTGCTTAGCTTGCTTGGAGGTCCAGAGTGGCAGATTCAGGGAATTTCTACCATAGCGCCTTAAAAGTATTGATTGGTCAGAAAGAATTAAAGCCCTCCAAAGAAAGGAATGCTACTTTGTACTGACTTTCTTCATCTCTTCCTGAGCTTGAGTCCTGTATCTGAATTTTGAAGAGTAAAATTTATAAGGTCTTCCGTAATCAGTCTGTGTATTGGCAGAGTGTGGACTTGAGCCACTTTTCATGAAATTTAGTTGCAGTTGACCTACCAAACAACTACTGTGACCACTTTGCATGTTTATCATAAGAGGTTTCCAGTATTGGTCCTTATTCCTTTTGGTCATAGAAATAGTTGAATATTGAACAATAAATAACTGTTCTTGGTTACTAAACAGGGTGTAGTTAAACCTAAGCAGTATGTAAAATTAATCATATATATATTTTTTCCTTTAGATTCAGAATCTGATAATTCAGATAACAACACAATCTTTGTACAAGGACTTGGGGAGGGTGTGTCTACAGATCAAGTTGGGGAGTTCTTTAAACAAATAGGAATCATCAAGGTGAGTAAGAAGTTGGCTTGAAAATCTCATAATTATTAACATATTCTGGTTAAGATACATAGATTATTTAAGAAGTCCACACTCTAGTTTCACTTTTCTCTTAAAATTCCCTGATGCGTGTGCTCACCCCTGGCTGTAGGCCTTTGTTAAATTTGCTAAAGTCTTGACATGATTTTATTCCTTGCTTGTGTTCACCTTTCTGCAGCCTTCCACAGCTTTGGTTTTCAGTGTTAGTACTCTAAACATCGTCTCTGCCTACCTCCTAAAATTGTGAGAACCAAATGAAATTGTGTGAACATTTTTATATTCTGAAATACCAACATATGAAAACCCGAGTTACTACTAACAACTTTTTATGTTGGTATTTATTGTCTACTATATATTTTCCCAATATAATAATGCTTTACTTCATAGCTTTATTGTACTTACGTGTCTTGTGCACTGTCTCATGCATATTTTTCATCTTCAACTAGAAAGTGGCATTTAGAGCAGTGTTAGTAGATTGTAGCATTTGCCTGAAATCTCATATTTTTTTGGGTGTCTATGGAATTATTTGAATTATTTCTCCTCCTTCTTGGGGAGCAAACATTTCTTAAGAAATTATTATTAACACATTAAATATGTTAAAAAAAAATTCACTTAATTTCAAAAAGTAAAAATTCTGTCTTCCACTCCCTTCTCAGCCAAATCCAGTGTGCGCCTTAGTGGTAATTTATTTGCTTGGTGAATGTTCTTCCTGTTTTTTTTTTTTTAGTTTTACAAGGTAAATGTTTATATGAAGCATTATGTTTATTTTTTTGTAGGTTTGCGGAAATTATATATAGATAAAACAGTACAATGTGTATCATTTTTATAGTTTGGTTTTCACTTAATGTATTTTAGAATTTTCCTTTTCAGAACCTACAGATAGCTTCATTTTTATGTTAAGTTCGTGTATTCATAGTATGGCTATGTGAATTCCTTTAAAAAAATAAATTTTTAATTATTTGTGTGTGGTTCATCACTTTTTCTTAAAATACTAACACCAGCTTGTTTGTTCCTCAGACAAATAAGAAAACTGGAAAACCAATGATAAATCTATACACAGACAAGGACACAGGAAAGCCAAAAGGGGAGGCAACAGTATCGTTTGATGACCCTCCTTCAGCTAAGGCAGCCATTGACTGGTTTGATGGTATACCTCCTTCATATATTTGCAGTGTGTGGTTTTGATAAATGTTTTCTGGTCTTGAAGTCAAAATATGTTTTGGTAGACAATGATTATCTTCATATTTACTTTTCTAGATATTCTGTTGAGAATGCAGGTCAGAATTCTTACATACCTTTAGAAGTGAGATGAACTGTTTCTTTGTCTAAAATATTTCCTAATGTTATACTTTGTGCTTGAGGCTACCCTCATAGAAATATAAAGAGTTGGCCTGGTTGACTATATTCTTTTAAAATTTAGGTTAATTTTCCTTCAAATGCAATGTTAATATGTACTTAGAAGACTTGTACGATATGACTTTTTCCCCTGAAAATAAGAAAATATGAAAACGTAGAAGAAAGGAGTAAAGCTTCCATAGTCTTCTACATAGAGAAAACTACTGGTATTTCTTCCAGTTTTTTAAAATGTATTTTAAAAATAGTTTTATCATTCTATTCCAAATGTAGTTTTGTCTCATGCTTTTATTCACTTTTTTTTCTTTTACGTCTTAGCATAGTTATTTCCCCATGTTGTAAATGTATTGTTTTTGTTGTACCTTGTAATGGGCTTCCCAGGTGGCGCTAGTGATGAAGAACCCACCTGCCAATGCAGGGGAATAACACTGCATGTTTGCTGTAGTTTATGAGCTAGGCACAGTTCTAAGAACTTTATGTGCATCAGCTCAGATCTTCACAGTAACCCTATAAGGCGTACCCTTTCATTACCATCTTACAGATGATGAAACTCAGGCACAGTGAAGATCAGTAATTTCCAAGATCACAGAGGTGCAGAGTTAGGGCTCAAACAGGCAGTCTGGCTGCACTGTCTCTGAAGAAGTAAATTGTGCCTGATTGACAGGCACTTATGGTTTCTCCCAATTCCAAGATAATGCACCTGTGTCTTCCAGTACACAATTGCATTTTAATTTTTTGCACTAAACAGATCTTATCACCTTGCTTTTGAAAGGCCAGGTCCATCCTCCCTCACTTTTCTGTTTTTTTTTATA
The DNA here is from genome assembly GCA_007570785.1 of Antilocapra americana. Classification (NCBI taxonomy): domain Eukaryota; kingdom Metazoa; phylum Chordata; class Mammalia; order Artiodactyla; family Antilocapridae; genus Antilocapra; species Antilocapra americana. Next base: position 39,528,898 of record ML664177.1, read on the forward strand.
GTTTTTGTGAATCATAAAACTATTTAGCTTATATGTTAAAACAGTTACTGTGTCTTTTCTTCATAGGGCAAATGAGCCTCTTAACAGAAATTCATAGTTCAGATCTTAATATGGTTTGTTTCCTCTGTTAAAGAGCTTGCTATACCATTTGACATTGTGGAAGGTTGCCAGTCATAGCGATTAGAGTTTTGCTGAGAAGGCTAAGACTCCTAGATTTATAACTATTTTATGAATCCTTGGGCACCTTTTTCTGATATGTCTGTTCTCTTGTTTAATATATGAAGTGAAAAGGCTAATTTTTGTCTCTAAGGCCCTGGGACAGCAGAATATGTGTAATCACAAATGCACACATTATTTTTAAAGATACTACTTCAAACGGTACCAAGAGTATACAGTGAAAAATGAGTTTCCTTTCTACCTTTTCACCTACTGAGAGTTAAGCAACAATAGTCAGTGTGTATATGGGCATATGTATGCATATGCATGCATGCACACACATACACACTCACTCTCATTCACTTAAAAAAAGAAATGGTAGCATACTACATTCATTGGCTTTTTTCATGTAAAAATGATTAGACATGAGCTTTTTTTTGCTCAGTAAGAAATGACTGTGTCTCCCAGTGACAGATCTGTTCTCTTCAGTAGATTGTGTCATGTTCTAGTACAGTTACCTTGACTCTTGAACGCTATTGTGTGAATTTCTGTGAGAACATGTCAGTTACTTCTCTGAAACTAAAAATTTCCTAGGCAGTTTTGTATTTTGTTGGGAGGTGGAGATGTGGAGTAGCATTTCTTCAAAACTATATTTTCATTTTTCTTTTTAGGAAAAGAATTCCATGGCAATATCATTAAAGTGTCTTTTGCCACCAGAAGACCTGAATTCATGAGAGGAGGTGGAAGTGGAGGTGGGCGACGAGGTAAGACTCTTGTTGTTCACAGGCTTGGGTATTACACAAAGAGTTTAGATTTTCTGTCTTAAAGTGAGATACAGAATAGAAGATTAGGTAAATAAAGTGTCATAACAACTAAGAAAGTGATGGAAAAATGTTCTAGAAATCCCTTTGGAAAGCTATATAATGCAGTTTGTTTCACTTGGAAATTAGGAGGCGGTTGTTTAACTGATACCTAATTTGGTAGTTAATCTGACCCGTTTGTGAGTTCCCTGATACAGTTACTGCCAACTTGTTTATTTCTGTTGTGTCTTAATTTCTTAAATTTGGAATATGTCTTTTCACCTAATCTTTGTCACTGAGATTCTCAAACCGAGGAGGGTACTGTAGAAAATGGACTTTGAAGATTTTTAGTGCATTATTTGAACTATAATGTGTGCCTTGGAGCTTCTTCTATGTTTCTTACGTTGACTGAATAAGTAAAGCCCCAAATCAAAGAATCATGGAGTCTTGCCATAAGAGGTTAATTTTGGGAGAGCTGCCCAGTTATTGATGAACACTTAGTTTTTTCATCTGATGCTTTTCCTCTGCTTTGTTAATATCTGTTACTGATTCTTGCCACCTCCTTACTTACCCCAGGCCGTGGAGGATATAGAGGTCGTGGAGGCTTTCAGGGGAGAGGTGGAGACCCCAAAAGTGGGGACTGGGTTTGTCCTAACCCGTAAGTATCCCATTTATTTTGGTGGATGTAGGAGTTGGGATTGGATTTGGAAGGTGCAAGAGGGGTTCTGAATCCATTGGAAACTGTTGAGCATTTTATTTTCCTTCTTTCTCAGGTCATGTGGAAATATGAACTTTGCTCGAAGGAATTCTTGCAATCAGTGCAATGAGCCCAGACCAGAAGACTCTCGTCCCTCAGGAGGAGGTGGGTCAGCCTTAACGTCACCTGCCTGCTCTGGTCTTCTGACGAGCGTTAAGGAGGCTTTCCATGATTCTGCTGGCCTTACTGGTTTTCATTTCTACCTTGCAGATTTCCGAGGAAGAGGCTACAGTGGAGAGAGGGGCTACAGAGGCCGTGGGGGCAGAGGTGGAGACCGAGGCGGCTACGGTGCAGACAGAAGCGGGGGTGGCTATGGTGGAGACAGAAGTGGGGGAGGCTATGGTGGAGACAGAAGTGGGGGTGGTTATGGTGGGGACCGAGGAGGTGGCTATGGTGGGGACCGTGGTGGTGGCTATGGAGGAGACCGAGGAGGCAACTATGGAGGAGACCGAAGTGGCGGCTATGGTGGAGACCGAAGTGGCGGCTATGGTGGAGACCGAAGTGGTGGCTATGGTGGAGACCGAGGCGGAGGCTATGGAGGAGACCGAGGAGGCTATGGAGGAGACCGAGGAGGCTATGG
>ML664177.1:39531200-39619600 GCA_007570785.1 Antilocapra americana
ACCGAGGAGGCTATGGAGGAGACCGAGGAGGCTATGGTGGAGACCGAAGTGGGGGGGGTTATGGAGGAGACCGTGGTAGTAGCGGTGGCTACGGTGGGGACCGAAGTGGAGGCTATGGAGGAGACAGGAGTGGTGGTAGCTATGGAGGAGACCGAGGTGGAGGCTACGGAGGAGACCGAGGTGGCTATGGAGGCAAAATGGGAGGAAGGTGAGTTTTAGAATGTATTTGCTGACATTTCTACCTCACTGCTCCTAGATTTTAGAATCTAAGCCCCTTTCATCACATTTTCTTCTTGTCCAGTTTTTCATAACTTGAATTTCCGATTGTCAATTCTTTGAGTTAGGATGGAGAATATCCGTTTAGTTCCCTACTTAGTAATTCCCAAAATTTATTTTGTTTTGGAAATTCTTACTGGTGATGTTTATATTTGAATAATGTATGATAGGTGTGTGCATTCTTTCTTACAGCTAATTGAGATTGCAAGATGATCTGAAACTGTGTAAATCAGAGACTCTTAATCTAAGTGAGGGGCAAGCATACCTTTTATAGGGGTGTGCTTTTTCAGTCACATGTGCTACCTTGCAGTTGTTTCTTTGGAGATTGTTACACCATTTCCAGATTAAAAATCACTGGTGGTACTGATGGGAGTGTGATATACATGAAAGAGTTGAGTAACCAGTGATGCAAAATAACTTTAATTCCTGTACTAAGCTTCTCTATGTCAGAAACAATATCGGGCAGCCAGAATTAGTGTAGCATAGAGTTAAGAGTACAGAGTTTGGAGACAGACTATCTTCTTTGAAATCCTGGCTCCACCACTTTTAAGCAAGTTACTTAACCCTTTAGAGCATCATGTTCTCATCTGTAAAATAGGGCTAATGGTATTTAGCCCTGTTTTGTGGAGTTGTATTAGATTATAGTACAGCTGGCTGTGGTAATCACTGAATAATTGTTACCTATTAGTAATTATCATCTACTGAATACTTCTTAGTGTGTGACAAATCGTGTCAAAGTGCCTTTTTATACTGGAGTTCCAGTCCTTATGTCAACCCCAGAGGTAGATGTACTTTCCATTTTATGGAGTAAGAAATGTTAGGTAACTTTTCCAAGATCACATAGTAAGTGGCAGATCCAGAATTCTTACATGAAGGTGTTTGCTTGCTTATTCCAATAATCTACTCTCTTTAGAGTGCTGGAATGGCAAGGTCTTCAACCTGAAATACCACAGTGGTTTAGAGTCTTTATTCTAGATGGAAAATTTTTTAAGAGAATTAGTCATAGCAAAGCTTCTAGGAACTTTGTGTGTCTTAAAGCTGATAAATTAGACATTTAGTAAGCACCTTCTAGAAGTAGAGAAATATACTAGGCATATTGTCATCCTTACAGAAATTTTTCAAGCAGATGCTAGTCAACAGCATCCTGAAGAAGTGTCTGATGCTCCCTCTTGGTAGAAAATTAGAACTTAGTCTGGCTCTTTATTTTTCATTCCTAGAAACGACTACAGAAATGATCAGCGCAACCGACCATACTGATGACTGTTTTGAATGTTCCTTTGTCTCTGACATGATCCATAGAGAAATTGCCAGAGTTTTGCCTGCTGCTTTCCTCGTGGCCTATTCTTGGGTAGTGAAATTAAGTGACATTTGAATTTTTATTTGGGTGGGAGGGTGGGGACAGTTTTTCTTTTAGAAATGTCAGTTGAAATATCCCCCTTTAGTTTCTAGCCTTCTCCTCAACTCTTGAAGCTAAGTGCGTTGTAAAATATTGCCAAAATTGGAAAGTGTTTTGTAATACTGCAATAAAGAATGCTTGTTTTGTGGACTTTTGTACATTAGTGCATTGTTCTGTCACACTTAGGGTGCAGTTCCAGCAGAATTGAACCCTAAAGAATTAGGAAATGAATTCTGCTTCATGAAATTAAAATGTTACTTCCAACAATATTTATTGATCTCCTACTCCGTTAAAAATAGTAATTTCCAAGCATGACTGTGTGCCTGAACCACCTGAAGAGGTTGTGAAAATTCCAGATTCCTAGGCCTCACCCCAGGTCTGCTGTATTAGAAGTTGGTGGGATGTCGGGAGGTAGAGCTGGGAATCTTATTTTAAGATCACCAGGTGATTTTGATATAGTTAGTTGACAGCTGAGAATCATTTATTTAGGAGAGTGTTCTAGATGCTGGGAATATGGAGGTACAAGAGCTAGGTAGAAGAGTTAAGGTTTGACAAACCAGGGCTAAGATATCAATGTACGTAGCATGTTATTTGACATTCTTTAAAATATTTTCCTACCCTTACCAAGGATGAGGCACTGCATCGATGCTGGACATATTGTTCATCAAGCAAACAGATAGTATATAGTTTGATAAGTGCTCCAGTAAGAATAAATGCAAGGTGCTTTGATGGCTGGTTGAAAAGATACTTAACCCAGTCAAGTGGGATTGGGAAGGCTTGATGAGTATTGAAAGAAGACTAGGAAATTGGTTAAGTAAAGAGGCTGGGGTGAGGAAATGATGTTCCCAGCAGAAAACTGGCATGAATAAATCAAGAGTTAACAGAATGAAGAACAGGCTGTTCACTTGAAAACCGTATGTAGTGGATTGGGACTGGAGGAAGGAATTTAAGAATGAGCATGAAAAAGTTAAGATGGAGAGGTAAACCAGCTCTATGATAAGGTCCTTGCATTTCGTTTTCCCCTTACCTCCATATAGAGGCATCAACTGAAAGATAATTCTGGCTGCCTTGTAGAGCGGTTGGGCTGGAAACAGTGGCACACCAGTTGAGAGGTGATAATGGTCTGAGCGCAGATAAGTGACTGGACAAGGAGGAGATAATAGATTTGAGAAACGAAGGGAAATTTGAAGAGATTTGGCTGGGTGTCAGAAGTAGTCGGGGGAGAAGAGTCGAGTCTCTGGCCTGAGCGGTTGGGTAGATGTGCTGCTTATTAAAATTTTAAACACTGGAAAAGGAGACGGGAGGAAGATGAGGGAAATGAATTCAGTTGTGGCTAAGTAGAATTTTTGACACTTGTGAAACTTTCACAGAGGGACATTCAGTAGGCGACTGGGTGTGCAAGTTCACAACTCCAGTTGAGTTCAGTGGCTCAGTCGTGTCTCTTTGTGACCCCATGGACTGTAGCACGTCAGGCTTCCCTGTCCATCACCGACTTCTGGAGCTTGCTCAGACTTAGTGTCCACCAAGTTGCTGATGCCATCCAACCATCTCATCCTCTGCCGTCCCCTTCTGCTTTCAGTCTTTCCCAGCATCAGGGTCTTTTCCAATGGGTCAGTTCTTCGCATCAGGTGGCAACTCGAGAGAAGAGCAGAATTCAACATTTCGCTCAACTGATTTCTTACTGACTTCTTTCTCCTTTGCTAACTTTTTTTTTTATCTTTTCCTTTGCTAACTTCTTGCTCTTTACACGTTAGAAGTTTCTCAGCTTGTTCTGATCCCCTTTCTTCTATTTACACTCACTTTTACCCTGGGTGAACTCATGCGGGCTGTGGCTTTAAATACCATGTATGGTGATGACTACGCCAAGTTTGTGTCTCCAGTTCTGTCTTCCCTTAACTCTGGATTATATCCAGCTGCCTACTTGACCTTTCCACTAAGTTATGTTGAACATTTGAAGACTGCTGGGACCAAACAACATCTCCAAATCAGTTTCTCTTTTCTTAGTATTCCTTACCTCAGCCTTCACCATCCAGGTTGGATCAGATAAAAAACTTACAACTTAGATTTGATTTCTTTACTCATTCTACACTTGAAAGTCCTTATAATTCTACCTGTAAAATATAGCCTTGAAACCATCTTTATATTCCTAGTTGTAATCCTAGTATGAGCTAGTCTCTGATAAGTGCAGTTAGCCCATTAATAGGCCCCCTCCCCCTACAGTCTTGCACCTCTAAAAACCGTTTTTCATACAGTAGCCAACAGTATTGTATGTCATGTCTCTTTAAAGCCCTTTCAGTGACCTTCTATTGTATGTAGGGTATAAATTCCTTACCTGGCTTACAGAGCCCTGTGTGATCTGGCCTTCCTCTCTGTGACGTCATTATAGAACATTTATCTGTATTAGCCTTGCTTAACCACAGCAGTCCTAGTTCTTAATGGTACCAAATGTGCTTCTGCTTTAGTGTCTCTGCTTATATGGTTTGTCTTATATTCTTCTTCATGCTTACCTGGCTGACTCCCTTTCACCAGCCTGTTGGGTCACATTCCACCCTCCCTCCCAGGTCTCTGCTGGCCTTCTGTCTACAGTACTTCCTCTTCCAGTCACACTCGCATCACCTTTTGTAACGTCATCATAGTACTTGGCGCTACATGAGATCTTTTTGTGGTTAATTTTTCTCTGACAGAGTGTAAGCTCCAGGAGAGTAGGGACCATCTCTTGGTCACTGTTCTACCCCAGTACCTAGAACAGTATCCAACACGGAATAGGTAGGTACTCAATAAATACTAACTAAATGAATCTGTTAACATATTTGAGTCATTGTATGAATGGTAATTAAAGAGATGAAAGGGGATATGATAAAGCAAGATAGTGGTTTTTCCATTCTCTGAATACTAGAATTAGCTAGGAACTTTTTTACAAGGCAATAGATGTCTGGGCTCCAATTCAAAACAATGGAATCTGTGAGGCCTGGTGCATTTAAAGATCAAAAGCCCAATTTGATTCTGATGGTTTTGGAGACTGTAGAGAGAGAAGAGCCTAGGATGAAACCCTGAGAAATAACCAACATTTAAGAGATAATAGAAGATATGGAAGCAGACTGAATGACCAGCGAGGTGTCTGGAACCCAAGGGGAGAGGAGAGAAAAACTGCTGGTGTCAAGTGCTCAAGTTGGCCAAGCTATATAAAGACTAGGGGCTTTCCTGATAGCTCACTTGGTAAAGAATCTGCCTGCAAGGCAGGAGACCCTGGTTTGATTCCTGGGTCGGAAGATTCACTGGAGAAGGGTTAGGCTACCCACTTCAGTATTTTTGGGCTTCCCTTGTGGCTCAGCTGGTAAAGAATCTGCCCGCAATGCCAGACACCTGGGTTCAATCAAACCTGGGTTTGATCCTTGGGTTGGGAAGATCCCCTGGAGAAGGGAAAGGCTACCCACTCCAGTACTGTGGCTTGGAGAATTCCATGGACTTCTGGCCTGGAGTATATAGTCCATGGGGTCGAAAAGAGCTGGACGCGACTTTCACTCTAGGAAGCATTCGTTATATATCTCTCAACCTTGGTGCTACTCACATTTTGTGTTGGATAATCCTTTGTTGTGGGGGCCCCCTGTACTCTAGGATGTTCAGCTGCATCCCTGCCCTCTTTAAGACACCAGTAGCAATCCCCAGTTGTGACAACCAAATGTGTCTCTGGACATTACCAAATGCCCCTGGCTGGTGGGGACAGGGCGGGTGGGGAGGAATTACCCCTTTTGAGAATCACTGCCTTGGCAAAAGTGGTTTTGGTAGAAAATTGAACTCAAACTGAAGTAGGGTAATAAGTAATAGACAAATGGAGACATGATGTTGACGACGATTCAAGAACCTTTATGAAGGGTGATTAGAAGTGGGATGAAGTAAGAAGGGGAGACATGTAGACCACCCTAAACTACTGTATATAAAAGGCTTCTTATAATGGAGATGGCAAGTATTTGGGGTAATTTTCATCTGATGTCTTTTTTTCTCCCTGAAGAGAAAACGGTCTACTGAGAGTTGAGGAGGTAATGTGATAGAGTTTAAAGAGACTATAGGAAATGTGATGAGAACAGAGAACGCTTGAAATAACTTGTAGGATATAGGAAAGTATTGTCACTCAGCACCCATAAAGTTGCCAGAGAGCGATAAGGGCTCAGTTAAGATAGGAGGCAGGTATTTTGGGGGAACCAGTCTACGGGTGTGTGAATTCTCTTCACCATAATCAGCAACCTGGTTATAGGATCAGAGGCAATTTGACTCAGGGTTGGGTGTTTTACTAGTCAGGGAGAGAGATGCTAGTAGAAGTATGAGACTAGTGAGGAGAGTAGTTGATGGATGGGATCCGGGCTGAGTAGAAATTTATACAGTGAGGGGGCTGACTAACAGAATGTAGGAAAGTCAAGAGCTTAGGGTTATTGATTGATGAGATTCAAAGGATTGGTAGTGGGGATAAAAAGAACTGGATAGATGGGAGATGGGTCAGAAAGTATTACAGATGTTCATGAGTATTTTGGACATGGAGCCATTCCTGGGGGTGACAAGGGCTAAGTGTGGCCACGGAAATGGGTAGCTGGAGTAACTGGAAGGGAAAAACCTTTGTAGCTGAGCTTACGGACTAAGGAGCTGAGATGTCAAGACCGTTTCCCATAGGGATGGTGATAGCAAGACTAAGATTCAGGCAGTGAATGAGAGGAAATAGGGAAGTGGGCAGAGGGTGGGAGAGCTAGTTTGAGAGCAAAGAGCCTCAGGGAAACAATGACAGGACATTGTGACATTGGAAGGAATGCAGGAGGATGAGCAACATCTGCTGTTTCAGGAAGAGGCCAGTTCAACAGCCAGGTTTCAGTTACAACATAGAGATGGGTGAGAAATGTTTGAAGAGGTAGAGAGTATAAATCCATTCCCGCCCCCCCCATTAGTGGGACTATTTAGAGATCCCATCAGAAAGGGAGGAGAGAAGGGAGCGGGGCTTACATTTTGGATGGTATCCAGAATCAGTCCCACCAGATCCAGATGGCTGAAAAGAGTGGGCAGTTTAGGCCTCAGAGAAGTTGCCCCAGTTTGGACTAAGCATGTTTATAAGAACACTGGGTCTAGGTCGCTGTAGTACTGGAAAGACTAGAATGTTGATTCTACCAGATGGTAGACGCTGTATGCAGACATTTATGCTCAGCACTGTCTTAAATCTGGTGAGGGCTGGTGGAATTAGTATGGAGGGCCTACTGAGCAGAGACTGTGGTATTTGGCTAAATAATGAGACACCCCTTGGAGAGATCCAGAAGCATGGAAGAGGAAGGGTTGGAGGTCTGTGGGCAGAACTTTGCAGGAGTGGAGAGCCTGAAGTATACAGTTAAGGACTCATTTTGTACCCACAGGCTGTTAAAAGTATAAAAAATGTTAGTTGCTCAGTTGTATCCAACTCTCTGTGACCCCATGGACTGTAGTCTGTCAGGCTCCTCTGTCCATGGAATTCTCCAGGCAAGAATACTGGAGTGGGTAGCCATTCCTTTCTTCAGGGGATCTTCCTGATTCAGGGATCAAACCCCGGGCTCTTTGATTGCAGGCAGATTCTTTGCTGTCACCAGGGAAGCCCACTTTCAGTTTTCACTTGTACCCACTCTTAAGACCCAGGGAAGTTTAGGTTAGGATGCTCACTGGTGCAAAACCGCAGAGTGGACAAAAGAGGAAAAGGTCATTTTTCCATCTTTGGCCTCTGTGCCATACTATCAGAGGCAGTGTTGCTTATACCCCAGAATAGTGGTACTATTCCTTTGGTTTTTACTTGAAATTCTGTGAAGCAAAGCATGAATTTAGAAGTGGTAGGGCAGGTGGGCAGATAAATCACAGTGAGATACACCATGCTGAATTCAGAATGACTGGACTACTCTAGAACCTGGAACGTGGGGCAGTAGAAGGGAGCATTTGCTTCACTTTGGCCTTTCCTGCTCAGTGGGAAGAACTTGACCTCTCATTAGACTGCTCAATAAGATGGGAGGTGTGAATGAAGGTAGCAGAGCTTTTTAAATCTCTGGTGTTCACAGGCTCACATGGCGACTCTGAAGAGAAGAATAGAGAAAAGAAATCTCCACTTGAGTGCCTTCTATGGAGTACCAGGTACCAGTAGGTTTTGTGTTAGTCTGGCTTCCCAGGTGGCACTAGCCAGGTGGTGCTAGTGGTAAAGAACCTGTCTGCTAGTGCAGGAGATGTGAGAGACGTGGGTTCAATCCCCGGGTCGGGAAGATCCCCTGGAGGAGGGCGTGACAACCTACTCCAGTATTCTTGCCTGGAGAACCCCGTGGTCAGTGGAGCCTGGCGGGCTGCTGTCCGTAGGGCCGGGAAGAGTGGGACACGACTGAAGCGACTTTGCACACACCCACGTGACGCTGAGAGCCCTCAGAAATAGTACGCCTAATTCCCTTCATTTTGTAGGTGAGGGTGGTCCAGTAACTTCTCCACGGTCGGAGATCGAGTGAGTGATGGACCCTGGGACTTGATTTCAGATTTTTCAGACTCCAGAGTCTGGGCTTTTCCTTTTAATGGAGGACATAGCTTGTTGGGATTGGTGTGACCAGTCCTATTGGCCAAGGAAAACTGAAGCGTTTCATAAAATGAGGGAGGCAGTAAGGCACTTCTTAGAGTAGAGTCTGTCCGAGGGAATGACCCTAAGGGAGCTGGAAGGCAGGTGTGAGAGAAGAGAGAGCGGAGAGGATGGTTGGTCTTGATTAAGCCTAATTTATCTCTTGACCACCAACAGGGAAATGGGGTGAGGGGTGGGGAGGGACAAGTTAGTAAGAGGAAATGGTCCAAGAGCCAAGCTCTCCAGGATTTTCTCCCATTTTTTCCCCCCTCAGCAGCCCTCTCTGGACAGAGGCTCAGCTCTGGCTTTGTCATCACATTCTGGGTGCAGACAAAGGACTTGATGTAGGAAGGCAGGCTGGCCTTCCAGAGCAGGTTTGTCTCGTGGAAAGGACATGTGGCTGAGAGCAAGGAAGGCCCAGCCAGGAGTGAGGAGATCTGTGCTTCATGGCAGCTCACGATGAAGGGAACCATCATGGTAGGTAGCATGATGCTCATTTATTCATGGAAGATAAGTACTGATCATTTTCTCAGGCGAGCCTGAGAAGCACCCTTAAGGAAAGAGTAGGGACTCGACCTAAACAACTGACCTAGTTGGGGGTCTCAGCAAAGACCTGGAGCTGTTTTCTGACCCCTTGTGTCCAGGACCCCCGTGACTTGTGTTTGGGGGACATAAAGAAAGAGGGTAGGAAGCCAGCAATATCAGACCCTTTCTGGGGGTTTAGCTTTTTCTGTTGGTCTAACGTGGCACTGGACTTTGTAAGAAACAAGGGGTTCAGCTCTGCAAGTTGAAAGTCTTGGATATTTGACTCCTCAGGGCTCTCAGGCTCTTTCCGGAACCTTGTGAGCTCCACCTTCATGCTGGTCTTTGGCATCTCACATACAAAGAGAACTTTGTTCTTTAGCTTGTTTTGGATCCAGGGATCGATGGAGGCCAAAAGAATTAATGTTTCTTGTAGCTGCATTGAAACAAAGCCCCTGTGGCTGGCTCCCTCAGGCCAGCCCTGAGAGCGGGGAAGAGGGAGGGGAGTTCTGGCCACAGGTCACTCTGGGTTCCAGGGAATGAGGTCAAGGGACAACATCTAAGGGCTTATTCCTCTCTCCTCCCCTCCCCGCCGGCAGAGGGCATGTGGAGAGTGGGAGAGGCTGGAGGAAGAGGAGGGCTTGGATGTCTTACACTCTTCTTCACAGACGCATTCTTCTCCACATCCAGCATGTCCAGGACCAAGTGGAACACCTGGGGGCTGTGGATCCCCAGGACACTCTGGCAGAGGCAGGATGAGGGCACCTCAGTAGCTGGCCCAGGAAGATGTCCCGTCTACGCTCTCTTCCATTCTAGCACCCTCATGATGGCCCTATGCCTGGACAGGAGATGTGGCCTCCCTGCTGCTTCCTTACCTTTGAGGACCTCTGCATCGGGTTCCAGCACAATTTTTTTCACCAGAAGAGTCAAGATAGTTTCTGTCACATCTGAGCAATGTCCCTCACACCCTTTGCCTGTCCCTTGTCCTACCCAGCTCCAATCCTGCAGAAAAGCTTTCCCTGAACTCCTGGTATGGTGGAAAGTCTAAAATTAAAAAAACTGGCAAACCACCTCCCCACACTTTGCAGCCCTTTCTTCCCCTCAGTAGCTCTCCTGGACTGCCCACTACCCCAGACATCAACACATCTGGTTAGAGTCGCGGAGCTGGCCTTACCAGAGAGATGACTGCTTCCTGGCGTGCTGTGGCATTTGAGCTCATCAGCTGCCTGAAGAGAAGGGAGTGAATGTGCTGTGGTCCAGTTAAGGGGGAGGGGAAGAAGACTGGCTGCTTCTCACAGGCCCAGAGTGAGTCAGGCATAAGGCTGATGAGTGATGTTAATTTCATTAACGTCCCCTTCTTGTTTCTTGGGTCAGGAAAGGGACTGGGAGGGGAACGGGGTCAGTACAACAGTTTTTCAAGGGGCACTAAGTGATGATCAGGACTTGCATTTGTCCAGAACTTTACCTTTTACAAATCCCTTCCAACTCCTCATCTTAACTTGAGCTTTAAATAGCAACACTGAGTAGTAGGTATTACCAGCTCCTTTTTACAGATGAAGAAAAGCCCAGAGGTCAAAGAGTGACTTGGCCAGTGGCCTGGGCAGTGCAAGCTGAGAAGAGGCAGTAGGTTCTCAGCTCTCACTGACCCTCTGTCCCCTTCCCACAGTCTAGGATTTGGCCCTGGCCGCTCCCAGCCTGAGCCACTCACGCCTCCACCAAGTTCAACATCGTGGGCTTCATCTTGAGCTCTTCCACAGTCTCAGCAACAGCCTGCCTCATAGCCTGCAGAGAGGTTAAGGTGGGACAGGGACTCAGGGGTGTGCTCTTAAGTGCTTCCCAACCTTTTTTTTTTTTTTGATGTGGACCATTTTTTTAGGCTTTTATTGAATTTGTTACAGTATTGCTTCTGTTTCAAGTTTTGGTTTTTTGGCCGCAAGGCATGTGGGATCCTAGCTCCCTGACCAGGGATTGAACCCACAACCCCTGCACTGGAAGGTGAAGTCTTAACCAGTGAACCGTCAACCTCCATTGAGTGTTTATGCTGTGTGTATGGTCCTTGCCTCAGGGAGCTCACGGTCTGGTGGGGGAAGCAGACAAGTGAACAGGCAGTCAGACTCCTGAACTAAATGTAGGGACAATAGGAGGGTCTCCTAACTCAATCTGGGTCCCAGGAAGACTTCCTGGAGGAAGTGATGCCGCAGCTGAAACCTGAAGCATGAGTAGGAGTTAACCAGGATGAGAGGCTGGGGGCCAACTTCCCTGGGCAGAGGGAGAGCAGGTACAAAAGCCTGGAGGCAAGAGAGAGCACAGAGAGGTTGGGGAACAGAAAATAGTTCAGTTTAGTTAGGTGACCATACAGAGTCTTCAGAGTGGGACACTCTGAGTAATTACACTGGGATCACGGGTATAAGTCAGGACAGGGTACTCCTAAGCACTGCTGGTACATGGCTGGGCACAAGTGTGGTGAGGCTAAAGAGTCAGTGAGTGTGGCAAGGCTAAAGAGCCTTGGGTGGTGAAGGGCTATGCAAACTCTCCTGAGAACTTGGGGAGTGACTGAGTTCTTTGCAGAGGTGAGCTGCAATCTGATTCACAGCTTACAAAAATGTCTTTAGCAGCTCTGTGGCTGGCTTTGTAGCAAGCCCTAAGAAAGGTAAAAGACAGGGAGTGTAGGGGAAGGCAGGGTGATTCTGTTGGTGGTGATTGGAAAGCTTCCCATAGGAGATGTCTGGGCTGGTCTGGAAGGGGCGATCGTATTTTAATAGGAAGTAGGAGAGAGGAGTTACTTACCAGTGGAACTGAAAGCAGAGGCAGTTCTCCACCTTTCAGAGGAGGGAGGAATGACAGGGCATTTTAAGCTGAGAGAACTGCCTGCACAAAGGCCAGATGGCTTGGAAACAGGAGCTATGTTTTGGTGAATGTGATGGATGCTTTGGGGGGCATGCATACACAGAAGAACTATACAAAAAAGATCTTTATGACCCAGATAACCATGATGGTGTTATCTGGAGCCAGACATAGAGCCAGACATCCTGGAGTGTGAAGTCAAGAGGGCCTCAGGAAGCATCACTGTGAACAAAGTTAGTATAGGTGATGGAATTCCAGCTGAGCTATTTCAAATCCCAAAAGATGATGCTGTTAAAGTGCTGCACTCAATATGCCAGCAAATTTGGAAAACTCAGCAGTGGCCACAGGACTGGAAAAGTTTCATTCCAATCCCAAAGAAAGGCAGTGCCAAAGAATGTTCAAAGTATTACACAATTGCACTCATCTCACACACTAGTAATGCTGAAAATTCTCCAAGCTAAGCTCAACAGTATGTGAACCGAGAACTTCCAAATGTTCAAGCTGGATTTATAAAAGGCAGAGGAACTAGAAATCAAATTTCCAACATCTGTTGGATCATAGAAAAAGCAAGAGGATTCCAGAAAAACACCTACTTCTGCTTCATTGACTGTGCCAAAGCCTTTGACTGTGTGGATCACAACAAACTGGAAAATTCTGAAAGAGATGGGAATACCAGACCACCTGACCTGCCTCCTAAGAAATCTGTGTTCGGGTCAGGAAGCAACAGTTAGAACCAGATGTGAAATAATGGACCGGTTCCAAATTGGGAAAGGAGTATGTCAAGGCTGTATTTTGTTACCTTGCTTATTTAGTTTATATGCAGAGTACATCATATGAAATGCCGGGCTGGATGAAGCACAAGCTGGAATCAAGATTGCTGGGAGAAATATCAATAACCTAACCTCAGATATGCAGATGACACCACCCTTATGACAGGAAAGCAAAGAGGAACTGAAGAGCTTCTTGATGAAAGTGAAAGAGGAGAGTGAAAAAGTTGGCTTAAAACTCAACATTCAAAAAATAAGATCATGGCATCTAGTCCCATCAGTTCATGGCAAATAGATGGGGAAACAATGGAAACAGTGACAGACTTTATTTTCTTGGGTGCTAAAATCACTGCAGATGGTGACTGCAGTCATAAAATCAAAGACACGTGCTCCTTGGAAGAAAAGCTATGACCAACCTAGACAGCATATTAAACTGCAGAGACATTACTGACAAAGGACTGCATAGTCAAAGCTATGGTTTTTCCAGTAGTCACGTATGGATGTGAGAGTTGGACAATAAAGAAAGCTGTGTGCCGAAGAATTGATGCTTTTGAACTGTGATGTTGGAGAAGACTCTTAAGAGTCCCTTGGACTGCAAGGAGATCAAACCAGTCAATCCTAAAGGAAATCAGTCCTGAATATTCATTGGAAGGACTGATGCTGAAGGTAAAGCTCCAATACTTTGGCCACCTGATATGAAGAAGTGACTCGTTGGAAAAGACCCTAATGTTGGGAAAGATTGCAGGCAGGAGGAGAAGGGGATGATAGAGGATGAGGTGGTGGATGGCATCACTGACTTGATCACATGAATTTGAGCAATCGCCAGGAGTTGGTGATGGACAGGGAAGCTTGGTTTGCTGCAGTCCATGGGGTTGCAAAGAGTTGGACACAACTGAGTGACTGAGCTTAACTGAACTGAACTGAACTTTGGGGAGCAGTGTGGTGGGAGCCAAGGCAGGGTGGGGATCCTTTAGAGAAAGGTGAAGACACAGGTTTGGTCTGCCTGGGCTTGGGAATGTTGGTCTCACTTACGAAGAAGGGTTCATTATATGTCTTCCTCCTGAGTAGGTCAAATGTGAGTCCTTCCAGACCATGTGCCCGGATCTGTTCCAGCCCAATAACCTTGAGCATTTGGGTGGCTTCAAAACGGTGCTGAGGGCAGACACAAAGGACAGACCACCTTCCTCATCCCCCAGCACATCCTTGTGCTGGAGCAGGAAGGCTACTAGGCAGTGGAGAGCTTACCTCCAGGACACTGGAACAGGACAGCTGGTCCAGGATGCTCCTGACAACTGTGGCTGAGTGCACCCCCATTATCTTGACCAGCACACTGAGTGCCTGCTGGGGTGGGCAGGGTGGGGTGGGGTATATACCAGACCAAGAGGCATTTGGATAGCCAAGCGCGCTTGAGGGCTAGGACTTGTAGGAAACAGGCGGAGTCCTTTCTCCTCCCTCTTGGCCTCATGAGTGAGAGCGCAAGTTCATGTGTGTGCACATGTGTACATCCGTGAATGAATGGAATATACACGGATCTGTGTACACTTACGCCCACGTGACCCACATACATATCAGAAACACACAGAGGACCCTGCAGTGCTCCCTGCTGAAGCTCCTTTCCTTGGGGATGAGGATGACAGGGTCCAGAGCCCACAGAGTCAGCACCGTTTCCCCAGGGCTCGCCAGGGAGCCCGGCCACCCGCCCCTCACACCTTCATCTGCTGGGTCTTCGGCCCTTGACAGAGGCACTGCAGCAAGTACTCTCGGGCCACGTTGCTGTAGGGCCTCAGGAACCCCAAGCATAGGGCCGCCTCCACCGCTGCCTTGTACCCTGACTTCTTTATCAGCATCAGTAGCGCCAGCACCAGCTTCTCTTCATCCTCCACCTGAGTCCTCTTGAGAGGGAGACAGGGCGGTTGAACTAGGTCTCTGGCCAGGCTTTGTTACGAGGGCAATTCACGACTGCTTCCAGACCGTTCTCCCTCTTCCCTAGAAGGAATCTCCTGTCAAGAGCTTAGTTTACCCACTTCCCTTCTTCTTGCTGCCATCTGCTTTCTCCCAGCTCACATCCTTTCACTTCTCTATGACTTTTCCTTGTGGGTGAGTCAGTGTTACTCTCTTTAATACCTCTGCTGTCTCAGCTCTTGGCATTTGAAAAAAATATACAGGTCATAGACCCGACACCTCTCCTCCCATAACCTTGTCCTCGGCACTGTGTCAGCCATTAATTCCCACAGAGAGACTTTATTGTTACCCGTTACTGCCACTTCTCTCTGACTCCCTCTCCTCCTGTCTTTCTGGTTCTCCTCTGATGTTAGCAGTTATTGTTATACCTACTGTACAACACAGGGAACTCCACTCAGTGCTGTGTGATGACCTAAAGGGGAAGGGAATCCAAAAAAAGCATGTATGGGGCTTCCCCGGTGGCCCAGTGGTAAAGAACCCGCCTGCCAATGCAGAAGACGTGGGTTGGATCCCTGGGTTGAGAAGATCCCCTGAAAAGGGAAATGGCAACCTACTCCAGTATTCTTGCCTGGAAAATCCAATGGACAGAGGAGCCTGGTGGGCTGCAGTCTATGGAGCTGCCAAAGAGTAGGACATGTTTTGTCTTAGTTTGTTGACTAAACAACAACAATATATACGAATGACGAACTCACTTTGCTGTACAGTGGAAACTAAGATAACTTTGTAAAGCAGCTATATGCCAATGAATTTTTTAAAAAGAAGTATATTAAATAGCTTTACTTTGAACTTATTTCATTACCTGTTCGTGAATATATATGTGGGTTAGTTAGTTATTCATGTATTTTTTCTATTGTAAATTGTCTATAAAAGTTCCTTACATTTGTATAGTGTGGTCAGAGTGCTTTTATTTATTCCTATTGTTAACTGGATTCTTCTAAGCAGAAATTGGAGTTTTTCCTATCTACTTGGCTATTACATAAAAGATGAGTTCTTTTATGTAAGTATAGACGTATATGCGGGGGATTGTGAGGGTTTATAAAAGTACATGGTCAGATCTATCACTTAGGCGTATTGTGTTATCTCCATTGCTTTTTTATTTTTTAAACTTTTCTTAATGAAAGAATTTATCTGTAACTTTTATATTCTTTACTTTCAAATCCTTATAAATGAAAGTGAATGTTTTTTGTATATTTAATGCTAATAAATCACTCTATTAAAAAAGTTGTTGGACTGCATGAAGACTAAAACAATTCATTGAGGAACTTTGCCCTCATCCTCATCCTCACTTTCTTCCCTTTTTACCCAACTTCAGTTCTGTGGCCCGTCAACTCCTTTACCCCTCCTTTATTGTACTCAACTCTCCACCAATTCTGTGCCTGCACTTCCCAGAGGAAAACAAACGTATGATAATAATCTTGCTTGAAGTATATAAACACAAACCTTATGTAGACCCTTAATGATGCCTAGTGGTCAGACTGCTCTTCCCTGGGCAGTTCTCGTTCCCACCTTCCTGATTCATATTCCTTCCTCTGGACCCTCTAACACTTCCTCTGTTCTCTTGCTTCCTACTTTACTGAGCAAAATAAAAGCAACTAGAAAAGAAGTTCTAGAGACACTTAGCACCACTTCTGTCCGACTTGCAACACCTGCATCCATATTTCTTCCTTTCCACATTACTGTGGACCATGACCATCTATCTAAACTCAATCTTGGGGACTTTACTGGTGGTCGGGTGGCTAGGTTTGCACACTCCCATTGTAGGGGACCCAGGTTCAATCTCTGGTCAGGAAACTAGATCCCACATGCTGTAACCAAGAGTCCACATGCAACTAAAGATCCTGCATGCCACAACTAAGACTTGGTGCAGCCAAATAAATAAAAATATTTAAAAAATGAAGTCAATCTCTTATGTGTTTGCTTTCATCCCTTCTCATCTTCTGCACAACTCTTCCCACCCTCTTCAAAATGATCATTTTCCTAACGACTGTATTGTTACTCATAAGCATTGAAACATACTGCTATTTTTTCTTTTTCTAGAATTTACCCCTGCTGCTGACTACAGCTCTATCTATCCAGGAAACCTTGGACACTTGCCCATTCTTACCATCTTGCACTTCTTTCTCCCCATTTTTGCTTAACCCTACTCCATTCAGACTTTCACAGCCCCACCAGAATAGTTCTTGTTAAGATAATCAATGATCCCCACATGGTTAAATCCATTGTATGGGTTCTCAGTCCTTATATTATTTGATATGGTTGATTTGTCTCCTTCCCTTGATGTTCTTTACTTGATTTTCAGAATATCATACTATTGGTTGTCTTCCTACCTGTTGGCTACTTCTTACTATTTACTGGTTCTTCCTCTTATCTCTGATCTCTTAACGCTGGGGTGCCCCAAGGCTTGATTCTTGGTTCTTAGTGATCTCATCTCATTGAAGGACATGATATGCTACCTATATGCTGACAACTCATAGATTTCTTCCACTAGTTCAGGCTTCTGAACTCCAAATTGTATATCCAGCTGCTTATGTGTTGTTTCCTTTGGATGTCCAGAAGACATCGCAAACATAACTTCCAAGCCTGTTCCGTGTGCAGCTTTCTCCATCTTGAAGTGAAAGTTGCTCAGTCATGTCCCCATGGACTATACAGTCCATGGAATTCTCCAGGCCAGAATACTGGAGTGGGTAGGCTTTCCCTTCTCCAGGGGATCTTCCCAACCTAGGGATAGAACCCAGGTTTGATTGAACCCAGGTCTCTGGCACTGCGGGCAGATTCTTTACCAGCTGAGCCGCAAGGGAAGCCCAAGAATATTGGAGTGGGTAGCCTATCTCGTCTCCAGAGGATCTTCCCGACCCAGGAATTGAAGGGGTCTCCTGCATTACAGGCAGATTCTTTACCAACTGAGCTATCAGGGAAACTCACTCTCCATCTTAGTTGGTGACAACTCCTCCTTTCAGTTTCAAGGCCAAAAGCCTCAGCTTCCTCTTTGTTGCCTCACTTTCTCTTACAGCTCACATTTAACCTGTTAGAGTTTTACTTTAAAAATATATGCAGGGGGTTTCCCTTGTGGTCCAGTGGCTGAGACTCCACACTCCCAATGAAGGAGGCCTGGGTTTGATCCCTGTTTAGGGAACTAGATCCCACGTGCTGCAACTACAAGATCCTGCATGCCACAACTAAGACCCGACACAGCCAAAACAAATCAATAAATACTAATACATATATATGTGTTCAGAACTTAATAACTGCTTACCAACCCCACTGCAACCACTGTGGTCCAAGCCACCATCGTATCTCACCAGGATTGCTTTAACAACTCCTAACTGGTCTCTCTGCTTCCACTTTCGCCTTTCATCCCCTGCCCGTCTTTCTTCAACACAGCAGTCAGAGTGAACCTTTTTTTTTCTCTGCCACTGTGCCACATGAGGGATCAACCAGGGATTGAACCCAGGCCCCCTGCACTGGGAGCACAGAGTCTTAACCACTGGACCACCAGGGAAGCCCCCCAGAGTGAACTTTCAAAACATAAGTTAGATCACATCATTGCTTTGTTCAAAAACCTATTCCACTCAGAAGAAAAGCTCAAGTACTTAAAGTCATCCAAAAGGCCACAGATGCTCTGGTCTCCTGTTAACATCTTTGACCCAACTTCATTTCCTCCTGCTTTCTCTGTTCCCACTCCACTTCTGTTACATGGCCTCCTTGCCGTTCCTTGCCCATACCAAGCCTGGCCCTGCCTTCGGGACTTTGCCTTGATTCTTCCTCTGCTGGGAATGCCTTCTCTCAGATATCTGCAAGGCTCATCCCTCACCTTTGTGCTTGAGCTCAAACAACGACGACTTCCACATGAGGCCTTCCCTGTCCTCTGTGTTTAAAATTGCAACTCATTCCATCTGCAGTCAGCATTCCTGATCACTCTCATCCCTGATCATCCTGATCACTCTCATCACTCTGCATAATTCTTCCATTGCACTTGCTGTCTCTAACATACCATATAATGAAATTTATTGGTTATTACATGTCTCCCTGCGCTTCCCTTGTGGCTCAGCTGGTAAAGAATCTTCCTGCAATGTAGGAGACCTGGGTTCGATCCCTGGGTTGGGAAGATCCCCTGGGGAAGGGAAAGGCTACCCACTCCAGTATTCTGGCCTGGAGAATTCCATGGACTGTATAGTTCGTGGGGTCGCAAAGAGCTGGACATGACTGAGCGACTTTCACTTTCACATGTCTCCCCTCCCCCTACCCCAACCCCGACCCCACTGGAATGTAAGCTCTACAGAAGCTGAGCTCTCTGCTTGCTTTGGCTTGCTGACACATCCCAAGGGCCTAGGATGGTGGCTGGCCCATGATAGCTGTTTCAATGTTTGTTGAGTAAGTGGATGTAATGAATTCTATTTCATGTGGAGCAGTGATAGGGTCAAAATAAGAGAATCTTAAAAGGGAAAAATCTTAGGTAGTGTCAGCAGACTCTTGGTCCTTGTCCCCTCTGGGCAGAGGTTTTCCTTTAACAGGTTAATTTAAGGATGATAATGATGATGATGCATGGTCACTGAAAGAGCACAGGCGCTGGGACTTCCATGGCAGACCAGTGGCTAAGACTCCATGCTCCCAAT
The DNA here is from genome assembly GCA_007570785.1 of Antilocapra americana. NCBI lineage: Eukaryota > Metazoa > Chordata > Mammalia > Artiodactyla > Antilocapridae > Antilocapra > Antilocapra americana. The sequence continues at coordinate 39,550,170 of ML664177.1, forward strand.
GCAGTGGGCCCAGGTTCGATCCCTGAATGGGGAACTAGATCCCATATGCCACAACTAAGAGTTTGCATGGCACAAATTAGACCTGGCACAGCCAAATAAATAAATAAATATAAAAGAATCTAGGCATTGAAGTAGGTGCTTTACATATATTATCTCATTTAATCTTCTCAACGATGCTATAACTACTATATCCGTTTTAGAGATGGAGAGATGACAACTCTGAAAGCCGGCTTTTCGGAGGTTGTATGACCAGTTCAGGGGCTACGCCAGTGATTCTGTCCAGGGAACCTATTCCTCAGGGGACTCCACAGGGACATCGTCCTTCCCCTATCAGAGCTAGGAGCTAGGTTCCCCTCTCCCTGGCTTAACCCCCAGCCAGCATCACTGATGACCTATCTGACCTTGCCCCAGGAACTGACGCTTCCCCCCGAGTCACCTGATCTCTGGGGACAGCAGCCCAGGAGTTCAGAGCCACCCGAAGTGCTGTCAGAGTATCCATCCTCTGTCCCTCATTTTGCCCCTTCAACTTCTTGATGAGAGTTTGGATCACGGGCTTTTTCAGGCATCCTGCACAGGGAGGAGCCTCAGGTCAGGGCGGAGCCTCCAGGGCTGCTCCTCTCTGCCAGACTCCACTTGACTCTGCTGCGTCCTCATGACTTAGGTTCCAAGGATGAGGTCCCACGGTTGCCAGTCCCCTCAGGACACCAGAGCAGCTGGTTGAGCATGACTGCAGTTCCCAGAGCCCGCTGTCTGCCTCCCTCCTGCCTCTTCTCCCTTTTCACCCCACCTTCCTCTCTCTGCCCAACGATCCCTCAGAAAATCCCCAGACACTACCAATGGCGAGGTTGCAGTGGGGGTGCCGTCTACTCCCTTCTGTCCTTCCCTAAAGGTAAATTGCGGCCACACTGCCTCCTTCCTCACCTGCCCTACTCCCACCCAGGGGAGGACCTACTCACCCAGGATGGCCAGGGCTCGACAGGCCTCGTACTTCAGTTTCTCTGGACCGGCTTGGGCCTGATTTAAGAGGTAGGGGGTGGGAACATGCCCTAAGGTGGTGGAATATCAGGAGCTTTCAGGATTATCTCGGCTTAACTTTTCATTTTACAGATGAGGAAACGGAGGCCTAGAGAGTGACCTGTTTATGCTCAAACACGGGGTGCAGGCAGGTGATGCGATGGAAGGACCATAACTTAGCAGTAAGGCTTTTGCCCACATCCCTATCTGTTGTCTGATGGCCAACAGATTGGGCGGGTCACCTGGCCTCTCAGAGCTTTCATTTTCTCATTAGAACTGCTACTTAGTTCTAGTATCAAAAGATTTAAATGAGATTATGGGTAAGAACACAGTCCACCCCCACCCCCCATTGTAAATTGGCATATAGGCAAAGAGCATTGCTTGGTGCTCTTGCCTGGGAAATCCCATGGACAGAGGAGCCTGGCGGGCTACAATCCATGAAACTGCTGAGTTGGACACGACTTAGCGACTTAAACAACAGTAACGACAAACAATTGATTCAGCAGAGGTGGAGAATGAACTCAGTCCCAATTTTCTCCTGACTTTTCAGTTGAGCATCTTCTCTGTCAGACAAAGCGGATCTCCAGAGGCCCCCTGTCCTATCCTTTACGATCAAGCTGCCCTTTAAAGAAGCCAAGGGCATGAGACGGGGACATGCCACACAAGGTGGCTGCCTCCTTCCGGCGTCGGACCCATCACCCTCGACCCTGATGGGCCTTGTCTGTGCTCAGGTGCCAAGGCTCTACAGACTGCGGGCCCCGTGTCCTCCTCTCCTGGACTCTGCGCAGCCCCAGACTCACCACTTGCCACAGTGCGTCCATGACAAACTTGTCTCTGACCCCCAGGCACCCCAGAGCCTGCAGGAACAGAGGGAGAGGCAAAGGAAGAGATCTTGGACACCCCGCCGGAGCTGCCATCTTCTGGACACTGCTGGAGGTTGTTCTTGGAACATCACTCCCTCCCCGCCCTCCACCTCCAGCATCTTTCTCCTCACCAGCTCAGCCAGCTCCTGCCTGGCCTGTAACCATACCCCTCCACCCTTGCCGCTTCTCACCTGTGCTGCATAGAGCTGCTCATCCTCCCTGGGAGATTTCAGGCTTTCTGTGAGTTCCTGCTCATCCAGGGAAGCCAGTGGAGGGGAAGAAAGGGACAAATACAGTTCTACCACGCTTCTTTCAAAATGGAAGGAGCTCACCCAATCCACTTTCCTCCCCCCCCGCCCCGTTCCATTTGCCGGCAGGGTCTGAGGGCGGAAGGATGGTGTGAGCCCATCCTCAGAAAGAGTCTCCCCATTCTGCCCGGCTCCCACCGTGGCCCCTGACCTTTAACCTTTGCCACTTCAGGGGGTTCCCAGCAGGGTCTAAGGGCTTGGACTCCATCGGAGACTTCTGAGTCAGCTTGCTCATGGGAAGATGGAGCTTTTGGCTGAGGGTTCCCTCCTTGAGGTACCTGTGGGAGAAATCACACAGGTAGCCCGGGTCTCGTTCCCTTCCTCCTTACTTCACAGACTCTCCTCCGCCTCAGGTCCTCAGCCCAGCTCAGATCAGCTTCCTTCTACCCCAGGGTCTCCTCTGGGGTCTGTAGGCTGATTTGCCCCACCTCACGGCCCCACCCCCTTTCCACCCCTTTCTTCTCTTTCTGTCCTTTCCTAGAAGATGGGGAGGGCGTGGAGAACAGAAAGGGACGAAACACACCTGGAGTGATCTCTCACTTTCCGCAGTATCCTCTGGGCCTCCCGTCCCTTTCGGTGATCATACAGGGTATACCCGTGCGTGTAGATCTCGGGCTTTGTGTAGTAGCAGTAAGGTATGGCGTTTGGCTTGCTCGGGTGCTCCCTCCAGCACTCCGGACTTGGGGGGAACTCTTCCTTTGGTGCCTGAAGGCGGGTGTGAGTGGCAGAGCAGCCACAGGGGACATTTCTCAGCCAGGAAGAGGGCCAGGGTGAGAAGGGACTAGACGAGGGAAACACCCTTCAGTCTCTCATCCGTGAAGACACAGCCACCTCTTAACCAACTGTGCGACTTGGGCAAGTGACTTTACCCTACCAAGGTCTCAGTCTTCTCATCTGCAAAATGGGGCTAATCATCTTTGTTTTGTACCCCTCCCAAGGTGGTTGTGAAGGACTAATGACACAAAGATTGGGAAACAGTTGTTGGTCTGTAAATCAGTCTGAGTACAGTTGGCCCTCCGTATCTACAGGCTCCACATCCATGGATTCAACCAACCATGGGTTCAAAATATTTGGAAAAAAAAATTCTAAAAAATTCCAAAAAGCAAAACTTGAATTTGCTATGTACCTGGTAATTCTTTACATACCATTTACATTGTATTAGGTATTATAAATAATCTAGAGAGGATGTGTGTAGGCTTTATGCAAACACCACTCCATTTATACAATGGACTTGAGTATCGGTGGAGTTTGGTATCCCCTGTGGATACCAAGGGACAACTGTCCACGGTTCAGTTAGTTGAGAATCACAAGGGACTTTGAGAAAGTCATCTGGGGACTTCCTTGGTGGTCCAGTGGATAAGAATCTGCCTGCCAATGCAGGGGTCACAGGCTCGATCCCTGGTTTGGGAAGATCCCACATGCCAAGGAGCAGCTGAGCCTGTGTGTGGCAACTACAGAGCCTGTGCCTGCGCTCTAGAGCCCATGAGCCGCAACACGAGGAGCCGCCGCAGTGAGAAGCCCACGATGAAGAGTAGCTTTCACTTCCCATAACTAGAGAAAGCCCACATACAGCAAAGAAGACCTTGTGCAACCAAAAAAAGCAAAAAAGTCATCTGGGCAATGAGATGAAAAGGCCAGGGGCAGGGGGGATGTGGAGTAAAGAGACAGGTATTTTGGGTCCCTGCTCGTTCACTCAGGCATTCAAGAGATTTTTATTGAGCACCTACTATGTGCCAAGCACTCGGCGCTGGGGAGACAGTTATCATTCCTGTCCTCATGGGACTTAATAGCTTCATTGGAAAAACAGGATTTCTTCAAATAATCTATCTTAGACGCTTGTGAAACTGCAGCTCTGGTTGTGGCCAAGGGTTTTAGATGGGTCAGGGGATTTCTCTGAAGATTTGACAAGGATTCGTTCTTGTCTCTTCTCAACTCTTCCTGTCTCTACAACAACTCTCTGAAAAAGGGCTTCGGCTAGTGGTTCCCAGTGGGGTGACTGAGACAATCATAATGAGTTCGCAGGTGATCGTCATGACTTCAGAAAATGAGACATTGACTCATTATGAGTAGGGTTGTCAGATTTTGTAAGCACCAAGCAAATAAAAAACAGGATTGAGACTTCCCTGGTGGTCCAGTGGCTATGATTCCAAACTTTCATTGCAGGGACCTGGGGCTGGGGGCTGGTGATCAATCCCTGGTCAGGGAACTAGATCCCACATGCCACAACTAAGACCCAGTGCAGCCAAGTAAATAAACTTCTCTACCTCAATTAAGAACAAATAAACAAAAAACCCCAGGATGTCCCATTGAATCTCGATTCCAGGCAGTGAAGGCAATATTTAGGACATAGTCATGCTGAAAAAAATTCATTGTTTGTTTATCTGAAATTCAAAAACAACTCATTCTTAAGCAACTGCCTGCACAGCCAAAACCTTACAGATGTTGTCTCATAGCCACTCGACAAAGGGAGTGGGGCAGGGGTTGGCGTGTGACAGAGGCTACTCCTGTGGTTCAGGGAGGGAAAGCCACTTGTCCAAGGTCACACAGAGTTAGTGGCAGCCCCAGGGGTGAGTGTAGACTTCCAAGTCTGTGTTTGTGTTAGTCGTTCAGTTGTGTCCGACTTTTCGCGGCCCCATGGACTGTAGCCCGCCAGACTCCTCTGTCCATGGGATTCTCCAGGCAAGAATCCTGGAATGGGTAGCCGTTCCCTTCTCCAGGAGGTCTTCCTGACCTAAGGATCGAACCCAGGTCTTGTGCATTGGCAGGTGGATTCTTTACCAGCTGAGCCACTGGGGGAGCCCGTAGGGTTCTATGAACTAGCCTTAATGGGGAGGGATGATCTGCTGACCCTCCTCCTCCAACAAGGCTCCCAGGGTGGTGGAAGTCAGGGGTCTTACCTGGTGACAAGACAAGGGCAGTAAGACAGGAGCTGCAGCTCTTCTGAGTTCTGTGGTGCAAAGGAGACCGCATGGACAAGGGTGAGTTGAAGAGTTGTCCTTCCAGGCATTCATTTATCGAGCGTTAGCATTTAGCAAACATGGTATCAGGCACCAGGGAGGTAAAGAAGCCGTAATTCCTGTCCTTAAGGGACTTGTACGTTTCTGTGTCTTGGTCTGTGGAACAGCAGGATTGCCATAGCCTGGGAGCTTCTCAGAAATGCAGAATCTCCAGCTCCACCCAGACCTGCTAAGTCAGGATCTTTATCTGAGTAGGATTCCTATGCATGTTGAAATTGGAGACACACTGGTCTACCAGAGAGGTTCTCAACTCTGGCTGCATATCAGAATTATTTGAGGGAATTTTTTTAACATGCCTCAGTCCTGCATCAGACTAATTGAATCAGATTGTCCAAGGAAGGGACCTAGGCATTTTAGAAAGCTTCCCAAAGGATTCTAATGTGCAGTTAATGGTGCACATTAAATGCTCAGTGATTGTCAAATTGAGTGTGCACTAGAAAAAAATGGAGCTCTTATTTTTTGTTTGTTTTGGCCACGCTGAGTGGCATGTGGGATCTTAGTTCCCTGACCAGGGATTGAACCCGTGCCCTGCTTTGCAGTGGAAGCAGAGTCTTAACCACTGGACCACCAAGGAAGATCCTGGAGAGCTTGGTAAACTACAGATTTCCTTATGCCCAGATGAAGACTCATCCCCACAGTAACTCTGGGGTGCAGTCTAAGAATTCACTGTTTTGGTGGGGGGCGGTACATATGGCATGTGGGATCTTAGTTCCCTGACCACGGATCGAACCCCTGCCCTCTGCATTGGTGGCACAGAGTCAACCACTGGATCACCAGGTAATCCAGTGAGAACTTGCATTTCTAACAAGATACTGATGTTGCTGGTCCTGGGAACATATTTTGGGAATCACTGGTCTACTGATGAGATAGAACCATTTACTGAGGATTAGCAAAGGGAAATAAATGTGAGGATGGGTGGTCTTGATGAGGGGTCCTAAACTGGTGGGGAGGATCAGAGAGGGTTTCCAGAGGAGATTATCCACAAGCTGAGTCTTCAGTGCAAGTAGGAGAGGTAGCCAGATGGATGAGAGGCAGAACAGTGGGCAAGAGGAACACCTTGAAACCTTGGGGTTGTGAGTGCAGAGCAGATGAGGAAGCAGAAGCTGGGGAATCACAGAGACATCCCAACTTAGAGGGCTCTGGAAACTTACCTTGAGGGGTGTATGGAGCCTTGAAAGTACCCAAGGATCCCCCTGACTCTTCCCATAGATTTGCTGACATCACCCGGACTCCCGCCTGGGAGTGGGGGCCAGGGAGCTTTCCTTTTCAGATCCCTATCCCCAACTCCACTCCTGTCCATTCTAACCTCACCTTTGGTCCTTCCTGAATATTCCAGCCATGGGCACTTGAACATCGCCCTGTCAATGTCAGAAATGTCGAATGATTTTTCGTAAGCCATCCTCTTCTTCTGGGGCGGGGGTGCCAGAGGAAACCTGGGTGTGGGAGGTGACTACAGGGACTACTCCCCTGTGGGAGCTGGGGCACAGCTCGGGGAGACCTGTCATCTGTGGCACAAGAGGGCTAGTGAGGTGTCTGGGCTTCTAGAGCTAGAAGCCTCTGAGTGTTGAGTGAGTAGATCACCTAGGCGCATGGAACACTCTGGTTCTACTCTGGAGCCCCAGCCCTGGCATCTCCTGGCCTGTAGCTTGAGCCAGTCGCTTTCCTCTGGGAGCTTCACTTTCCTCATCTGAAGCGAGGAAAGTCATGCCTGTCTGGAGAGCTCGAGGGGCAGTGGTGAGGCATAAATTAGAAAAGAAAGTCAAAGCACTTAATGAACCTCAAGCTCATGTAGTCTTGTTATTTTTTTTGTCTCCTCTGAAATGTTTATTCTTTTTTTTAATTTTCAAAAACTTTTCATTCTGTATTGGGGTATAGCCAATTAATGAAAAATGGTGTGCCAATATAGTATATTATCGTGTATATATGGAATTTAAAAAGATGGTAATGATGACCCTATCTGCAAGACAGCAAAAGAGACACAGATGTAAAGAACAGACTTTTGGACTCTGTGGGAGAAGGTGAGGGTGGGATGATTTGAGAGAATAACATTGAATCATGTATATTATCATATGTGAAATAGATTGCCAGTCCAGGTTTGATGCATGAGACAGGGCGCTCAGGGCTGGTGCACTGGGATGGCCCTGAGGGATGGGATGGCGAGGGAGGTGGGAGGGGGGTTCAGGATGGGACACATGTACTCACATGGCTGATTCCTGTCAATGTATGGCAAAAACTGCTACGATAGTATAAAGTAATTAGCCTTCAATTAAAATAAATATAATTAAACAAACAAACAAACAAACAATGGTGTGATAGTTTCAGCTGAACAGTGGAGGGTCTCAGCCATGCATATACATGTATCCATTCTCCCCCAAACTCTCGTTCCATCCAGGCTGCCACACAACATTGAGCAGAGTTCCCTGTTCTATACAGGAGGTCCTTGTTGATTATCCATTTTAAATATAGCAGTGTGTACATGTCCATCCCAAACTCCTTAACTATCCCTTCTCCCAATCGTACACATTCCTCCTTCTTTGGCAGCAAGAGATAGAACTCTTTTTGTTGTTGTTCACGATCACATTTATTTTATTTCATTTTAGAAAAAAAATCTGAATTTTTAAAGCTATATGAAGACTTCCCTGGTGGTCTGTTTTGTTAAAAGTTTTACTTTTGTTTTCGTTTTGAAGGCTTTGTTAACAAAAGAAACCACTGATACAAACACACAATATGCAACTCCAATATTTAATAGAGAATTATTTGGCTTAATTTCAATATACAGTCATTAAAAGAAAAATAAAAACAACAGGAAAAGGTAATAGCATATACATCACCAACTTGGACTGAAAACCTGCATCCAGACTTGAACGCTGGAAAGTCCCAAATGACAGCCATCTTGAAACCTGAACAAGACTACCTCCATTTTAATTTTCCTGACATTGTCTGGTGGATAAGACTCCATGTTTGCTCTTCAGAGGACACGGGTTCAATCCCTGATTGGGGAACTGAGATCCCACAAGCTGCACGGTGCTGCCAAAAATTAAAAAATAAAAGTGAAAGAAACCCTCGAACTATTAAAAAAAATGAACAGCAATAATAAAAATGCAAATGTGGATAGACACTCAATTAATAAGTAGAAATGTCATCCCTTGACAGATTTTATCTCGAAGTCTATCAGCTGTACATCAGCTTGCATTGCCACCAGCAGCCCCCGGCTGTAGAGTCCTGCTTGCTGAGCCACTGCTTCTGGTTGAAGGTTCTGTGTCAATTGCACCACAGAGAATTCCTTCTGTTGCTTGCAGTGACTGCTGCGCCGCACCCCGGTGCTCGGCACACAGTGGGCGACTCGCTCTTAGAAGCCACCGCTGAGTCCCGTGGACCATCACTTCCAGTAAACCGGCTTTATGTGCCCTGACGCGCCACATTAAGGAAGTCAGCGCCACCTTGTGGCTTTCCGCCGAAAACAGTCGCGCTGAATCTCGTGAAGAAGCAGACAAACCCCTCTTAAAAGATATTTTACAAAAATCCAACCTGAATTCCTGCGAAAATAACGATGTACTTAGAGACAACGTCTGCTAAAGGACATGTTAGCTAAATTCAATATGTACTTGTAATTGGATCCTGGCTTAAAAAATTACTGACTATAAAGGGCGTTACTGAACAGTTGTGAGGATTTGATCATGGATGGTATGTGAGAAATTAATACCTTACCAGTGTTAAATGCTACTCATCCTGTGGTTCTGTAGAATGTCTTGTTACTAGGAGATGTACACAAACTGTTAAGGGGGAAATGATATCTCATCTGCAACATTTATTTCAGAAAAAAATGTGTATGCCAACCATCCATAGGACACTTGTGTGTCACACACGTACATATTTGCACAGATAAAATGTGTGTGCCAACCATCCATATGATATGTGTGTCACGCAAGCACATATATGCACAGATAAAGCACATAGATAAAGTAATATTTGAATCTAGATGGAGAGTATGTTCTTGTAAATTTCAGTAGGTTTGAAATTTTGCAGATTGAAGATGGAAGGAGAAAAAAAACATCAGCTTTGGCATTGGACCTTGGACCTGGTGGGTCTAAATGTTCATTGTACCCCCTCCAACTCCCCATTTTTTTTTTTTTGCTTTGGGGCCTTGGGCAAGTTATTTCCATCTCCTGCCAAGGGTTTCCCCCCACTATAAACAGGGTTAGTAATACTACCTGTCCCAAAGGGTTATGAGGATGAAGGAAGGTGGATGTAAGGGGCTGGTAGTGCCTGGCACAGATTGAGTCTCAGTTAATTGTGCTCTAATTACGAAAGTGTGTTTTGCTAAGGCAGGTTCACGGGAAGGAACACGTCGATGGGAAAGTTGGAATACTCCCACCTGCAAAGTGCTGGTACCATTGCGAAAACCCACAAAATCCTCCCTTCTCTTTATTTGAAAGAACTGAGGTGTTTGGGAGCACCAGGAAAACCCATTCCAGGGGCACAGCTGGTGTTAAAGAAATCCACTGCAGGTAAGGGGTCGGGTGGCCTTGGGAGGAAGCCAGCAGAGTAGGCGGAAGGCCAACCATGGTCTGGGGAAGCAGGGGGCAGGGGGGCAGGGAAGGACAGAAACTCTTGGAGCTCTGGGGCTGGGAGATAGTGACTGTGGTCTTCGCTCAGAGTAGAAAAGCCACTGGTCACCTAATCTGTGCTGACCTGCCCGCATGCCTTCTCACAGAGCCTGCTCCCCTGGCTTTGCTCAGATCCAGGCTGGACATCCAATGGGACAAGCCTTGGATCCAAGGTTTGGTTCATGAGGGAGGGGGGCGGTTCTGGAGAGAAAATCAAACCAAGAGCCAGCTTTGTGATTGCTTTGAGAATTTTAATGAAAAGCTGATTTCTTCATATTTGCCAGTCCAGTCCTCCGCAGAGGGGCCGAGATGGGGACTCTGGCCACAGGCCATGACCGGAGGAGCCCAGTCTCCCTCCCGCCTTCCCCTCCAGAGACGCCAACATCCTTTCTGACTGCAGAGCGGTGGCTGGGTAAGGGCTCTGAAAACGTGGAGCTTAGAGACCTCCTGTGCACGAGGGCAGAGCCACGGGAGCCCTGGGGGGCCTTTACAACAGCTGCTGCTGCTTGGGGTGGAATCTGTGCCCTCCCAGGAGAGGGTGGGAGGAGGGCACTGCGGGGGAGCCTCCCAAGCTGCTTAGGACAAGAGCGAGAAGCAGAGTTTGCACAAGTTCAGGTTCAAGGCGTCCTCCACCCTAGCTCAACTCCAAAGAGTTGATGTACTCTCGCACCCACTTCTTATCTGGGTTGGCACACACCTGGCGGTTCTTTCTGGTGATAAAGCTGCAGGAGAGAAGACAGGGAGACCTGGTCAGCGTGGAGACAGCCAGGTTTGGTGATGAGGGGGACTGAGGCCGGGAGGAAATGATACCGGGTGGGTTATTTTCAGAGATCCAAGACTGTGTTTGTGGCTTTCAAGGAAAGGATGTTTTCTGTTGGGTCAAAGGGCTACAAGCCAGAAGCAGCTACGTGTACATGGTAACCCCCGTGCCCCTGTACAAACACATGTACCCTGGAGAGCTCAGGGAATATGGGGCTCGAGGCGCCCAGGGTTGAGTTGGTCGACCACTAGTCTTTTCTTGGCACTTCCTGTTTCAGAACCTGTGCTGGCTGCTGAAGACACCGAGCAAAAGAGATATCCTCCAGAACTGGGTTATGGCTGACTAAGTGGGAGACGAGGTGGCAAAACAAACACGCACAGGGCCTGCCACACTAAAACACTCAACGAAGAGACCTGTCTGTGGGTGAACGGAAGAAGGACTTGAATGAGTCTTGAGTTCACCACTGACTGGTTAGATCACCTTGGGCAAAATCACTTAGGGTCTCTGAGTCTACATTTACTTCTAAAATATGGAGAGAAATAATTCCTACTTGGCACAACTGCTGTGAAGCTCAGATGAGATAAGTGAGTGTGAATGAGTTTTGGAAAATGCAATTTATATGTTGTTACTGGGGTGCTGTGGGGCCTCTGTTTTAGGGTGGATCAGGGCAACATGAGACCAGGGGTCCCGGTAGTGGATGTGGTGGCTTGGAGAGGTTGAGGGCCCTCAGATATGAGCACTTATTGAAGCAATTAACCAGCCAGAGTGTGGAGGCCAGTCTGCAGGTGTTGGTGGCATCAGCTGGAGGGCTCGCAGGCTGGGACCAGGGGCTCCATCCAGCTGCCTGCCCCGCCAGTTTGCTGGGAGCTTGGTTCTCTCTGGGGGATGCCCCGGGCCTGGCCAGCAGTGCTTCTTGAGTTATTGCTGTTTAGTCGCTCAGTCGTGTCCGGCTCTTTTGCGACCCCACGGACTGTAGCCCGCCAGGCTCCTATGTCCATGGGATTCTCTAGGCAAGAGTACTGGAGTGGGGTGCCATGCCCTCCTCCAGGGGATCCTCCTGACTCAGGGATCGAACCTGCATCTCCTGCTTGGCAGGCGGGTTCTTTTCCACTGAGGCACCAGGGAAGGGGCAGGCAGAGCCACCCGTTCATTCAGTTTCCTCTCCACCTCGCCCTGCCTCCCTGCACCTTTCTCGCTTTGGCTTCTCCTGCAGGACGCCTTCCTGCGTCTTTCTGGGATCTTTTCAGCCAAAGTGAAGGCCTGGGTGGTCTGATGAGGAAGAGGATCGCTTGGCCCCTTTTCCTGCTCTGTCATGGAGATCATGTGCTCTCAGGGGAGCTGCTCCCCCTTTTCTGAGCTGCACTCTGAGCGCCCCTCCCCTCCGCTTCCCTCCGCTTCTCTTTCTCCCCCTTTCTCAGCGTGCAGAGGGCTGTTTTGAGCTGTCTTCTTGCTTGGGGTGGTGAGGGAGCTTCTGATGCAGACCCTGCCCTGGGCCAGCCAGGTGTCATACAGGAAATCCTGCTGGCTCACTGTCCTCTCTCCTCGGCCCCACTGGCTTGTGGCCAGGAAATTAAAGGCTAGGAAACCACCATCTGGAGGGCGGGGTGCCCCCACCTCGCCCTCCTCCCTGATGAATGTGAGACTGGATGGCAGCCTCCCTTGCCAGGCCATCTCTCCCCGCGCCCCCCACCTCTGTGGGGACCCTGTCCTGGCCCAACTACGCTCCACCTTTACCTGCTCCTCCTGGGGAGCGAGTGCGCTCAGCATCGCTGCCCTTTTCTCCTGTGCACTCCCTCAAGTCTCTGGCCCTGGGTGTGGCACACCATGGGTGCCTAATGGATGTTTATCGAAAGAGTTAGTGACTGGATGAATTGCATTCGCTCATCGAGTTTCACTTGTCACTTCTACATATCTAAGAATACATTTAGGGGGAGAAAGTTGATTAGTTAACCCTTCCCAGGCACCTGACTGTGTGCCAGGAGATATTCTAATCTCATTTTTCTCCTAATGATTCTCACTTTGACCCAGGGAGGGAAATACCTCTATCCCACTCCACTTTGCAGACAAAGAAATTGGGGCTCAGAGAGGTTAAGTGACCGGCCCGAGCTCACTCAGCTACTAAGTGGAAGAGCTGGGATTCCAGGGAAGACAGACAGACTGGCTGGAGCAGCCGAGATGGTTAAAATGCCACTATGACATCAGAAGACCCCCTCCTCCTTAAAAAAAAAAAGTCACACCCCCTGCCCCAGCCCCGTTTCCTCAGCTCCTAACCCTTCAGCTCAAGCTCCCTGCTGGACACTCCCACAGGGTCGTGGTGCTGGCACCTTCATCCTTTTCCTTTTTTAATTGGAGTATAATTGCTTTACAAGGCTGTGTTAGTTTCTGCTGTACAATGAAGTGAATCAGCTCTATGTGTTCATAGGTCCTCTCCCTCTTGGACTTCTCCCCAGCCCACCATCCCACCCTCTAGGTCATCACAGAGTACCGAGCTGAGCTCCCTGTGCTACACAGCAGTTTCCCACTAGCTGCCTATTTTACACATGGATATTTATGTCAAACCTAATCTCCTAATTCATCCACACCTTCCTGGGATCTTAGTTCCCCTATCAAGGATGGAACCCGGACCCCCTGCATTGGAAGCACAGAATCTTCACCACTGGACCACCAGGGAAGTCCCAGTCCTTTTCTTTTAAAACAGCTCTTCCTTGGGACTTTAGGGGGTTCCACGCTTCACCCTTCTCCAGCTGTGGGCTGGAAACCTCAGCGTCACCCTCAAGCCCTCTCTCTTCCTTGCTCCCAACCTCACATCACTTCCCAGGCTTGCTGATTCTGCCTCGGAAGTTTCCTCACCCCTGTCTCTCCTTCCCTTCCCTAAGTCCTCTTCAACCTCAGTACCACTCATGTGGACAACCTCTCCACTGGACCCCTCTTGTCTCGACTTTCCCTGTTCTAGCTCACTTCACACGTTTGATTCTTTGTGCTGAGCCTTGAGGCCCTCAATACTTTTCTGCACGGAGACTCTACAAAAGCCTAAAGAAAGTTCTGGCAGCATCCCTGCTGCCCGATACACCCCGTCAATCAGTCCGACCCCAAGTCACACAGCACAAACTTGCGCTAAAGACCTTCTCTTAGCTGTGCCCCCAAAAGCCATGTGTTCCTTCTTTCCTTTTGTCGTGTTCTTATGTAGGGTGTCCTGGTCATTGCTACATCTAACTGAGTCCCAGAAGGGCAGGGATGGCTGTTTACCCCTCTCTGCCTGTCCGTAGTAGGTGCTCAAAGGAGGTTTTTCTGTTTTGCTTTTCCGTCCGAAAAATACTTGCTTTCAGAAATAAAATTAGTAGTACTAAATAGCAAATATATGGTATAGCAATAATTTGAAGAATTTATCAGGGCCAAAGGCCAACTCTGAATACCTACAACTCTGAATACCTACAACTTTGCCAGTGCCGCAGGAATTTTAGGATTAAAAAACTTCATTGTGGATGGTCCAGTGGGTAAGACTTCACCCTCCCAATGCAGGAGCCCCAGCTCCGTCCTTGATTAGGGAATTAGATCCCACATGCCACAACTAAGAGTTGGCATGCTGCAACTAAAAGGATCCTGCAGGCCAGCAGCTAAGACCCAGTACAGCCCAATAAATAAGTAAATATTAAAAAACCCCCAAACATAGCAACAACAAAAAGGTCATTATTATACAGAAAACTTCACGGTTGCCCCATTTTCATTCTTTAAGTCTCTACTGTCTTAAACTTCATAAGCAACTATCACTAATGATCTTGCTAGTGTAGAAAGAGCAGGTTCCAGAGACAGGCTCCCTCCCTCACTTACTGTGCAACCTTGAGCAAGTCACCGAACCTTTCTGGGTCTCAGTTTCGCTCTCTGAAATGTGTCAGGGATGCTACAATAAAATGTAGAGCTAAAGCGTGTAAGACATTGACACACAGCAGGCATTTCCTAGGTGGCAAAAATTATAATTTTTCCAAATGTCGTAGCTTGCGTGTTTAAAGGAGAATCTCATTTCATTATTTTTTCTTAATCAACCAGTAACTTTTCTTTTTTTTAACACACTGCAACTAGGGCCTTGACTCTGACCTCTCCTCTCTAGCTCCTCTGAGGTTGTGGGTGGCTTTGATTGGGGGCGGGATGTGGGGGACATGGGGTCCTTTCCTGGAAAGGGATGTATGAGTCAATCTCCTCCATCCAGGCACGTTGCAGACCAGGTTCAAGAAACAGTCACATCCATAAAGATCAGAGACCTAACCTAGCTCATCAGAGGCGGCGGGGGGCCTCCTCCAGGAACACGTAGACTAGCTTTTTCCATGATAGCTGGGGAATCTGAATCCAGAGAGGGTGGAACCACAGTTTTTTGAGCAGCTGGAGGGTGGGTGGGAATGGATGCGGCAGCCTCTCTGAGGGCTCCTGGCAGGGGAGACTGATTCTGGGGCCGGAGTTTTCCGTCCCTGCCCCACCGCCCAAGGGTCCCACAGGGCTGAGACTCACACGACTGCTGCCATGGAGCACTTGCTGCTGGTGTAGAAATACTCCTGGACGTGGGCACGGGGCAGCTGGCGGGAGAGGTAGGCAAAGCAGCAGGGTGTGGTGTCCGAGGCATCTGGGAGAAGGAAAGAAGGAGACTCCTGCACACTGGGTACTGTGCTGGGCGCTTTATAGGATTTATCTCCGGCAGACGATTTTCCTCCTTTGGCTGAAAGTGAGGCTCAGAGAGGTAAAGTCACTTAGCCATACGCACACAGTGCCAGAGTGGGGATTCTCTCAGCTAACCCTCGAGGCCAGTCGGCCTCCTTCCTACACCATAACCCCATGCCTGGGGCTCTCAGGGCATGCTGGGTCTCCTCTGGGCTGGTCTTAATTCCTCCGCCCTTATTCTTGCCCTCCTAAGATCCTCAGTGGATTCGGAACTTGGTCTCTTTGAGACCTAGGCTTGGTTGTGGGGAGGTTTTTAAAACTTCATGCCTCAACAAGGACACCAAAGAGGGGCCTGAAAATGCATACTGCATCGTGGGAGCCTCTGACTGAAGCTACTGAGAGAAGCAGGACTTTTTGTTGGTCAGTGATTTCAGGATGCCCCCGGGAAGGGTCAGTTGCCATTTCCGAATAGAGTAGTAGAGTTTCAGAGCTCAGAAGGACTGGGTTTGAATACTGCTTTTCTTACTTCCTAGCTGTGTGACCCTGAGCAGGTTCCTTAACCTCTCTGGGCTGTCCAGAACAGCTACTCAAAGACTAGATGCAAATATTAGTAAGATGAGATATGCAAGGCAATCAGCACAATACTTGACCCATAGTGGGCATTTAACTAGATTTTGTTATCGGTTCTCAAAATCTACGAAATGGGGAAAATATGACTGTCCCAGGAGGGTTTTAGTCAAGTGCTTAGAAACTTCTTAGAAACCGTGCTGGAGATGACAGATATGAGTCAGTGGCGTTTGCAGCTCAGCTCAAGCAGCCCTTGGCGGCTAGTAACCCCAGTCCACACTCGGTGAGCTCCTGCACGGTTTGGAGTGTAGACCCTGAGGACTCAGACAAATTGATCAGAGGGATCCCTGCCATGAAGTGGCTTAGAGATCTATCCCGGACAAGTGGACATCTGAGGAAGGCAATGCGGAAGAATATAAATCATAGGAGTCAGATGGTCTAAACGCTGCAGTTGAAAAGACGGAGAGGTCTTCCCTGGTGCCTGAGTGGTAACGAATCTGCCTGCTAATGCAAGAGACACAGATTCAATCCCTGGTCTGGGAAGATCCCACATACCCACAGGGCAACTAAACCCGGGCGCCACAACGACTGAGTTTGTGCTCTAAGAGCCCAGGAGCCGCCAAGTACTGAGCCCAGGCACCCTAGGGCCTGCGTTCCGCAAGAGAAGCCACTGGAATGCAAAGCGCGGCATTGAGAGTAGCCCCCTGCTTACTGCAACTGGAGAAAAGCCCATGCAGCAGTGAAGACCCAGCGCGGCCAAAATAAATAAATAAAAATAAATAAATATATATTTTTTATATATATAAAAAGGAAAGAAAAGAGGGCGAGATCCGGGCTGGCCCCGGGGGCTGCGGCGGTCAGGACTTGAACTTACATGGGGAGGCAGACGCAGGAGCGCAGAGGGCGGCCGCCGTCAGGAGGACAGCGAGGGCAGTGGCGGAGACCTTCATGGTAGACGCGGGCAGAGGCTGGGGCGATCCACGTGCTGATCCTCTGCAGCTCGGGCTGGCCCTTTACAGGGCGCCAGGCAGCCCTTTATAGGAAGGCAGGCCGGCAGACGGGGCGCCCCCGCTCGGGGAGTTTCCAAACAGCAGCCACACGCTGCCGCTGATACCATAAGTGAAATTGCACAAAACGGAAAAGAAAACTGAAATAGCCTCCGGAAATACATGTGTGTATGAGTGTGTGTGTGTGTGTCTCTCTCCTCACGGCCTTTGCATCCAGAGTGAGCTCATCACTTCCCTCTTGGCCCTGGAGAAGAGCCAGCACCAGCCGCGGTGACGGTGACAGAAAATCTCTTCCACCTCAGACAGCCTGGGCTTTGTCTGCCAGGGCGGTCTCTGGTCCTCCCAGAGGTCCGGAAGCTGCTTCTCCCGGGCAGGAGGAGGAGGAAAACTAGAGATGGGAGCCCGGGTGCCCTGGTTCCCGCTGCAGCGCTCCGTCTATGAAGTGCCGCTCGTGGTACTGCTCGTGGTGATGAGATGTGTCACTGGGGCATCCTTGAAGCTGAACCGAAGTGGTGGTCTGGATTAGACCTGAGGTCCTCCTTCTGTTTCAAAGCATTAGATACAGTCACTGTTCATCAATTCCTAGTTGGGTAATTCAGAATTAGTGACAGTTTGGCCTGGGCTGGGCTGAAGTTGACTTCTGAGTTATCTAAAAGAGTCTATTGACAATGACAAAGGCAAACACATTTTAAAAAGTGTAATTTTAAAAATGCACTCTTATACCAAGGATGTTTCTTGCTAGCTACTGTCACATATGTAACTTGGTGGCTGAGGGGGACTGAATCACCCAGAATGGGGAGAACTTGTCTCTTTTCTTCCTTTTGAAAATTTTGAGGCAGGATGGTTATTATTCTCCTTTTATAGAAGTGAACACTAAGCCTCAGAAGCTGTCATTAAGGTCCTCAGATCACACAGCAGGAAGTGGGGCTTGAACCCAAGTATTTCTTTTTTTTTTCCAGACTGACTTAAAAAATGAACCATAGTTGATTTACAGATTGTGTTAATTTTAGGTGTACAGCAAAGTGATTAAAATATATATGGACAGATAAATTTATATCTCTCTGTATATACATATGGGCTTCTCAGGCAGCACAATGGTAAAGAATCTGCCTGCCAATGCAGGGAACGTGAAAGCCTCAGGTTTGATCCTTGGGTTGGGAAGATCCCCTGGAGGAGGAAATGACTACCCACTCCAGTATTTTTGCCTGAGAAATTCCATGGACAGACAAGCCTGGTGGGCTACAGTCTATGGGGTCGCAAACAAGTCGGACACGACTGAGCACACGTGCACACACACACACATATTGTATATTTTTTTCAGATTCTTTTCCATTATAGGTTATTATAAGTTATTGAACATAGTTCCCTGTGCTGTACAGTAGGTCTTATTGTTTCTCTGTTTTATATATAGTAGTGTGTATCTGTTAATTCCTAACTCCTAATTTATCCCTACCTCTGCCCTTTCCCTTTGGTAACCAAAGGTTTGTTTTCTATGTCTGTGAGTCTGTTTCTGTTTTGTCAATACATTCATTCGTATCATTTGTTTTTAGATTCCACGTATAATTTATATCATATAATATTTGTCTTTCTCTGACTTAGTATGATAATCTAAGATAGCTGACTTACTTCACTTATATGATTATCTTTAAGTCCATCCATCTTGCAGCAGAATAGCAGTATTTCCTTCTTCTTTTATGGTTGAGCAATATTCCATTGCATAAATGTACCACATCTTCTTTATCCATTCATCTGTCTCTGGACACTTAGGTTACTTCCTTGTCTTGGCTATTATAAATAGTGTGGTTATGAACACTGGGGTGCATGTATCTTTTCAAATTAGAGTTGTCATCTTTTCTGGATAAATGCCCAGGAGTGGAACTGCCGGATTGTATGGTAACTCTATTTTCAGTTTTATAAATAACCTCCATAGTGTTCCTTTAGTGACTGCACCAGTTTATGAACCCAAGTACTTCTGATGACCAGGCTCAAGCCCTTCCCACTGACTCACATTAAGTTAAGCTGTTCATCCTCTCTAGGTGCCAGGTGTTATTTTTCGAAACCTATAAGAATCCTCTTATTACCTCCTGACCTATTAATCAATTAGCAACAGAAAACACAATTTTGGAAAGCATAGGCCACGTCATCTAAATAAATAAATTGCGAGCACTTAAACATCTAACTATCTACACAACATGATCTATCTGTTTGAATTACTCCCTTCATGTAATCCCCTTAGTCACCAAACGCATGGGAGGCTGTGTGGCCACGTGGTTAAGAGCAGGCGCTTTGGTGTTTTCTCATTTATGAGCCAGGTAGCTTCCTACAGGTTACTTCATCTGCCTGGTCTCAGTTTCCTCACCTATAAATCAGGGATAATAATACTGGTTCCTCCCACAGCTCTTGAGACAATTAAGATCCCATAATGTGCCCATGCTTGTAAAGGTCTTAGCACAATTCCTGTTAAGTATTTCATAGCATTAGCTGATGTTATTAGCTATTATCACCATATTATCATTAAGAGTAAGAAAATGGCAGTCCCTTTAAGGATATACTGTAGGTTTTTCACTGATTTAAACCAGACCCCCCCATTCCTACTGTTGATATGGATTAGTGAACTTTATTGTAGCTGTTTAGTCACTAAGTCGAGTCCCCCTGTTTTGTGACTCTATGAACTGTAGCTTGCAGGCTCCTCTGTCCATGGGATGTCCCAGACAATAAGAATAGAGTCAGTTGCCAAGCCATTTCCTTCTCCAAGGCTCTTCCCAACCCAGGGATTGAACCTGTGTCTCCTGAACTGGAGGTGGATTCTTCACCACTGAGCTACCAGGGAAGTCTGAATTTATTACAGAGACTAATTTTAAGCAGGGGTCAGTTGAAGCTTAGAGAAGTTAAATGACCTGCTTAAGATCCCATAGCCTAAAGTGGTAGAATTCAACATGGAACTGAAGTTTGTCTGGGTTCCTAGCTTTCTACCACACTGCATTGTTTCTAGAGAAATCCTGAAACTTTTGCTAAGGCTCAGTTTTCCCATGTGAGCTCTATTTCTGTTGCCTTTCAGTGATCTCAGTTTCCCTCTTTCAGAAGAAAGGAAAGTACTTTCCTGAGGGAATAGCCAACCCACAACAAAGGAAAACAGACTCCTTTGTGTGAGTCATCTTTTCACTTCCTGGATATAGTTTTTTTTTTTTTCTCGATTTGTTTATTGCATCCTTTCCCTGCGTTCCTACAAATGTCTTGGACATGACTGATGCTAAATTCATGCTGGTTTGGGGTCTTCCCGTGGTGCAGTGACTAAGACTCTGCACTTCAAGGAGGGGGCCTGGGTTCCATCCCTGGTCAGGGAACTAGATCCCACATGCCTCAACTAAGCGTTGGCAGGGTGCAATTAAAGATCCTTCTTGCCACAACTAGGACCTGGAGCAGCCAACTAAATAAATTAATAATAAAAATATTAAAAATAAATACATTAATGCTCGGTTGTTCTCAATACCTTCTTACAGCATCTTGATTAAGACGCTGTACCCTCTCACATTCAAAACTCGGCTATATTATTAATTCTGGCTTGGAGCAAGTGGCTTACTTCCTCTGGCACTAAATTTCTTCATCTGTGGGGTGAGAGATTGGTTGCTTCCTGTTTGGGGGAATCGAGCTCTTTAAACATCGTTTTTTTTTTCTTTCTGCCGGGAGACCCGCCACGTCCGCACCCCACCCCGGGGGCCGGGGATGGGGAAGGATACAGGCACGGATGCATCGACATCCCCCCATCCCCGCCAAGAGGACCTGCGATGTCCCCGGCCTCTCCCCTTTGCCCGTACCAGCCCAGGGGCGAGGCCCACCGCGGGATGGAGAGGAGGGCGCGGCTCGCGGAGGCCGGGAGGCCCGCGAGGGGCGCCCCCTTCCCTCTAGACGCCCCTCCTTCCGTCCGGACGCGCCCTCCACCCTAGCGCCTCGGTCTAGGCGGGACCGGCGCCTCCCCCGACCGCGGGGACGAGGGGGTCGGTCGCCGAGGGTGGGCCGCTGGCGGAGAGGCGGAGCCCCGCAGAGGGACGAAGGGAGGTGTGGATGCTAAGAATCTGATGACAGCTGTGAACGCTTCTCCCAAACACGTGGAGACCGACCCAGACACACGCACACATCATTTTGCATGTGAGAGGTTCATAGACCCAGCAGGACCCTTGATGCGCCTCGGGAGTTCAGGCAGCTGGTTCTCTGTCCTGAAGGAAACCAGACGCACACTGCCCCCAGCCTAGTATGGCCCCTCCTCGGCCCCCCTGGCCCAATCTTTCCTTTCTCTTTCTTTAGTTCAACTGGCCGCCTGCCCAGCCGAACACGGTGACGTAAGGAAACCAAAGGCAGGCAAAGAAAGTGAAACCCCATCTCCTCTGGATTCCAAAGCTTTGCTCTGACCTGGAGTTCCCCGCCCCCGTGACTGTGTGGGGAGCGGCTCTGGCTTTTCTGGTGGACATTGGAAAAAAAAGAAAAAATGTCCAGAGCAGGGAAATTCCTTCCATCCTCTAGAAATCCCAGTCAGGGGCCCTGAGAGAAGCCGGCAGCAAAGTCATTTCCTCCCAATGAGCCTTAATTATCTCCATCCACAAGTTAGAGAGGGTGCTCCCCTGATAGATCAGTGGTGAACAATCCGCCTGCCAAGGCAGGAGACACAGGTTCCATCCCTGGATTGGCACGATCCCCTAGTGAAGGGAATGGCAACCCACTCCAGTAATCTTGCCTGGGAAACTCCTTGGACAGAGGAGCCTAGTGGGCTGCAGTCCATGGGGTCTCAAAAGAGCTAGACACGACTGAGCGACCAAACAGCAAGGCAACAAATTGGAGATTTGCTCTCTGATTGTGTTTCTCTTCTGTGCCCTTGTTAACAGGAGTGAATATCTCCCACTTAAGCCAGTGCGCTGCTGTCTCCCGCTATGTCTACAGGGCCCCCCTGGGGGTAGGTGCTCAGTTGGTGAGGGTGGAGGCCTGTAGGGACCGGCAGTGTGAAGGTGAAGAGGAGGCCTCCCAGTTGATGCAGGGAGTTTGCCCAGGTGGGAGCAGGATCTGAACCCCTATTCAAGAGTTTTCCTGCTCCATCCTGCCCTGGCCTTTGATGCCGAAAGCTCAGCTTCTCAGTATACTGGTGCTGAATCTCCAAGACAGAGCTTTTCATGCAGTAGAAAAGAATCGATATATCGCTTTTCCAGGCAAATGGAACCACAGCAGGCTAATGCCTTCAAAACCACTTGGGGAAGATAGTGAGAAGTTTCATAGGAATTGTTGAAAGAGCGCGTGATCAGTTCGTGGACGTCCTTCTGATGGGTTGGCAGAGAGGTAAGGAGGAGTCAGCATCATCAACCTTCAGGTCCAACGGGTCTGGGGTCTCCAGGCTTCTGGGCAGCAGGCCATTCTTCTTCCTCCTGCAGAGGGTTTCAGTATCTGCAAAACAGCTCAAAGACATTGTGTGTAGCCCTAGATGGGGAACCAGGACCTTGCCCCGAGGCTGCGCTTGACTGTTTCTCCCTGGTCTCTCATCCCCTCCCTTCCCTAGTTAACAACTGCCTGAATCTGCCCACCGGAACTCAGCGAAGGTCATGGAGGCTGATTGAAGGCAGTGTCCTGTAATCAAAGCAATGGGGGACACAAAAAGTCTTGTGCTCAGGAGCCCCAGAGGGCCCTGCATGGCATCGCCTGTTGGCCCAGCTGTGGTTTGCTCTGGGCCGCCGTTCCCCATCCCCTGGTACATTTCACTGTCCGGGTACTGGCCATGACACCCGTTCTCCGGGTTCAACCACAGCGAGGTCGAAGGGCTGCAGCTCAGCCTCCACTCTGCTTGCACCTTGACCACACAGGACAGGGGCTGTGTGAGCCCCGCTTGTTTACTGTGGCTGGAGACCACAGGCGGTGTGTTGGCTCATGTGCTCACCCCTTTTGCTTTGGGGCACGTTGGGGTCGGGGACTGGAGGAGACCACCGCAAGGCGCCCTGGAGGTGGGGCATCAAGGCCCAGACAGAAGTATCAGTTCTTCCAAAATTGCTGGGGATGGGAGATGGGGCAGTTCCAGGGCCTCCTGGAGTCTGCTCTGCTTTACTCTGCCTGTTTGTCAGAGGCTTCCCCTTTCTCTGTGCATACTTTCTGAGCCCTCTTCCGCTGTCCTTAGACCCTAGGAGAAAGCCTGGCGAAGGCGGGGACAAACTTGCGGCTGAAATCAAACAGATCATTTACTCTCTGTATGTCTTTGGTCGAGTTACTAACTCATCTACACTTCGGTTTCCTTTCTAGAAACAGGGCAGAAACTCCTAGCTCCTGGGACACCCCAGAGGATGAAAGGAAGCAACCAGCTGACCACGCATCACCATTCCTGGCACTGGCACGTAAAGAAAGCAATGCCTTCTCTCTGTTCTCCCAGATGTCAGACTCCAGAGTTTCCGCCCTCATGGTACCCGGCCCCCTACCTTACCCATGCCCAGGAGAGGTATTTATCTCAGCTCAGCGTCAGGAGACATGGGGACAGGCAAGGGAAATTGACGGTGATTTTCCACTAGCTGTTTGACACTGTGCTGGATATTTTAGGCATTGCTAGATATTTCAGGCGTTATTTTGTTATTAGGCAGGAAGCACACAGAAAATGGTGCCTTGACCCTTCCTGCCTTCTGTGTGGCAGATTTCAGAGACTCAGGCCCCGTGCTGCGCCCCTCCCTGGATTTCTCGCTCTCTGAGCCTGGCCGCTGGGTGAGAGCTGGTCCCCGCTTCCCCTTTCTTGGCTGGTCCTGTAGGCCAGCACACAGACCCCTTTGTCAAAGTTTCACAGACAGACTGACAAAGGAAGTAACACAGGTTTCAGAATCTCACAGGGCTCTGTGGCTGCAGTCTGGATTCTGCCCCCTCTTAAGAGCTGGTTCTGAGACACCCCTTGACCTCTTGCCTGTCGCAGCCATGCCTGGGGCTGGGGGTCTGCGGGCTCCTCTTTCTTTTCCAACCTGCCTCCCCAACCCCTCCAGCCCGCAGAGCGTTCGGGCCACAGAGAGAGGGATCTTAGGACCTCCTGAGGCATTCGAGCTTTTTAGGATCTCCAGAGAGGAAATCCCCTTGGGGAATTTTCTCAAAATGGGATCTGGAAATTCTGCACCTTAGTCACTCCTGACAGAGGCAGCTCTGGGCAGTGACAAGAGCAGGGGACGGGGATTTGGGAGACCTGGGCTCTGGCCCCAGTTCAGCTCCAGACCTCTTTGTGCGATGTTGGCAGACCTCTTGCCCTGTGTGGCCCTGTTTCCTCATCTAGGAAGTGGAGGTTTGACAGTATTGTTTCTGAGGCTGTTCTCAGTTAAAAGATGTAAAACTAGAGGATTTGTAGTATCCTGAAGGAGAGTTGGGGTACGTGTCCTATTGGCCCTAAAATCGATTCACATCACTTCTCCTGCAGATAAGGCTGAGTGGTTATCTTATTACCTCCTCCTCCTTCTCATCCTTCCAAGGCCCAGGACTCACCTTACTACTTAGCTCACGAAGTCCCTGCGTGGGCAGTACTGGCCGGTCCTTTCACTTCGTCCCTCCATTCCTCCACCCCCCCGCCCACCTATTCCTTCATCTCTATGTCTGTGACATGTAAAATTCTTTGGGGCTCCCCTGGTGGCTCAGTGGTTAAGAATCCACCTGCCAATGCAGGACACACGGGTTCGATCCTGGTCCAGGAAGATCCCGCGTGCTGCGTGACGACTAAGCCCGTCCGCCACAACCACCAAGCCTGCGCTCTACAGCCCAAGAGCCACAACTGTTGAAGCCCACGCAGCCTAGACACTGTGCTCTGCAGCAAGAGAAGCCCGGGCGCTGCACCTTGAGGGTGGCCCCCGCTTGCTGCAGCTAGAGAGAAAAAGCCCTCACGGCAGTGAAGACCCAGCACAGGCAAAAGTAAATAAATAAAATAGTAAAAAATAAAATTCTTCATTTCTTAGTGTTAAAAAAACAACTCTGGCTAACTACCACTGCGGGCAATGCTGAGTAGTTTATAGAATGGGTAGAGCATTGGAGAGCCTGACTTGGAAAACGGACACGTGAGTAACCATGGGTATTTGGGTGGCAGGACTACCGGACAGTCTCATCAGGGTGCCACTGCTGAAACAAATACACTCCGGCCATTTTTCCTATCCACATCTCAATGTATTAAAGATTCATAGTCCTTAGGCGAGGGAGGGTAAACAGCCAAGCTGGTTTCATTTGCTTGCTTCTTTGATGGGAGAGGATAGAGCTCTGGGATTTGCAGTACTCCTGAGACTGTATACCCTGGAGGAGAATTAAGTCCACAAAAGGATATCAAGGTGACATTTGGAAGGGATAATGGATACTGTGCAAGGAAATTAAAAAACAAACCAATACTCCACCCAACCATCCACCCATTCATCTATCCATCTATCCATTCATCTATCTATCTTTTTGGCCAACCAAAAAACACACTTCTTTTTTTTTTTTAAAAAAAACCAAAACCTTTTAGTTTGTATTGGGGTATAGCTGAATAACAGTGTTGTAATAGTTTCTGGTGAACGGTGAAGGGACTCAGGCATACATATACACGTATCCATTCTCCCTCAAACTCCCCTCCCATCCAGGCTGCTGCAAAACATTTGAGCAGAGTTCCCTGTGCTATAGCAGTAGGTTCTTGTTGGTTATCTATTTTAAATATAGCAGAAGAAACACACTAAAAAAAATGATTTGTTTTTGTCTGTGTGGCATGTAGGATCCTAGTTCCCTGACCAGAGATGGAACCTGTGCCCTCTGCATTGGAAGTGTGGAGTCTTAACCACTGGAACACCAGGTAAGTCCCTGAAGAAACACATTTTTTATTGAGCACCGCTGGCTCAGACAGTAAAGCGTCTGCCTGCAATGCAGGAGACCCGGGTTCGATCCCTGGGTTGGGAAGATCCCCTAGAGGAGGAAATGGCAACCCACTCCAGGACTCTTGCCTGGAAAATTCCATGGACTGAGGAGCCTGGTAGGCTACAGTCCATGGGGTCACAAAGAGTTGGACAGGACTGAAAGACTTCACTTTCACTTTCATGTTCCAGAGGCTATACCAGGCACTTAGAGTGCAAACCCATCCATCAGAAACATCCCAAGAGTCTTCTTGGCTGTACAGGCAAAGGATGTATCTGTGATGCTGAAACAAAGGTGAGGACCCAGACAAAGGAATTCATCCACTCACTGGAGGGCCTCTTCTAACATTTCTAGGGACAGAGTGACTCGTTTTGCACGTGGGCAGACGAGGATGGTTTTTGTGGACACGTATTGCAGGAGATTGCTCACCACAAGCGCACAACAGGATGTGGCCAGGATTAAGCCGCTAATCCTAGGTTCTGCCTCTAGTCTCTTTACCTCTCTAGCAGTAGAGAAGTCAGAGTTCCTTTTTAACATCTCTCAGACGGGGACTGTGAATATAAGAATCTCTGCCTGGTATAACCCAGGGAACTTCTGTGAAGGTGGGGTGAGTTAGTGGGTGTGAGGTACTTTCCAAGTACAAAGACGGAGAACTGTTTTTGCCACCCTTACTTCTGTCTCCAGAATGGCTAGTGAGAACACTCCTGGCTCACGTGTCCCTCTCACTTCTTTCCAGTCCTCACTGCCCTCCACCTAGCGGTCACCTAGGGTCTGTTGAGATTTTTGGTTCTTTAGGCTGGAGGATGAATGTCCGGGATAATCACTGCTACTCACCTTGGAGCTGTGGGTGGTTGGGGCTCTGTGGGCCCCGTGCAGGTTGGAAACAACCCCTGGGTGAGTGTGTGTGTGTGGGAGCAGGTCCTGGTTTCTAGTAGAGGGGAATACAGTGACTCAGAAAGCCCTAAAATACGTGGGTGGCTCAGCTACTTTCAGTTCACAGTAGAAAGGAGCTGGTTCTCCAAGTTTTTGCTAAGTCAGCACTGGAGATCAGAGCTGAGATCAGAGGGTGAAACAGATACTGTCTGGAAATTGCCGTGTGCTCACAGGGACCCAGGCCATGACCCTGGGTGAAGCATGTCGATTCCCAGTGCCTGTTTTCTCATCTGTGAAATGGGTGGCTTGCCTGCTGGTGGTGCCGTGTCATCTTTGTCACTTGTCCTAGGATGAATGTCTGGCCAGGCACAGGCCTGCCTGTCTGCCCCCAGCTGGTCTCTTGCAGCTAACAGTCTTTCCTCATATGGAAAGCACTCTCTGCGCTGCCTTTCACTGTTGGGGGTCTACACACACTGCCACCTCTCTGGAGGGTTGCTTGGCAAAACCTATTCGAATTTTAAAAGCGCATATTGTATTTAATAAGCACTAGCAATTCTACTTCTAGGAATTTATCTTACTTTCACACACTCACGTGCACAAACTAATATATACAAGATAGTCATGGTTTGTTATAATGAAGGTTGCAGATAGCCTCATTGTCCATCAGAAAGGGAGTGACTGGGGCTTCCCCCGTGACTCAGTGCTAAAGAATCTGCCTGCAATGCAGGAGCTGCAGGGAATGTTTGTTCGATCCCTGGGTCGAGAAGATCCCCTGGAAGAGGGCATGGCAATCCACTCCAGTATTCTTCCCTGGAGAATTCCATGGATAGAAGAGCCTGGTGGGGTACAGTCCATAGCGTTGCAAAGAGTCAAAAATGACTAAAGGGACTGAGCATGCAAGGGGCTGATTAATCCAGTGCTTTCGTATAATGGAATTTTAGGCAGCTACTAAAAAGAATGATGTAGTTCTTATGTGCAGATATGAAATGATCTCTAAGATACAAGAGGCAAGAAACAGAGTAGCTTTTGAAGTGTGCTGCATGTATGTGAAAAAAGAAAACTCATCTCTGCTTTTAAATGTACAGATTCTCTTCTGGAGGCTCCTGGGAAACTGGTGGTAATTACCTTCCTTTCCTAGCAGAAAGGGCAATGGAAGGGAGGCCTGGGGATAGGGGTTAGAGTGTTAGTGCTTTTTTTTTTTTTTTTAACCTTTCAGACCCTTAAAACATGAATTTATGGACTTCCCTGGAAGTCCAGTGGTTAAGACTCCAAGCTCTTAATGCAGGGGGTACGGGGTTCAATCCCTGGTAGGGAAACTAAGACCCTACATACTGCATGGCAGAGCCAAAAGGAAAAATGTGAGTTTATTTAGGACAAAAGTACATTTTGAAAACTTGACACAAGTCATTATTTTTTATTATTATTTCTTACTTTTTGGCCTCCCTGCACAGCATGTGAGCTCTTCGCTCCCTGACCAGGGGTTGAACACGGGCTCCTGGCATTGGAAGCACCGAGTATTAACCACTGGAGTGCCAGGGAAGTCCCAACGTGTATCATTTTAAACAATATAACCATTCAAAATTATTATACTATTTATTTTCAGTTTCTGATAAAAAATTACGTTTTTTACATGGCTCCTTCACCCAACTTGCTTGATTTTTTTTCTTTAAAAAATTTTTATTTTATATTGGGGTACCACTTTGCTGACAAACGTCTGTGTAGTCAAAGCAATGGTTTTTCTAGTAGTCGTGTAGGGATGCGAGAGTTGTACCATAAAGAAGGCTGAGCGCAGAATTGATACCTTTGAACTGTGGTGTTGGAGAAGACTCTTGAGAGTCCCTTGGATTGCAAGGAAATCAAACCAGTCCATCTTAAAGGAAACCATCCCTGAATATTCATTGGAAGGACTGATGATGAAACTGAAGCTCCAATACTTTGGCCACCTGATGCGAAGAGCTGACTCTGATGCTGGGGTAAGATTGAGGGCAGGAGGAGAAGGGGGCAGCAGAGGATGAGATGGTTGGACGGCATCAATGTGCATGAGTTTGAGCAAACTCCAGGAGAGAGTGAAGGACAGGGAAGCCTAGTGTGCTGCAGCCGCAAAGAGAAGGACATGACTTAGTGACTGAACAACAACAGTTGATTAACAATGTTGTTTCATGTGTTCAACAAAGTAATTCAGTTAAACGTATGCATGTATCTGTTCTTCCTCTAAATCTTTTCCCATTTAGGTTGTTATAGAATATCAATCAGAGTTCCCTGTGCTGTGCAGTAGGTCCTTGTTGATTATCTATGTTAAATGTAATGGCGTGTATATGTCAATCCTAAACTCCTAATTTATTCCTCCCCACCAGAGGGATACTATTTTTCTATCTTCAGAATTTAGCATCATGTGCATATTCTGCAGTTTATAAAGAGTCATCTGGCGGGAAGTGCCCAGGAGTTCCTTGGCATTTCAGGCTCAGTCTTGGAGTCTCTTTAATTTCTAAGTCCAATGGGGGACCCAGAGGCTCATCCTTGCTGCAATCTCTCACCCAATGTCTCGTCCCACCAATGGTGTCAGCTTTGAGAATTGTGCTTTGACCCCCAAAACACAGCCTTCTGTGCCTTCCCCTAGATGAAGACTGATGTCTGGACCCTGGGAAAGGAGGGGCGGGTTACCATCTCCTCTGACAGAGGGTGTTGCGTAGTGGAAACTGCACAGGCTTTGCAGCGGCACAAGCTTGGTTTCAAATTCCAGCTTCTGCGGCTGAAGCTGTGAAAGTTCAAGAAACTGCCGTGGTCTTGCTAGATGGCGTGCTCATCTGTGAAACAGGCTGACTGCTGCTGCGTCCTGGGTCTGGAAAGATGAGAGGAGGTCACTGTCACAGTGCCTGGCACACAGCAGCTGCTCAGTGAACAGCTGCAGCTGCGCACATGGTCACTGAAGTCAGGGTGACCTCTTCTCACGGGGGGGGGGAACAAACAGGGGTGGTTGGAACTGATGGCCCCCTGGGCTTGGGCCCTTGATGGGTAGAGGTGAAAGGGCATGGTGCCTGCCTGCCAGGGGTGCACAGGGATTAGGTAGTCTGGGTAAGCCTCGAGTCTGCAGCCGCCTCTCTGTAGCTCTGATGTCTGGAGATGGTGTGGTTGGCCCCAAGGTGACTGTTTGCAGGATGGGGCTTGCCCTGGTGTTCGTGGTGGTGACTCGGTCAAGGAAGAGCCTGACTCAGGGAGAAGCAGGAGTGCTGGAACCTGCTCTGTGAGGCTGGCATGACCCCAGCATCAGGGGTTCTCGTCTCCTGGCTCCACGTGTGACTCTGCGGCACACTGGCTTTTCCTGCCACTTGGGAATTGTTTTAAAAATGGGGTTTTCCTCCCAGCTACAGAAACATCCACTCCTCCAAGTGGGGGACAGTGGTGGAGGGCACAGAGTTTATTTATTTATTTATTTTTATTATTGTTTTTGCCATACATTGTCATGATATCACCATGGGTTTACATATGCTTCCCCTCCGGGTCCCCCCTCCCTCCTCCCTCCCCCCCCGGGAAATCTCGCTGCACCAGTCCCGAGCATCAATCCTGGGCTGGCGATTGATTAGACACATGACAATTAACATGCTTCAATGCCCTTCTCCCATATCATCCCACCCTTACCCTCATCCACAAAGTCCACAAGTCTATTCTATACATCTGCGTTCCTTTTGTTGTCTCCCATGTTGGGTTCTCATTACTGTCTTTCTAAATTCCATATATATGTGTTAATATACTGTATTGTTGTTTTTGCTTCTGGCTTACTTCACTCTGGATAATGGGCTCCAGTTTCGTCCATCTGAGTAGAATTGCTTCAAATGAATTTTTTTTTAATGCTGAGTAATATTCCATTGTGTATATATACCACAGCTTTCTTATCCATTCGTCAGTTGATGGGCATCTAGGTTGCTTCCATGTCCTGGCTATTGTAAACAATGCAGCGATGAACATTGGGGTGCACGTGGCTCTTTCAATTCTGGTTTCCTCGGTGTATATGCCCAGCAGTGGGATTGCCGGGTCATATGGCAGGTCTATTTGCAGCTTTTTAAGGAACCTCCACACTGTTTTCCATAGTGGCTGTACTAGTTTGCATTCCCACCAACAGTGTAAGAGGGTTCCCTTTTCTCCACATCCTCTCCAGCATTTATTGCTTGTAGACTTTTGGATGGCAGCCATTCTGACTGGTGTAAAGTGGTACCTCATTGTAGTTTTGATTTGCATTTCTCTGATAATGAGTGATGTTGAGCATCTTTTCATGTGTTTGTTAGCCATTTTTATATCTTCTTTGGAGAAATGTCTGTTAAGTTCTTTGGCCCACTTTTTAATTGGGTTGTTTATTTTTCTAGAATGGAGCTGCAGGAGTTGTTTGTAAATTTTTGAGATTAATTGTTTGTCTGTTGCTTCATTGGCTATTATTTTCTCCCATTCTGAAGGCTGTCTTTTCACCTTGCTTATAGTTTCCTTTGTTGTGCAAAAGCTTTTAATTTTAATTAGGTCCCATTTGTTTATTCGTGTTTTTATTTCCAATATTCTGGGAGGTGGGTCATGGAGTATCCCGCTTTGGATTATAGCAGAGAGTGTTTTGCCTATGTTATCGTCTAGGAGTTTTATAGTTTCTGGTCTTATGCTTAGATCTTTAATCCATTTTGCATTTATCTTTGTGTATGGTGTTAGAAAGTGATCTAGTTTCATTCTTTTACAAGTGGCTGTCCAGTTTTCCCAGCACCACTTGTTAAAGAGGTTGTCTTTTCTCCATTGTATATTCTTGCCTCCTTTGTCAAAGATAAGGTGTCCATAGATGCGTGGATTTATCTCTGGGCTTTCTATTCTGTTCCATTGATCTATGTTTCTGTCTTTGAGGGCACAGAGTTTAGATTAAGGTCTGCCTGGGTTTGAGTTCTTGCCTGGATGTTGATTCACTCATTGGCTGTGTTCTTTAACTTTGCCGAGCCTCAGTTTCCTTGTCTGTGAAATGGGGATAATAATGCTGCCTACTTTTCACTGTGAGGACTCACAGAAATGTGTGAGGCAGTCCAACAATGTTGTCTCAGGAGAGCTGGTTAAAGTTGAGCTGATTGGTCTAAAATGAGGGCAAAAATCTTCGTAGGGAGGGAATTACTTTTGGGTTTGGGGAAAAGGTGCAGGATGGGCATGTTTGATTAAAAAAGGGGAGACTCCCTGCCTCATCCCACCCTACTGTTGTCTAGAGAGGGCTAACTTTTCTGCAAAGGAAAGAAACAGGTTTGAGAGGTTTTCATGGTCAGTGTGAGAGTTGGTGTGGAGTTGTGAGGGGGAAGAGGGGAGCTGCCCAAGGGTTCCAGGTCTCGGGAAGAAAGTCAGGCCAGAGAAGAGATTAATATTTTTCTGTCAGGGAATGGCCAGTGGATTTTTTAAAAAAATTTTTTATCTATCTATTTATTTTTGGCCGTGTTGGGTCTTTATTGCTGTACTCGGGCTTTCTCTAGCTATGATAAGCAGGGGCCACTCTTCATTGCAGTGAGGGGTTGTTTAGTAGTTAGGGCTTAGTTGCCCCACGGTGTTTAGTTGACCATGGCATGCGACATCTTCTGGAACCAGGGATCAAACACGTGGTCCCTGCACTGGCAGGTAGATTCCTAACCGGTGGATCACCAGGGAAGTCTCTGGCCAGTGGATTTTTAAAGCAGGGATGTTTATGTCTAATGTCTAATTTTATTTTCTATTTATTTATCATTAAATTAATTTATTTGGCTGTGCTGAGTCTTAGTTACAGCACGCAGGCTCTTCAATCTTTGTTGCAGCATATCAGATCTGTAGTTGCTGCAATGAAACTCTTAGTTGCAGCATATGAACCCTTAATTGTGGCATCTGGAATCTAGTTCCGTGACCAGGGATTGAACCGGGATCAGACACCCTGTATTGGGAGCACAGAGTCCTAGCCACTGGACCACTGGGGAAGTCCCTAGTACCTAATTTTAAGTTCTCACTCGAATTATTGTGTGCTACACTCAGAACCTATCTTATGCCCAAATTTCCAGTAAATATCTGTTAACACCCAATAAGCCACAAAACCACCCTCACAGAGGGGTTACTTTGGGGAGATGAGGGCCCTGCGTGTGAAGGAAGAGAGAATTCAGTGGAAGCTGGGAACTGGAGGAGAGAGGTCAGGACTCAGCCCCAGCCTTCAGTTCTTACGAGGGGATGTGGATGGGTTGAGCCTCCTGACAGCTTGCAGTTGCTGCGATGTGGGAGGGAACCACTTTGGGGATATTTTGGTGAGGCTCCAGAAAACCCCAGAGCAGAACCTGTCAAGTGGGTGGCTTAAAAAGAAGGGAGGACATGCTGAACTCAGGTCCAGGAGAAGGTGGTGGGGCAGAGGCTGCAAGTGAGGGACCAGGGGCTCTGGCCACGCCCAGTGAGCGGACAGCAAGTCTCCGCAGCTCAGAGCCAGGTGAGATGACACCTCCGCAGGCAGGAACCGGAACCGGAACCCGCAGGGTGAGAGCCACGCCCCTCACCCCCAGCCAGGGCCTGGAGGCTGCCCCAATGCCTTCTGCATCCCGAGGCCCTCTAGGAGAGGGTCTCCTGTCGTCCATCCTTGGAGGGAATGGGTCTTCCAGTGTGGGATCAGTTCCTGAGAACAAAGAGAACATCCGTCTTTGGGGAGATAGCTAAGTGGTGGCATGTCTGTTTTTGACACAGCCGCGTGATGCACGGTAAAGGATTACCACACTGTCGCAGATGAGCACCACTCTCCAGCCACAAAACCACCCTCTCGGGTTGCAGACACACAGCCTGCTCTCCGGCCTCAGTGCTGCAGATACTCAGAGCATCTGTCTCTGCAAAGCCCTGCAGATGCGGCTGAAAGCTCGAGGGACCCTCCCTTTTCTGTTATGTAGCTGTCACGGGACATGACATGTTTTTTAAAAAACAATAAACAACCTCTTTCTTCATTTATTTGACTGTGCCAGGTCTTACTTGGGGCACACGGGATCTTCGATCTTTGCTGTGGCATGTGGGGTCTAGTTCCCTGACCAGGGATTAAATCTGGGCCCCCTGCATTGGGAGTGTGGAGTCTCAGCCATTGGACTGTCAGGGAAGTCCCCTTCAGTCCTCTTTATGAGGCTTAATTTCCCTCCCAGGGACCAGGTAGGAAAGGCTCAGAAAGTAGGATGTGGAACGGTTTTGTCAAAAAATAAGAAAGAAAGAAAGAAAAGAAAAGAAATGGAAAGTATGGAGGTTGAGTCACAGGGCAGTGGGGCTAGATCCAGGCCACCAGGACACCGGGTGGGTGGATTTTCTCTTTACTGTTCTGTTGAACTTGTCCTTTTCCCCCTTCTGTTAAATAGGGAATAATTTTAAACAATTCCCCCCTACGGCTTTGGCAAGATTCTCTGAGAAAACATAAAGAATTGAATAGGGCTTAGCACATTGTAAGCACTCACTACAGACCAGCCCATATGATCTTGTTTATTCTCGCCTCCCCTTTGTACTTTTGGCCTCTGTCTCTTTTCTTTCTCTCTTGCCTCCCTTTTTTCATCAGTGAAAAGGTGAATGGTAGCACCATTCAGAATCTCAACAGTAGAACAGACATGTGGACACAGCGGGAAGAGAAGGATGAGATGAATTGAGAGGTTAGGATTGGCATTTTTACACACATTTATCTATGTGTAAACTAGATAGCAAGTTGGAAGCTGCCGTAAAGCACAGGGAGCTCAGCTCGGCGCTGATGACCTGGAGGGGTGAGATGGGGGTGCTGGGAGGCAGGTTTAAGAGGAAGGGGATATATGTGTCCAGCTGATTCACTTTGCTGTGCAGCAGAAAATGACTCGACATTGTAAAGCATCTATACTCCAATAAAAGAATTAAAAACAAGAAGATTAAAAAAAGGGCATAATGCACACCTAGAATAAACATCAAATGCTTATCATAAAAAGAGAAAAAAAATCTCTATTGTGGGCAAAGGGAAACTTTCCTGTTAGGAGTTAGGGACTGGCTCCTGGTAATTAGGGATCGTCAGGACCCCAGGTTTTCGGCCCAGGCCAAAGCAGTGTGAACTTGCTACTTCCCTCAGCTCCTTGAAATCTAGTTCCACCACTTACTAGCTGTTTGACCCTGGGCAAAGGGGCGAACTTAATTGAGCCTGTGTCCTTATTGATAATGTGGGGCTGATCCTGTGCAGGACACACCAGGGCTAGGATAGTTGATCGGCGTGTTCCATGTCATGGGCCCAGCTGAATGCATAAGACAGGTGCTCAGGATAAGGAGCTGCTTAAGCTAAGCTCATGAAGCTCTACTGCTCAGGCCAACAACCTAGGAGTTGTTGTCCTTGACTTTTCTTTTTCACACATGTCTCTGAGGTTGGTCTCCCCGGAAGCAGAATATGAGATATGGATTTGAGTGCAAGTACTTCACTGGGCTTGGGCAAACCCCGGGAGGTGGTGAGGGACAGGGAAGCCTGGCGTGCTGCAGTCCATGGGGTTTCGAAGAGTCGGACATGACTTGGCTACTGAACAACAACTTCCTGGGAGATGATCTCAGGAATTTCCGGGAGGGTCACAGAGAATAAAAAGTAAGAACGTCCCTGCAGGGTTCTTTATTGAACAGATTACCATTGTAAATGGGCTTCCCTGGTAGCTCAGTGGTAAAGAATCCGCCTGCCAATGCAGGAGACATAGATTCAATACCTAGGTTGGGAAGATCCCCTGGAGAAGGAAATGGCAACCCACCCCAGTATTCTTGCCTGGAGAATCCCATGGATAGAGGAGCCTGGCGGGCTACCATCCATGGGGTCGCGCAGAGTCGGACATGACTGAGTGACTAAAAAACAGCAACAAACCATTGTAATGGGGCACCTTGGACTCAAAGTCCTCTGGGGACCTCTGGGACATGGTGTGGAGCGAGAAGCTGAGTGATTTGCTCACCAGCATGGATCTATCATTGATCAAGGGCTGCTCAGGATGAATTCCCCAGCATTCCCATCTTGCTGGAGGTGGGCCCTGGGGCAGAGTGGAGGGGCTTGCTGTAGAGGGCCAGCCAGTGGTCGTGTGGCCTGGATTAAAAGGATGAGCTGGACCAGAAAGATTTCTCTGTTGTGGCCTTGGAGACGGAGAAACAGACTATGCAGTGGGGGCACAGGACCTTCCTCATCTAGTAGGCATGGACACTGAGCTAGGCATGACGATGGCCCATAGACCACAGGGAGGGTGGATCAGGCACTGATCAGCCTCTCTGGGACCCTTGGCGTCAGACAGACATAGATTTGAATTTTGGCTTGGTCAGTGACTAGCTGGGTGTGTTGGAGCATGTTGCTCAAACTCTGAATTCTTCATGGTTTTCTCATATGCCCTATGGCTAAAATCCCTGCCTTGCAGGGTAGATATTAGGATTAAGAGACATAAAGGATGCTGAGCTTCAGAAGAATTGATGCTTTTGAACTGTGGTGTTGGAGAAGACTCTTGAGCTCTCTTGGACTGCAAGGAGATCAAAGCAGTCAGTTGTAAAGGAAATCAGTCCTGAATATTCATTGGAAGGACTGATAATGAAGCTGACACTCCAATACTTTGGCCACCTGATGCAAAGAACTGACTCATTGGAAAAGACCTTGATGCTGGGAAAGATTGGAGGTGGGAGGAGAAGGTGACGACAGAGGATGAGATGGTTGGATGACATCACCAACTCGATGGACATAAGTTTGAGCAAACTCTGGGAGTTGGTGATGGACAGGGAGGCCTGGAGTGCTGCGGTCCACGAGGTTGCAAAGAGTCAGACACGACTGAGCGACTAAACTGAACTGTAAGGCACCTGACACATAACAAGATGGTCACTGAGTGTGATTTTCCTTTCCATTTCCTGCTGCCCACCCCTTGCTTCTTGGGGCTGGGCTGTGACAGGGTTGTGGATCACAAGTGGGTTTGAGAACGGAGGCTTCTTAGGAAGAGCTGAGGAGGACTAGAAAAGGGGAAGTGGAGGCACCCTTGTGACTCAGAATGTCTATTTTGGGCTCCCAGGCAGGATTGGGAAGACTGTTCCCCAGCCATTGTAAGATATAAGCAGACAAGAATGAGCGAGGCTAGTGCTGGCTAGGCAGTGGGGGGTTTCCTGAGCTTGGGCCACTCCCTTCCCCCTTTTCTCCCCTAGGAGGTGAGGGTGGGATGGTGGTGCTGGCAGGGACTCTGCTCTGTAGTAAGGCAAGAAGGGAGGTGGGGGAGGCACCCTGTCAGTTATGCAGCCAGGAGCCTCAGGCTGCTCTGTGAGCCCAGGAGGGAGGCAGCTAGTGGTCCCACTGTGGTCCACCCTCAGCATGAAGGGTCAAGGACATCTGTGGGCAGGCCAAAGTCTCAGGGAAGCCAGGGTGGGAGCACCTTCAGCAGACTCCTCCCTTGTAGGCCTCCATGCTGGAGACACAGGGTAACAAGAATGAATGGAAATGGTGCCAGTAAAACACAAACACAGGAAGCATTCAGATCATTAAACAGATTCCAGTAGTGCAGAAGCACCTCGAGCTCTGGCTGGAATCGAAGTTACAGACTCAGGTTTACAGGAAGGAGAACTTTACCTCTCTAACCTGGTCTGAGATGTGTTTTTATCCTGCCCTGTTGCTGCTCTGGTGGGAAGCTTTAGTGCCACCTTTCTGGGGGGTGTTCCAGGCACTGGGGGCCCCGTATGGTGACCTGTCACCGCCAGTTACTGCTGAGCCTTCCTCCCTGGCTTCGTGCGGACTGGGGGTGTGGTGGTGCTTCGATAGTCTGGGGTCTGCTTGAGGACACAGAGGCCTTCCCCAGGACTCGGGCCGTCTGTCTGAATGTTCTCCACAGCCCTTCTTCTTTGGGGTCTCCCCTGTGTTGGCCTAGAGAAAAAGACACCTTGTATGAGCTGTGCCTTCAGGTTTCATTCAGGGACTGACTGAGGACTTTAGCCTGGGAGACAGCCTCTCAGTCGCTCTGCAAAGCTGCTCTAAAGAAGTGGGGGGAAGCCAGGGTATGTATGATTATTGGCTGAGGGTTACGAGCTGTCAAGCAGACACCTTGGTGAGCGATTACCACTAGTCACAGAGAACCGGTATCTCTGGGGAGTGGTGTCAGTGCTTTTCTGTGTAGGGAAGAGGCGAGGATCCAGGTTCATTCAAATTCTTCCTGAGATAAACATCTAGTTAACTGAGGGGTCTGCTTCTCTGGGGCACAGTGTCTCATCTTGTTGTGGTCTTCTCTTTCTTCCTTTTTAAATTATGAAAGTATGATGATAACACATTTAGAGGAGGCTTGGAAAATACAGAGCAAGGTTACATGTAATTCCACTATATAGTACAGTTTCTTTATTTTTATCTTTAAATTATGAAAATATGATAATGCATTTACAGCCGACTTGAAAAATACAGAACAAGGTTACACATAGTCCTACTATATATTACAATTATTTTTTAAGTAGATAAATTAAGATTTTTTTTAAGTCGGAGCTTCAATGTCAAACTTTCAAAAATTAATAGAATGAAAAGATAGAAAGGTGGAAGGATCTGGTAGACCTGAGAATCACTATGAACCAATTCACATAGTTAAGATTTATACAGTTTTCACACAATAGTGGAGTACAAATTCTATTCAAGTCCCTGTAGTCTATAAGCCAGGAGATGCTGGAACATATACAGGGACATAAAACAAGGTGCAAAAATTTCATGGTCTGAAGGTACAGAAATCATAGAGTCTGTCCTCTTATCACTGTGGAATTATGTTAGAAATCAATATCAAAAGATATTTGAAAATAACCCACATGTTTCCAAGTGCAGTGTGATGTTTGCCAAGAGAGATCTGTGACTTAGCCTTTGAAAGCCTCAATAAAGTTGAAAGACTGAAGAAACACAGAGGGTGATTGCAGAGAAGAAAGCGCTTAAATGAGAAATTAATATCAAAATGGAAAATTAATATCGAAGATACTTTAAGAACCTGATGTATTTTGAAATTAAATGTCCACTTTTAAAAGATGGGTGTGTCTAAGAAGACATGACACGGAAAATTAGAAAATGTCTGCACATCCTGTTGTGGGCTTCGTTTCCCCTCAGAGAAGCTGTCGGGCAGCTTCTGCAGTAGGTTATGACCTAGTCTCTGTAGGGCCGGGTGGTGAGCAGTGCTCTTGTTTCTCTCTGCTTACACCTGCTTCCCGGCAGTGGTGCTGGGATGCCCAGGTTGCACCTGCCTCCCTCCAGCCCGAACCAAGACTCTCTCTCTGTCTCTTTTTGGCCTCCCCGAGTGGCTTGCGGGATCTTAGCTCCCTGATCAGGGATCAAACCGGGGCCCTTGCAATGAAAGCCCAGAATCCTAACCACAGGGCCAGCAGGGAATTCCACCCCCATCTTTTTTTTTTTTTTCCCCCTAAATGAGTGTTTCATTGTCTTTTTTTTTTAATTGAGGTGCCGTTGATTTACAATGTTGTGTTAATTTCTGCTGAACAGCAAAGTGACGCTGTTATACACGTGCATACATTTAAAAAAATTTCCTTTTCCTTTAAGGCTTATTGCAGGAGATTGGGTACAGTTCCCTGTGCTGGACCGTAGGACCTCGTTGTTTATCCATTCTATTCTTTTTGGCTGTCCCGCAGGGCATGTGGGATCTTAGTTCCCTGACTGGGGACTGAACACTCACCCCCGGCAGCGGAAGTCTTAACCACTGGACCAGCAGGGAAGTCTCTGTTTATCTATTCTAAAGGTACTAGTTTATACCTACTAACCCCAGACTCTCAGCAGAACTCTCTCTCTTTTTTTTTTGTCCTGGAAGAAATCCACTCTCTTTAATAATTCTGGTGAAGACATGAAGGAAATGCACTTTGAATCTTCTTTTATTCTTTGTGCAGAGGGTGTAGGCTTTTAGAACACAAGCC
Organism: Antilocapra americana; assembly: GCA_007570785.1. Taxonomy (NCBI): domain Eukaryota; kingdom Metazoa; phylum Chordata; class Mammalia; order Artiodactyla; family Antilocapridae; genus Antilocapra; species Antilocapra americana. The sequence goes on from ML664177.1 coordinate 39,589,550, forward strand.
AGAGACCCCCAGTTCTGCCCTCTGCCCTGCATCGACTCTCCCCTGTGAGGGCTGCAGGAACCGCACGGTGCACACTAGCTGCTTGACTCAGGGAAGGGCAGAGGGGATACAAACAGGAAAATATCCCTAAATATCCCAACAGGGAATAAAATGTGGCAGTCTGTCTTCCAACAGTGCTCACTTCTCCACTGTTAACTCCTAGAGCGATGTGTCCTACATTTCCATGTGTGTAGATTTGGTAGCCTGGGTTAGTCCCTAAGAGGGTCATGCCCCTCTACAGCCAGGGGCGTTTCTCCATCTCCTCCCCCGTTTCCCATTTAAAAGTGCCAGGTAGATTACAGTATAGAATACGCCATGGAAGCAGCAGAGTAGGGCCAGACAGTCACGTCTGGTAACGTCAGTATTTCCTCTGCAATCCCAGCTGCCCTTTGCCTGGTAGATGTGCAGTTCCCAAGAGCATAGTACAGGACTGCTATCGCTGCTTTACCGTTCCCCCAGCTCCTTATTAAAAGAATTGTTGAGGGGCTTCCCTAGTGGCTCAATGGTGGGGAATCTGCCTGCCAATACAGGAGACACAGGTTTGATCCCTGGTTCGGGAAGATCCCACATCCTGCAGACCGGCTATGTACCACAACCCCTGAGCCTGTGTTCCAGAGCCTGGGAACTGCAGCTGCTGAAGTCCACGTGTTCTATAGCCTGTGCTCCGAAACAAGAGAGGCCACTGCAACGAGCAGCCTGCACGCTGCAACTAGAGAGTGGCCCCTGCTCATCACAGCTAGAGAAAAGTCCGAGCAGTGACGGAGACCCGGCACAGCCAAAAAATAAAATAAAATAATTAAAAGGAATTATTGAGGTGTGGCTTGCATAGAGCTGAGTGTGTAAATCTTACAGCTTGATAAATTTTGGCACATGGATATACTCATGTAGTCATCACCCAGACCCAGATAAAGAACATTTTCAGCTCCTCAGAAGCTTCTCTCTCTCTTTTTTCACCATGCCACAGGGCTTGTGGACTCAATTCCTTGAACAGGGGTCGAACCCTGGCCACTGGCAGTGGAAGTGCAGAGTCCTAACCAATGGACCACCAAGGGTTTCCCCTCCCTCACTTTTATTTTTTTGCAGTGAACCCCCTAAAAGTAACCACTATTTGATATCTATGACTGTTTTGTTTTTTTTTAATAAGATCTTTTGGAAGTGGATCATTTTTAAAGTCTTTGTTGAATTTGTTACAAGATTGTTTCTGTTTTGGTTTTCTGGCCTCGAGACATATGGGATCTTAGGTCCCCCTACCAGGGGTCAAACCTGGACCCCGTGCGTTGGCAGGTGAAGTCTTAACCACTGAATCACCAGGGAAGTCCCTCTATGATCGTTTTGACTGCTCTTGAATTTCACATAAATGGGCCAAAATATTTACCGTCATGAGTCTGACTGTTCTGCTCCTAATCATGTCTGTGAAATCCATTCACACTGCATCTATCAGCGGTTTGCTGGCTGGTGTGTCTCATTGCATGGATGCACCACAATGACTAAGGCTGCACACAAGCTTCTCTGAAGTCAGGATTCCCCTGCCTCTGGTCTGAAGGGAGAATTCTAGGACAAACTGCTCTCCACTTGTTCACCCTGAGGTCCCGCCCTCTACTCTTCTGCCACTCTTGCAGTGGAAGGGGCAGCGTTTCCAGGTTCTCCAGCTGTCTCTACTTTACGCCTTCCTCCTCCCGAGGAGGCACTGGCTCTGCCTTCTTTCTTGAGCTGGGAGAGCAACTGGTTCTCCAAGGAGAAGATCCAGTAAGACAGTACCTGCTGCTGACCTGTGCGGGACTCCCAACTGGGGAGGGCGGTTGGAGAGGGAGAAAACGGGCCAAAGGAATAGAAGGAAATCTTGGGGGTGGGGTCTGGACTTCCACAAGGCTCTGGCATTCAGGTTGTACTAAGTTTAATCAGGTCTCCCGGGGGCAGAGAACCTCGAACTGGAGTCTTGGTTTCCTACGAGGATGCCCAAGATCAGACGCCATCGTGGTTTCTAGTGAGTGCAAAGCAGGGCAAGCTGGACTGATTCAGAAAGGACTTGGAAAAGGCTGGCTGGACTGAGCTGTGGAAGCAGGCTGTGGCTGCTGGATGGGAGGACAGACCTTCACCTGGGAGGTCCCTGTCCCCAGGAGGCCTTAGCTAAAGGATAGGATGGCCTTCTGGGGGCATCAGAGAGTTCTGAGCAGATGACTATTTCTGGACCCCACTGAGGAGCAGGGCACATCCCACTGATACCCCACAGGCAACACTGCGGAGGGAGCAGTTTGTCTGCAGAGGTCAGGATGAGAGCAGCACTGTGGCAGATACAGGCCAGAAGGCCCTTTGAAGACTTTCTGTTTCCAAGGGTCCTCATTTAAGCGTCCACTTCAAGCCTGGCCTCTCCAGGAAATTCCCCATAATCCATAATACTCTCACTACTCTTTTCCAAAACTTTCCACCTCTCAGGATGGTGGGAATGGACAGCCCCAGCTGGTGTGTTAGTTTCCTAAAAGTGCTAGCATGTAAAAGCAGTATTCCTGGCTCCTAAACTGAAGGGCCAGTTAGGAGGATGACAGGCACATGACAAGCTGACATGACCCTGGTGAAGGACAAGGCTCCTCGTCATGACTGTCAGTTCCTTGCCACCATCTCTTCTTCTCCCAGGCAATCCCATTGCATCTCAGATAATACCATTACAGTGGAATTTAGCTTACTGCTTGCCAGAGCAATGCCTTGGCCTTGCCAGCTCCTAGACAACCTTTTCCCTTTCCAAGTTAACCCTCCAGCATTAGTTTTGGAGAAAGTGGTTTTCTCACCTCTGTTTTTGTGTTATCTCCAAGTGCAGCCACATCTCTGTCCTTTTGGTAATACGAGGGACCACATTCACTCTGCGGCTTGTCTGGTCTGATTTTTGGAGGTACTCATTTTTGGCTTAAGTGGCAGAAATCTAGCTTAAATGGACTTACTCAAAAAGGAAACATAATGGGTCACGGAACTGGAAAGTGCAAGCAGTTCCCGGCTTTAGGTCTGGCTTGATCCAGAGGCTCAAACAATGTCATCAGGAGTTTCTTGCCCTCCATTTTTCATTTCTTCTTTTTCTGCAGATATAGAATAGTTGGGATAGTCAGAAATTATGCAGAAATGCCTGGACACAGCTTTCTCTGAGAGAGCCAAGACCCAACTTCAGTCATTAGCTGTGGACGTGTTGTGATGGATGAAAGCAAGGGACACAGGCACACAAACCCAAATGCCCATAGAGTCTAGGCAGTAGTCTAAAACAGTGAAATAGGCCAGCTGGAGAACGCAAGCCTCATGCAAAAAGGGGCAATCACTATGTGGGATGTTGACCCATGGCTACACGATCTGTTCATTTTTTTGGGTAGACATAGTGTTAAACTTTATTTCTGCATTTTACTGTCTTGGATCAAATAAAATGATATTTTCAAAGTACATAAATCAGCAAGAAAACGTGTATAACCAGTTTTCTCTGTAATAATATATTTTGCATATTAATGTAAAAAATCATCCTAACACTGGTTTTATCCAAGAGATAGCTCTATTTTCTGTATCAACCTGAGAATTAGGGACAAAAGAGGAAAAATTAAAAAGAGTAGAATAAAATTTTAAATGGAAGCATTTAAAAAATTATTTTAAAAGTTTTAATTGGAGGCTAATTGCTTTAGTATATTGTGTTGGCTTCTGCCATGCCACAATGGGAATCAGCCACAAGTATACATATGTCCCTGAACCTCCGAACACCCCCACCCCACCCCAGCCCTCTAGGTTTTCATAGAGCTCTGTGTTGAGCTCCCTGTTTTGTACAGAAACTTCCCATTAGCTATCTGTTTTACCTACAGTGATGTGTATGCTTTAATGCTACTCTCTTAGCTTGCCCCACCCTCCCCTTCCCTGGCTATGTCCACAAGCCTTATCTATGTTTGTCTTTTATTCATGCCCTCCAAACAGGTTTGTCAGTACCATTTTCCTATATTTCACAATATATGACATTTGTTTTTCTCTTTCTGACTTGGGCTTCCCTGGTGGGTCAGCTGGTAAAGAATCTGCCTGCAATGCAAGAGACCTGGGTTCGATCCCTGGGTTGGGAAGATCCCCTGGAGAAGGGAAAGGCTACCCACTCCAGTATTCTGGCCTGGAGAATTCCATGGACTGTACAGTCCAGGGGGTCAGGAAGAGTCGTACATGACTGAGTGAGTTTCACACATCCTAACTTACTTCACTTTGTATAACAGGCTCTAGGTTCATTCACTTCAGCTCAACTGACTCACATTTGTTCCTCTTTATGGCTGAGTAATATAAAACAGAAGCGTTTTAATGGTCAATGCAGATCTGATTATCTTAGAAAAAACAAAAGCGAGGGCTCCCCACTAAATTGAAATCATCTTCCCATCAAAACAACTACTACAATAACAAAACCTAACTGTGAGCTTTCCTGCCTGCAGAGGATGGTGACTAGGATCTTAGTTCAGTTCATGAAGTTTCAGCTATGAGCAGCTTTTCCTCAAGCAAGTTCTGTCCAGGTGTGTGCACACTGAGTCTCTTCAGTCGTGTCAGACTCTTTGCAACCCCATGGACTATAGCCCACCAGGCTGCTCTGTCCATGGGGATTTTCCAGGCAAGAATACTGGAGTGGGTTGCCGTGCCCTCAGGGCTAAACACTGTGGACTAAAGTTGTATAAAGAATTTGGAATTCCCTCTTAACTGATTTTTTTTTCTTTCTGGGGTTCTCCTCACTCTCCAGGGGTCACTTTTGTCTCAGGCTCCTTCCTCTGGCTCATCTGACCAGAAACACCAGAGACTCTCTCACCAGAGTTTTAGCCAGCCCTGTGGCATTCCCCGCAGCAACTGCAGCTGACCTCAGGTCAAAGCCACAAAAACTAGGAACTGCATGCCTGTTGGTTGCTCCACTTCCAACATTCCTCCAAAATCCGCCTTCTTTTATACAATCTCTCGTGCTCACAACTGTATTTTTTTAAGAAAAGATTTTCTGAGTTTGTAGCATCTGTCTGCAGATGGCTCAGTTTGTTGGGTGTGCCAGATACTCAGTTCTCCAGGCTGGAAGTAGAACATTCTCTAGGGAGACAAGTTTATGTTAAACTGTTCTTCTGTGGAGGGGTGGGGGTGAGGTCCTGTCAAAGAGTACAGCCTTGTCTTCTGCCCCTCTTACCATCACCTTTGCTCTGATTTATTCTTCTTATAGAACTTACCACCGCTTGATGTTGTGTGTATTTGTATACAGCCTCTCTTTCTTCCCACTAAAATGCAAGTTCTCTGAGATCCAGGGTCTTTTATCTGTTCTGCCTCAATGTGAACTGGAAGCCTCAGCTCCCTGTAAAAGGGGAGAAGTCTGGAAGAGGTGGGCACCACGAGGGGCCTCTGAGCAGCGAGTCTAACGCACAGGTGGGTCTTCCTGGACACAGCCATGTGTGATAGCCCTTTAAGAATACACAGAGGCTTGTAGTTCAGTCACTCAGTCGTGTCCAACTCTTTGCGACCCTATGAACTACAGCACTCCAGGCTTCTCTGTCCTTTACCATCTCCCAGAGTTTGCTCAAACTCATGCCCATCGAGCTGGTGATGCCACCCATTCATCTCATCCTCTGCCGCCCTCTTCTCTTGCCCTCAATCTTTCCCAACATCAGGGTCTTTTCCAATGAGTCGATTCTTTGCATTAGGTGGCCAAAGTATTGGAGCTTCAGCTTCAGCATCAGCTCTTCCAATGAATATTCAGAGTTGATTTCCTTTAGGATTGAGTTATTTGATCTCCTTGCAGTCCAAGGGACTCTCAAGAGTCTTCTCCAGCTCCCCAGGTCAAAAGTATTAGTTCAGCCTTCTTGACGGTCCAACTTTTTATATCCATACATGACTACTGGAAAAACCATAACTTTGATGATACTGACCTTTGTAGGTAAAGTGACGTCTCTGCTTTTTAATACGCTGTTTAGGTTGGTCATGGCTTTTCCCCCAAGGAGCAAGTGTCTTTTATTTCGTGGCTGCAGTCGCTGTCCAGAGTGATTTTGGAGCCCAAGAAAATACAGTCACAGAGGCTAGTCACTGTGGTTTTTAACCACTGGGTGGCGCTGCCCTCCAATTTTCCTAAGATCAAGTCAGCCTAGACTCCCTTTTCAGGGGCTGCAAACCCTTAACCTCTGGAAACCTTATTTAAAATATCATCTCCATGGTGACACATCCTTGCCCTGACCCCCTGACTGGCAGTCAGAAAGGATCTCTCACACTGACTTCTGAACACAAGCTGTACTCCCTCCTCTCCCCTTGCCCCCCTCCTTAGTGTGAATTTCATGAATAGACATTGAGTAAACACCTCCAACCCCTCCCCTGGCACAGGAGGTGGGGGCGGGGGTTGGCAGTGGGAGCAGAGTAAATTAGAAGTGGTGGTCCCTGCCCTCTAGGCAGCCCTTTCAGCTGGGTTCAAAGGCCTAGCACTGGATGTAAAGGACGGCCCTCTCTCCTTGGCATCACTCTTGGGAAAGTTGACCGAATAGCCGCTCAAGCGGCTCGTGTTCTGACGTTCAGACGAGAAAACCATGTTGTAGGGTCTGGAGCAGAAGGCTCCTTTCTGGGAAGAATGCCAGCAGAAGAGGAAGCTCTGATTGTGTGTTTAGGGCAAACATAACGGGGCTCGTGCAAGCTCTCAATCCTACTGTTCACAATCTGGCTGTTCTCCACCCAGCAGCTTCTCCTCCTCTGTCATAACTGGAATGCAGGAACTGAGGGCTGTCCTCTCGCCCCACCAGGGAGAACCTGCTGGCCTTGTGCCTGCTCGCTCAGGGAGGGGAGCTCACAAGCTCTGAATCCCAGCTGTGAGGCAGGCCTAGCGCTGCGTCCTCTTAACATGTTCACTGGTGTGATTCTCCTAGTAACCTGTGATCGCTGGTGTTTCAGGCTTCATTTCACAACAAAGAAAAGCTGCATGTCTGAGAGGTTAAATATGGCATTCATCAACACATAAAAATGCTTTAAATGCTCACATCTTTAAAAATCCTCCCTTGAACCTTCTGGCTCTTGACCTAAGTTTGGCTTCCCTTCATAGAAAAATTCTTAGTGGAACTGCTTTTGTAGTGTTCTGGGCCCCACTTCCACAACCTCTGTTCTCCCCCTACCCCTTTGGTTGGGCTTCTATCACTATTTTCCACTGAGACTTATTGACTCATGGATGACTTTCAAAAGGAAAAAAATAGAAGTGTTAGTCGCTCAGTCGCTTCGGACCCTTTGCAACCCCCTGGACTATAGCCCACCAGGCTCCTCTGTCCATGGAATCCTCCGGGCAAAAATACTGGAGTGAGTAGCATCCTCATCTCCAGGGGATCTTCCCCACCCAGGGATTAAACCCAGGTCTCCTGCATTGCGGGCAGATTCTTTACCCTCTGAGCCATCAGGGAAGTCTATGACCTTCAAAGGTCAACTCCAAAGACCCTTTCTCTGTTCTTCTTTTTAAAAAAATATTTATTGGGCTGTGCCGGGTCTTAGTTGCAGTCTGAGGGTTTCAGTTCCCTGACCAGGGAGCAAACCCAGGCTGCCTGCGTTGGGAGCCTGGAGTCTTAGCTCCCGGACCGCCAGGGAAGCCCCTCTCTGCTCTTCCTTTCTCTCTTGGCGGCACTGAACACATTTAATAACTTTCTCTTGATTAAATGATTTTCTTGGCTTGTAAGTTATCATGCCCTCTGGGTTTTCCTGCCATCTCCCGGGCCACTGTCCCAGCCCACTTATGTGTCACTCCTGCTCTGTTCTCTAAATGTTTGAACGCCCCCGAGCCCGTTACCTGTTGCCCACTCTCTCCAGCTGACTCCGTCTGGCCCTATGGTTTTATATACTGCAGCTTGACGATCCCCTGGCCTTCCAGACTCCCATAGCCAACTTCCTTCTCCACACGGCCTCATGGACACCTAACTAGCACCTCAAAATAAACACGGGCCAAACAGAACTCTTGATCCCCCCCCTCAATTTACTCTTTCCCAGATATCCCCATTTCTATAAATTGCACCAACAGCTCAAGCCCATCTTTCTCAGTATGTCTTTTCAATTCTGTCCCCCGAGATGTCCCTAACGGCCTCAGCCACCACCACTTCCTCCCTGGTCCAAGTCACCGTCCCCTGTAGCCGGGACTGCTGTGGGGGTTCTCCCTCGCCCCCCAGGAATCCCTGTCTGTGCAGGTGACTCTTCAAAGGCCAATCAGATGCTCTCCCTCAGCTGCTTAAAAATGTCCTGGATGGCTTTCCACCTCCCTTGAAATGGACTGCACACTCCTTGCCCTGGATTACAACGCACTCCCTCCCTGCCTTTGACTTGCCCACGGCTCGTGCCGGTCTCCTCCTCACCTCTGTGCTCCAGCCAGACTGTCCCCTGCCTCGGGCTTTGCCCTGGTTGTGCCCTCTGCCTGGAAAGTTTTATCTGTTTTTGTTTTATTTAGGTCTTTGTTGCTGCACATGGGCTTTCTCTTGTTATAGGGAGCCGGGGCTACTCTGGGTTACTTTTGAGCATGGCCTAGTTGCCCTGAGGCATGTGGGATCTTCCCGGACCAGGGATCGAATCCGTGTCCCCCGCACTGGCAGGTGGATTGTTAACCCCTGGACTACTGCGGAAGTCCTGCCTGAAAAGTTTCCTTCCCCCTGGCCCGGCGGGGCTGATTCCCGCTGGTCATTTAGCTCTCAAGGGACATGTCACCTCCTCGGTAATGCCTTTCCTCACCACCTCACCTTAAGTAGACATTGAGTCACATCCCTGATCTTGAGAGCTGCCTAGAAGTCTTTCCACTCCTGCAGTTCTCCAGTCTAGGGGTGATCAAAGGTTCCACGAGACTTCTACGAATCCCCGATGACTTACTTCCCAGGTTTTGGTCTGGTCCAAGGATGCTGGCCCTGTGTCCCACCTCTGACTTTCAAAGACCAAATGGTCCCTTTTCTTGGCTCACTCAGAGTGACTTTATCCCTTCCCTTGAAATCTTAGCCCAGTCTATCCTTGCCTGGAGAATTCCATGGACAAAGGAGCCTGGCGGGCTCCATGGGGTCACGAAGAATCGGACATGACTGAGCAGCTCACACACACACACACTCACACACACACACATGCATACACACATCTGTGTCCTGGGGGCATTTCTTTCCTTCCCTGGGACATTTTCTAAACAATGAATTTTTTTCCTGCAGGAGAGGGATTCTCATCCTAGCTGATAACAGAATAGCAACATTTTACCATCACAGTTAAGAGACAGAGTTGGGATATGAACCTGGATTTGCCTGAGTGTGGATGCTTTTATTTATTTATTTTTAATTTAACTTTTTTCTCCCCTGCATCTGTGGCCTGGAGGATCTAAAATTTTGACCTGCGGACTCTTAGTCGCGGCATGTGGGATCTAGTACCCCTACCAGGGGTCGAACCCAGGCCCCCTGCATTGTGAGTGGAGAACTAGCTACTGGACCACCTGGGAAGTCCCAAGACAAAGCTTTTATACCGCACATGGACTGTGTCCCACAGATCCTCATTCAGGCTGCTGATGACTCTCAGTGGTTGCTTGCACACAGGTGCACGCACACGCGTTCTTCCCTACAGAGAGGATATGTTTGCCCTTCTGGCTGGCCTCGGGAGGTTGCCTCAAAGGCTGAAGAGCAGTTCTTACAGGCCCGCCAGAACCAGCTGCAGGACATCTGGCCGTCTGGTCTAAATTCTCATGGCTCACTGTGGGGTGTGCAGAGAGGATCCACGAGAGAGGATGTGCCGGCCAGGCTCCTGGACACCAGGTAGAATGCTCTCTGTACTGCCCAGGGCTGCTTCCTCCCTTTCTTCCCTTTCTGTCCCACCCACTGGTCCCCTCATGTTGCTGTGTGTGGCCTTCACCCCTTTCTACCCTTTTCTCTGACAGATGAGTGAAAACCCTGCTATTCCAGGCCTTATTGTCCACCTGCTACCACTCAGTCACCTTGGTCCTGCAAGGCTGACAGTATAAGCTGTCTAGGCATACATTAATGTGGATGAATCACTTTGATTGATCAGGCTAATCAGGGTTGGGAGACGCCTATGGATCAGAATGAGGAGGTCTTTCCTGGGTGTGAGACTTCTCTGGTGGCTCAGACAGTAAAGCATCTGCCTACAATGCGGGAGACAGGGGTTCAATCCCTGGGTTGGGAAGATCTCTTGGAGAAGGAAATGGGAACCCATTCCAGTATTCTTGCCTGGAAAATCCCATGGATGGAGGAGGCATCATGGTGGACTACAGTCCGTGGGGTCGCAAAGAGGCGGACACGATCCAGCGACTTCAGTTTCCTGTGTGTGTGTCTGTGTGCATATGTTAAATATGGTAAAAGCCAGGCATTTATCTACCTTGAAAAGATTAGGAATAGCCCTTTGATGGACACAGATGAGGATGGGGAGGGTGGGATGAACTGGGAGTTTAGGTTTGACATAAATACATGACATGTATGAAATAGAGAGCTAGTGGAAGCCTGCTGTGTAACACAGGGAGCTCAGCTTGGTGCTCTGTGAGGGTGGGATGGGGTTGGGGTGGGAGGGCGCGGATATATGTATACGTACAGCTGCTTCACTTCATCATACAGCAGAAACTAACGCAATGTTGTAAAGCAGTTATACTCCAAGAAAAAAACAAATAAAAACCCCCAACAATAGTAACAACAAACAGTTGATTGCAACTGAGATTAAGTTACTTTTGGTTCTGAACCACTGGGAGCTTCTGGCAAGTTTTATTATCATGTTCTGGGATGAGAATTTGACTTTGTATATAGATTTTTCAATTAGGTTTTTGGACTGACATCTCAACCTTGAACTCTTTTGATAGATTAAAAAAAAAAAAAAGACACATAATGACATTTCCATCCCAGCTTGCTAGAGTCCTGGCCCCGGCCTGTGCTTCCTGTTTTCAGCCTCAGCTTCTCCTTCACGCCTTTGACCCTGATTTTGACCCTGGTGCTGGCTAAGGACTTTGAAACCTCCTGCTTGGCTGTACACGCCGAACATGGTCTGGCTCCTGCGTCAATCCATGCCCTGCCACCTCTCCCCATTCACTCTGGCTCCTGCAAGCAAAGGTCTAGCCTGGCTATGTTGTATCTGTTGGTGATTCTGTCATCCCTGGGCTGTGAGCTCCTGGAGGATGTCTGATTACAGTTAGCTTTGATTGCAGGAATCATGGTGAGAAATCCCTGGATCCAGAAATAAGAGCTCACAGCCTGGGAGGTACAAGAAGGGAAGCACTGACCTCTGTCCGGGACAAAGGGGAGGGTTGGCGTCTGAGGCCCTTACCTGCTCCAAGCTCCTGCTTGGCTAGCGTGGTGATTGACAGGCCAGTGCAAGAGTTAAAGTACTTTTGGCACAAATGACAGAAGCTAAGACCTGCTAACTTGAGCTCATATAAAGAAAAGGGGGTAACCCAGACACCCTCGGACAGATTAATGAATGAACAAAACAGGGTAGATGCATGCAATGAAATATCATTCAGGCCTGGCAAAGAATGAAATCCTGACAACATAGATAAATTTTGAAAACATTGTGTTAAGTGAAATAAGCCATTTATAAAACGTCAAATACTATATGATTCCATTTATAAGAGGTACCTAGAGGAATCAAGTTCATAGTGATGGAAAGTAGAATAGTGGTTCCTAAGGGCTGGGGAGAATGAGGACGGGGATGTTACTGTTTACAGAGAAGAGAGGTTTCATTCTGGGGTGATGAAAAAGTTCTGGAGATGGATAGTGGTGATGGCTGCATGACAACGTGGAAGTACTTAGTGCCACTGAATTGTACACTTAAATATGGTAAGAATGTTGGGTACACGTTAGCACACACACAACAGAACTGACCTAAACCAACACGAAGTTATTGCAGAGGTGCTAGATGCCACCACGGTCCTTTAGGAATTGAAATAGACAAACAAAACAAATAGGAATAGTGGGAAGAATGCTGGGTCATCTCGTGGAACTGAGGTTAGCCAAACCTCCAAGACCGGAGGAGGGCCAGGGCAGCTCCGGGGGCTTCAGTGGACGAGTTCACAGACCTCTTCCCTTGGGACAATGCTCCAACAGCAACCAGAGCTGGTTTCTCAGTCTAGGGTTCATCTAAGAAAGAGTCTGATTGGTCAGCTGGGGTCAGGCAGCATAGGGTGGGTTAGCTTCACTTGGGAGGTGGGGGGATGGGGGCAGGGAGGCAGGATGATGTAGTACCACTGGGGGCCACTGGGGGCAGGCTTGGGTCAGTTTAGCAGAATCCAAGTCATTGGAAGACCAGTCTTCCCAGTGATCACCAAATTCGTTTCTCTATATAGCTTTAGTTGCCTGATTTGCTTTGCTGTCACAACACCATTTTGGGGGGAATGTTGGATTTCGTCTGAGTCCACTCCCTATTGTTGAGTTGGGGACAGGGAGGTAGGGAGGAGGGGAAAAAATAATCCATGTCCGGAAAAAAAATAAAGTGAAAGTGTTAGTCATTCAGTCATGTCCTACTCTTAGCGATCCATGGACTGTCACTTGCCAGGCTCCTCTGTCTATGGAATTCTCCAGGCAAGAACACTGGCATAGAATGTCATTACCTTCTCCAGGGGATCTTCCCTAACCCAGGGATCAAAGCCAGGTCTCCTGCATTGCAGGCAGATTCTGTACAGTCTGAGGCACCAGGGAAGCCCCCCACCTCTGGCCTCAGTGCCATGTAAAAGCCCCAGTTCAGCAAATGGAGAAATTTCTTGGGGGAATGTGAAGACCCTGAAAAAACTGAGATTAAGTTTCTGCTATCCCAGCAGAAAGGAGGCAGGGAGTTAGAAACAAAATTGGCAATAAAGGAAATTGTGTTTATCGAATGGTTGAGTTTTGGACCAGGATTTTACCCCTAGCCTAGCCAAATGCCCTTCCCTGTCCTACAAGACTTACAGTTGTGGGGACCTAGGGATTGACACCTCTTCTTTTGTTTAAGTACCATCTGCACCTACATCACCCTGGGGAAGACCCAATATCGGGGAATTCAGCAAAGCCTCAGCTACAGGGACAAAAATCATTAGCATTTGACTATTCCCATAAGAAAAGGTTAGGTTTTTTGTTTTTAATTTTTATTTATTTGGCTGCCTTCGGTCCTAGTGTCGGCATGAGGGGTTTTTTAGTTGCAATGTGTGGGATCTAGTCCCCTGACCAGGGATTGAATGTGGGGCCCCTGCACTGGGAGCATGGACCACCAGGGAAGTCCCAAAAGGTTAGGTTTTATGAGAAAAGCATAATAGAAGAAAAAAGAGATCTAGAAAAAGGATAAGGGTGGACAGGAAAAGTCAAGAGTCCCGTGAGTCTCTTAATGAGCCAGAGGCCAGAGGTGGTTTGACTGTTGGGAAGCAGGACGTGAGTCTTTAGGACAGGTTGGTGCATTGGAGTAAGGTGAGGGTCTGAGAGCAGGACAAGGAGGAGGATGTGAAAGTGCTGTGCTGGGCGTTAAGAATGTATCCCTGCCCCCCTCCCTCAATCTTGGCATTTCCTCCAGAGACTGAGAACATGTTCGAAATGCTTCACTTATTTGAATCTCTGGCTTCTTTCTCTGAATGTGACTCCTGTCATTCGGGCCACAGGGTTGCCCGCGTTTTCACAGGGCTATACCTTTCCCCCCGTCGACCTTGGGTTCCTTTGGAGGCCTGCCCACCACGGCGAGCTGTGGATCCAGGGTTGACCTTCCTTCCATCTAGTGATGTTATCCTAGGCCAACTTCCTGGGAGGCCACAGAGGAAGTCTGGGATCCTTGATGTACTCTTGGACCCAGTCGTTGTTGGGGTTGGTACAGATCTCTCGTTTCCGCTTGGTGATGAAGCTGTGGGGGCAGAGTTAGACCGTCAGGGGCCCTGGGACAGTTAGGGGTCCAGTCCATGTGCCCTCACTTCTAGCTCACCGGGGGCTTGCCTCATGCCCTGTACCACCTTCCTAGGCCTCCCCCTGCCTGGGTACCCTCAAAAACCCTTCCTCTCTGGCATCTAGACCTCATCATCTCTTCTTTCAGCCCTTCTCCATTCAGCCTGGACTCCAAGGCTTGGGTTCCATTATAGCCACCATTTCTTGGACCACATGAACCAGCCATGTGCCTCTGTAAGTGGCAGAATCTAGAACAAAACCCAGGTCTGTCCCCTGAGAGTCAAAGTGCAGGTCCCTTAGCTGCTGCTCCCCAGTTCCAGCATGGAGACCTGGTGCTGTGTACCCGGATCCAGCCCTGGGCTCCCCTTCCCTCTCCCTATGAATGTATGCAGGGGGGTGCTTACATGACTGCTGGCAGGTAACAGTTGAGGGCCTCTCTGTATCCCACCAACAGTTTTCTTGGCACTACTTTCTCATGATACTTCAGGCAGCAGGTGGGTGGGGGGTTCACCGACTCAGGAATTTCTGGGGGAATGACATTGAAAGCTGAGTTGAGAAGGCAGAGAGGGAGCCCATGGCTGCCCACCTCCATCTCTGCTCTCTTGCATTTTGTCCGTTCTTCTGATGGCAAAGCCATCGGTCAGCAAGGATTGATGGTAGCTTGATGGGTAACAGACAAATGAGAAAGATGAATCTTTTGTAGATCTTTCAGCCTCTGCTGATGAACTTGACTTGGCAAACACGTATTGGGCTCCTATTATAAGCCAGGTTCTAGGGGGGTTAGAACATGTGGAAAATAGTCACTACTCTTGTGTACCTTACAGACCAGTCTGGGTGAAAAAGCAAAGCGAGAAGATAAACACTACAGCAGAATGTGGAATTTGCCACAGCAGAGTAGAATTTGCCACAAGGGGCTATGGGAACAGAACGAGGGGCACCTAACCCAGCCCGGGAGCTTGGGGAAGCCCCGCAGCTGGTGGTGTCTGAGCTGATTCCTGAAGGACAAGCAGGACTTAGGCAGACAGAGGGGCCATGGGATCTGGAAGAAAGAAATACATGAGGTGCAGGAAGCCCAGCATGTCTTGGAGGATGGAGCAGTTCCAGGAGCTGCAGTGCCAAGTGGGAAGAAAGAAATAGGAAGAGGATATTAGAGAGGGAGGGGAGGGCTGCACCCCTCCTGAACTGTGTCGGGGAGCCTGGATTCTGTGCTAGAGGCACCAGAGAAGCTGAGGTCGGTGGGGGGGGGGGGGGGGGGAGATAGGGGGGGGGGCAGAAGTCAGGGCAAGGGGAAAAGGCTTGTATTTAAGTTTTGGGGCCAGACAGCATGGGTTGGAGTCTTGACTAAATGACTTGAATCACGGGCAAATTTCTTAACCTCCCTGGATGTCTCCACTCATTAAATGAAGGTAAAAAAGCCATGTCCTACACAGTAGGGGAAGGAGAAGGTAGGACGAATTGAGAGAGTAGCATGACATATATACGCTATCATGTATAAAACAGACAGCTAGTGGGAAGTGGCAATATAACCTAGGGCGCTCAGCTAGGTGCTCTCTGATGACCTAAAGAGGTGGGATGATGGGTGGGGGGAGGCCCAAGAGGGCGAGGGTATATGCAGACACACAGCTGATTCACATTGTTGTACAGCAGGAACCAACACAATATTGTAAAACAGTTATCCTGCAGGTAGCAAAATATCCTATGATACACCATAACGAAACAATATTGAAAAAGAATGCATATATATATATGTATGTATATATATATATATATGTATAACCAAATCACTTTGCTGTATAACAGGAATTAATAACATTTTGTATCAACTATACTTCAATAAAAATAAATCAATAATAAGAAAAAAAGTTATGTCCTAGATTGTGGTGAGGATGAGTTGAGAAAATGCTTGTAAAGCCCTTAACTCAGAGTCTGGCATCCAGAGTGTCGGTGCTCGTGATTAGGGAGAATGGATACGTGTATCCGTGTGGCTGAGTTCCTTTGCTGTCCACCTGAAACTAACACAACACTGATAATGGCTTTAGTCCAATACAAAATAAAAACTTTTTTTTTTAAAGAGCTAATGGTAGTAATGGCCCCTCTACTCCCCCTCTCTCTGACACTCCCAGGAGGTCAGACTTGGTTGGTTGTTAGCGCTGTGTCTCCCTTGAGCTCCCCTGACTGCTCCTCATTCAAGAATATCACCTTCCACAGCTCCCAAACCTACAGAGTGAGTGCAAAGCCCTGATGCTTGCGTCCAGTAGGTGGCAAAGCTTGAGGGCACCGTTTAGCTGATCCATGCTTTGGCTGGGCCATTTTCCTTCCCGCCTGACCTTCCTGAAGGGCACTACTGGCCCCTCCCATCCCCAGGAGGCACCTCTACCCACAGTGACCCTGGTTCTCTAAGGTGACGTTTACAAAGACCAGGGGTGTCCTGAGAGTGTGTGGGCAGATTACAAGGTGTGTGTGACCCTCGCTCCCCTGAGTGTTTACAAAGGCAGAGTCCAGCCAGACTGCATGCCAAGGGCAGCCTTAGGGAGAGAGGAAGGGCTGGGGCCGTTGAAGGCAGGTATGCCCTGAGAGAGGGCCTGAGTCCCTGGTCCCCTCCCTGTCGCCAGCCCTCATAAACATGGGTAGAGGCAGGGCCCATGAGTCTGTCTCATGGCTCCAAAGCCTTTTAATCTCCTTCAACCCCTTTTCTCTTTTTTACAAACTTTTTTTAGCCCTAGGCTGGGAGATGGAGACAGGGGTCCAGAAATCCTCAAATGGCACGTGTGGGCATCCCATTGGGGTGTCTTTTGGCTGCCATGATCGTCCCAGAAATCTACAACAGACCCTGCCAGCAAGGGTTGTTTAGCTTCAGACTCCCCTCCTGGACTTAGCCCCAAGTGTCGCTCAGCCTGCCTCCCTGACTCCCTCGGTCCCACCCTGCCAGAGCAGGCGTGGCTTTCCCCACCCACTTGCCTCGCCTTCTGTTCCTTCCTTGGCTCTTCCTCCTAAACAATCGCTCTTGCTGTGTCCTCAGGACTCCTGATGTGACCTCGACCCAGCTTCCTGAAACTGCCCAAGCCCAGCAGCTCTGGACCCCAGCTCAGCTCTGCCTACAAGAGGCCGGTGCACAGCAGCCATGGGTGCAGGAGGGGAGGGGGCCTGGGGCTGATGACGGAGACCTGAGGGCACCCTTGGCATCACCGTGCTGCCTGCTCCCTGTTCCCTTTCCTCAGTGTCGCCCTCCAGGGACAGGCAGACTCACTTGGCTGACTGTGAACAGCGGAAGTGACGGTGAGGATGAGGAGGAAGAGGGCAGCCACGGAGACCTTCATCCTCTCAGCGGGCGGTCAGGCTCCAGGGGAGGCTGGGCGGACACAGTCTCCTTCCCTGCTGATGATCCACGCGGGGCCCTCAGCTCTCTGGACTCTGACCACTTCAGAGTGGGTGGAGGAGGAGAGACAACAGTCCTCCCTCGGTGTTTGCTGAAAGGGAGGGCAGGGGAGGGCGGGGTCTGGTGCACAGTTGAGTTTGCTAATATTTGCATCTGCGTGAAGGAAAAGAGAAAGGGGCGGTGTGGAGAACATGCGCTGGGGCTGGGTATCAGGTCCCTTCAGGCCCTATTTTACTTAAACTTCACAGCGGGAGTAGAGAGTTTATTCCCATTTTGCAGATGAGGCCCCTGAGGCTCAGACAGGCTAAATAAAGCTCATTTGGGTAGGAGGCAGATGCCGTTTAGTCACTAAGTCGACTCGACTCTTTGTGGCCCCATGGACTGTAACCCACCAGGGTCCTCTGTCTGTAGGATTCTCCAGGCCAGAATACGGGAGTGGGTTGCCATGCCTTCCTCCAGGGGATCTTCTCGACCTAGGGATTGAACCTATGTCTCCTGCATTGGCAGGCGGATTCTTTACCACGAAGCCAGATAGGCAGTCCTGGAAACAGAATCTGTATGGCTTCATCAGGTTCCCTGCCCCCATCTCTACTTTGGGAAAGAAGAGGGAGGGTTGAACCGACCTTTTCCCCAGCTGATCGGTCTTTGGGAGGCAAACAGAAAGCAGGGTTAGAGAACACAGACTGAGGCAAGGGTAGGGCTTAGTGACCTCGGAAAAGAACGTCCCCCTTGCCCCCTGTCCAAGGACACATGATGGAACTCACACTTTGTTTTGCAGATTATGCTACTAATCCTCTTCCTCCAATTCCTAAAGTGCTGGATCTTTAGGTCCCTGTTTGTCTCATTTGTCAATGCTCTCATTTACCTCTTTGGACCTTGGACTGGGAACTGGTTTCAGGTCTAATCGGCTGATCCCTCCTGGGTGCCCTCGTGTGTGCGGGCAGTCTCTTCAGTCCTGTCCAACTATTTGTGACCCCATGGACTGTAGCCAGCCAGGCTCCTCTGTCCTTAGGATTCTCCAGGCAAGAATACTGGAGTGGGTTGTCATGTCCTCTTCCAGGGGATCCTCCTAACCCAGGGATCAAACCAGCTTCTCTTAGGTCTCCAGTATTGGCAGGCGGGTTCTTTATCCCTAGCGCCACCTGGGAAGCCTGGATGCCCTCAGTGTGGGTTAATCCAATCTGCCACCATTGCCAATCATGGCCAGCAGAGGGCCGTCCCAAACAGTGAACCTGACAACCTGCTTCTGGGTCCCAGAGTTCCAGCTTCTGCCCTTGGCTTTGGCTAAAGCTGGACCTGCTCCCTCGGGCTTCCCTGGTGGCTCACTGGTAAAGAATCTGCCTGTAATGCAGGAGTCGCAGGAGACGCAGTTTCGATCCCTAAATTGGGAAGATAGCCTGGAGGAGGGCATGGCAACCCACTCCAGTAGAGGAGCTTGGTGGGCTACAAAGTGACTTAGCGTGGGCCCGAGGACCTGCCCCTCAGTATCTTCTCTCTTCTGACTGCCTTGGAACCCTGTTCCAGGCTGAAAGCAGCTTTAAAGGAAGAAATGAAAGAGGGGATTTGATCTTTGATGGACTGTGACCTCTAGAGGCATGAGGGAGTGTTTCAGGAGATAGGGATGGCAGGGGGTGGGGTGGGGGGGAGAACGTGGGAGAACAAGGACATCGAAAATCCTTGTGGGCCTTGCTGTTTGGCAAGATTGCTTATAAAATAGGGAAAAACATGCAATGCCCCGGTGGGTTCAAGACAGTTAGTGGTGGTAAAGCTGTGGCTTTTTATGAAGGTAGAGGGGTAGGTATATGAGATACCCCCCTTTGTACCTCTATTTATGGGGGAGAGGAGGTATGAGGAAGCCTGCTGTACCTTTGCTGTGCAGGCACCCTCTTGGTCTTTGTCTGTGGAGGGCTGGAGACCAGAGAGGGTGGTCAGAGCGTCTACGCTGGGTGTGGTCTTCCTCTGTGTATGCAGAGCTCCTTGAATCTGGAAGATGGGTCTGAGAGCCTTTGGGGCCAGCTGGAGCATAAGCTCCCTCTTGGTTCCTTTCTCATGCCGTCTATTCACCCATTCACCATCCATTCATCCACCCATCCATTCATCCATCCATCCTCCCATCCATCCATCCATCCGCTCATATAGCCATCCATCCATCCATCTATGCACCATCCATCCATCCACAATCCATTCATCTGTTCATTCATTTTTGCATTCATCCATCCACCCATTCATCCACCATCCAGTATCCATCCATCCATCCACCATCCACCCATCCATCCACCATCCACTATCCATCCATCCATCCACCCATTCATCCACCATCCACCATCCACCCATCCATCCATCCATCCACCATCCACTATCCAGCCATCCATCCATCTATCCATCCATCCACCCATCCATCCATCCATCCACCCATTCATCCACCATCCACCCATTCATCCACCATCCTCCCATTCATCCACCATCCACTATCCACCCATCTGTCCATCCATCCACCCATTCACCACCCATTCATCCACCCATCCATTTATCCATCCATCCTCCCATTCATCCACCATCCACCATCCACCCATCCATCCACCATCCACTATCCATCCATCCATCCACACCCATCCATCCATCTACCACTCATCCATCCACTTCCTGAGCACCTGATGTGGGCCAGACTTTTTGCTATGCCTTGTGCAGTACACAAAGATAAATAAAACAATGTAGTGCAACCTGATGTGTGTATGTGGGTGGGGAAGAACTGGATAAAATATGTCCATGAATCATTCCTCTCTTAGCCAGCAGGGGACAAAGGCCCTGGGACCAGCACAGAAAAAGACTATGGAATTTGAGTGCTATAGAGAGGCCTTTATGAAGACTTAGCTGCAAAATCAAACTTTCCTTGTGAAGCTTAAATAAATGAATGCACATAGACTGCTTTAGCAGAGTGCTTGGACTATGGAGGTGCTACAAAATTAGTATCTGTTTTTATTGTGGTCATTACTGTCTCAAGCTAGCCTTCATACAGGATGTTTTCCTCACTTCCTGCTCATTTTCTCTCTACCTCCACAGCAGACCTGACCCATTTTTTTTTTTTTTTTTTGGCACCAGGCTCTGGCCAGACTTCTGCAGAGTGAAGCATGAGGCTGAGGGTGCCACCCTGAGCAGGGCTCACCAGTGTCCTCAAGTCCACTGCCAACGGGCAAATTTAGTAGAAATGAATGAGGGCAGGGAAGGGCTTGACTGGTCTTTAATTCAAGTCAGGCCAGCTCCCAGGAGGCAGCTGGGGCTGAGTTGGGAGTGGGGAGAGGGGTTCAGCCCCCTCTCTTTAAATTTCGAGCTGTGTCCCTCTCCATTGCTTCTGGGTCACTCCTCCAGTTCCTTGATATAGTCCCGGACCCAGCCATCGCGGGGGTTGGCACAGATGTAATGGCCCTTCTTGGTGATGAAGCTGTGGAACAAGAGGGGAGAGGGATGACCAACCAAGGCTCCGGTAGCCAGGGAGCGAGATTCGGTCCTTCCTTCTTCACAGATTCCTCATCCCACCCAGACTAGTTCCTCTTCCTCAGTTAGAGGCAGCCCAGGGCCTGCACCTTTTCTGAGATGCACCCTTCAGCCCCTCAGGACCCCTTAGACCCATTTAGTCTCCACTTCCCCACCCTGGAAGTGTCCCTTGCCTCCCCTTCCCCTCCCCCACACCCTCATCCATTGGCCCAGCTTCCTCCTGGCCCCAGCAGGCTCCCCCTGATGATGGCCCTGGATCCCCAAGTCTGGTTCCCCCCACCCCACCTGGTGCTGCTTCTCTCTCTATGGACACACCTGAGAACACTCTGGGGAGCACCCATTTTGCATTCTCCCTCTCCCACCGTGCTCCCAGCCCTATGGGCTTTCCCACAGTGTGGCATGTGGGTGCCACTTACACGATTCCAGGCTTGGAGCACTGGCTGCTGGTCTCATAATAGCTTGAAACACGCTGCCGAGGGACTGCCCGGCTCACGTAGGTGAGGCAGCACTCGGCGGGGTGGTAAGGTCCTCCTGAGTAGAAAGAGGGGAGTGAAACTGAGATCAGGGTGCTCCTTAAAGATGCTGGGTGCTGGCTGCCTCTGGAACCCTAGGGGGTGCAAGAGGGAAGGCAGGAGGGGACTGCACCCCAGGATTCAGAGAGAGGGCTGTAGAAAAAGCTCAGTCCTCTGGCCTCCCTCTCAGGCTAATCCCCGGGCTCCTCTTTCTCTCCTCCTTCATCACTGATCACCCTGACTCCCTTTCTCTCACACCCATGGAATCCTTTACCAAAGTCGCCCCACAGACTGTAGTCCACCAGGCTCCCCTGTCCTTGGAATCCTCCAGGCCAGAATACTGGAGTGGGCTTCCCATTCCTTTCTCCAGGGGATCTTCCGTCTCCTGCATTGCAGGCAGATTCTTTACTGTCTGAGCCACCAGGGCCTTCCCTGCTCTAAACCAGCCAGCTCCCTGACCCCACATTAGATAAAAATACCCATCCTATAGCATCCTAACCAATCACCTAATGCCACTCTTCTAGCAGGAAGTTTGTCTTGAGGCTATAAAAATTGGCTGCCAGCTCACGAAAGGCACTGGCTCTGTCTTGAGCCAGCCCACTGGTCTAATGGCATCTCTTGGTCTTGTAAACTCTATTCTCCCATTCTGCCTTGTGTCTGGAAATTCTTTTCCAACCTGTGTATAGACCACGACAATCGCCACCCCATCCCTAAAGGACTGGCTGATGATTTTGAACTCTAGATGGAAGAGCAGCAAAGCCCAGATCTCAGCGAACCCACAGCATTCCTGGGGAAAAGGGAAATTAGGGGGAAAAAATGCCAATAAGATTGGGAATACAGATCCTGTCTCTCCCAGTGCCCCCATCCTGCCTGATCTCCACTGAACCCACACCCTGCCAAGAGGGCAGAATGCCTACACCAAGCCCCAAAGACAATGGCCAGGGAGCTAGGACTCCCAGATCTAACCCCGCCCAGCCTCTGCTGGCTTTGCACCCGTCACCACCCATGTCTCCTCGTCTGTGAATGAGGTGGTTGATTGCATTGGTGGTTGACTGCATTTTACACTCAGCTTCCTGGAGGCATAGAGGCACTTGGGAGCTGAGTCACGGGGATAAAACCCCATCTGCTGTTCCCCCCCTCCCCACCCCATTTTACATTCTGGGCCTCCTGTGTAAGATTTTGCTGGAAGAAAAGTTTTCCTGATCTAAAACACTTAAACATTTTTTCAGTTTTTTGATTCTGAAATTTCATGGCTCTTGTAGGAGGTGCAAGGGTGTGACAACAAAGTCACACCAAGATTGAATTATGGGGGCAGCAGGGGAGGGGTTTCAGATCAAGGGCCTTGCAGTTAGCGGGTGCAGTGATCGGGGCCGTCATGTTATGTGACCAACCTGGACAGAAATGTGGGTGTGCACAGCAGTGGCCTCGGGATCACCAAGGTGCTTGGGTGGAAAGGGAAGGGCTGGTCATCTTATCCAGTGCCATCTCCAGCAGCACTGTCGCCCCCTGAAGAGTGGAATGAGGGGCCCCTTGGTCCCTGGGAACCGCTATCACTGCATTCCTCTGAGCTGCCCAGTGACTCCTCAGATAAACAAAGCAAACTGTCCCCATTCCACCCAGTTTAGTCTAGCTTCATTTCAGCAGCCTTCTATGTTTCCCCTCAGTTTCTAAAAAGGAAACGAGGTAAAACTGCAGAGCGAGGAATAGCTTGGGTTGCCTGTAAAGGCAGCTCATCCTAAGAAACAAGCTGAAAAATGGTGGCCTAGGGAAACCCCTCCCCAACTGTTGCTTTCCCCCAAGTACATTCCTAAGCGATGCTGCACTCATGGGGTAGGGAGACCCTGGAAGCAGCCTGGACCCAAATCTCAGGGGGTAAAAGGACAAAGCGGCCTTGAGGGTCCCAAACACGTCTCCCCAGTCTCCTGCGGGTCAATGAGCCCAAATGGGATGGGCCCGTCTTTAGTTTAATGGCAAAGAGAGAGGAATGGAGGGAGGCCTCACTGCATGGCGTTGGCAGGGAGGGGACTGATCTTGGGCAACGTGAGGATGAAACCAGTTTAAGAGGACACCAGACACAATGGAATACTACTCAGCCATAAAAAGAATGAAATATTGCCATTTGCAGCTGCCTGGTTGGACTTGGAGGGCATTGTGCTAAGTGATTCCCTGATAGCTCAGTTGGTAAAGAATCTGCCTGCAATGCAGGAGACCCCAGTTTGATTCTTGGGTCAGGAAGATCTGCTGGAGAAGGGATAGGCTACCCACTCCAGTATTCTTGGGCTTCCCTTGGAATGGCTCAGCTGGTAAAGAATTCGCTTGCAATGCGGCAGACATGGGATTGATGCTTGGGTTGGGAAGATCCCCTGTAGAAGGGAAAGGCTACTCATTCCAGTATTCTGGCCTGGAGAGTTCCATGAACTATATATCCATAGGGTTGTAAAGAGTAGGGCATGACTGAGTGACTTTCACAGCAACATGACATGCTAAGTGAAATAAGTCAGGCAGAGAAAAAGAAACATAGTATGATATCCTTATATGTAGAATCTAACAAACTTGTCAAACAAGTGAATAGAACAGAAAAGAAACAGGCTCGCAGATATAGAGAACAAACTGGTGTTTATCAGTAGGGAGAAGGAAGGTGGGAGAGGCAAAGTCGGGCTAGGGGATTAAGAGGTACAAACAATTAAGTATAAAATAAGCTACAAGAATACATTATACAACACAGGGCATATGGTCAATATTTTATAGCTATAAATGGAATATGACCTTTAAAAATTATGAATCACTATATGAAACACCTTAAATAATATAAACTTGTGTGTGCACGCGTGCTAAGTTACTTCAGTCCTGTCCGACTTTTGTGACCCTATGGACTAGCCCACCAGACTTCTCTGTCCATGGGATTTCCCAGGCAAGAATACTGGAGTGGGCTGCCGTATTCTCTTCCAGGGTATCTTCCGCACCCAGGGATCCAGCCCAAGTCTCTTGCATCTGCTGCCAGTGGGTTCTTTACCACTGGCTCCACTTGGGAAGCCCATAAAACCTTGTATACCAGCTGTGTTGTTGTTGTTTAATTGCTAAACAGTATCTGACTCTTTGCAACCCCTGGACTGTAGCCCACCAGGTTCCTCTGTCCATGGGATTCTCCAGGCAAGAATAATAGAATGGGTTGCCATGTCCTCCTCTAGAGGATCTTCCCAATTCGGGGATTAAACCATCATCTCCTGCTTGGCAGGTGGATTCTTTACCACTGAGCTACCTGGGAAGCCCACAGCAACTATACTTCAGTAATAAAGAAAAGAAGACGATAGACCTCCTTCTGGACTCCCTTTCTCTTTACATCCCCAAGAACCCAGCGCCTGCTTGTTACCCCACAGGGACCGAACTGGGAGGTGTTGCACTCACTTGAAGAGGATTCATTCTTGGACCCAAGGGCCACAGTGATGCTGAGGAGGAGGAGGAGGAAGGAGACGGCTGCCGTGGAAACCTTCATCCTCCCGTGGAGGGAGCAGCTGCAGGAGGAGAGGTAGCCTGGTAGGGGCTTCGGAGGCTCCTGGGCTTCAGAAGTTTTGAGAAATGTTCATGGAGACAAAAAAAATTTTTTTCAATAAGGGAACTAGGATTTCAAAGGGAAGTAGGAAGCAATAGATCTCTCAGCGATTTCACATCCTGCACATGTGTTGAGGGTGGAGTGAAGGAAGCCTGGAGAGCCAAGATTTCAGAGAGGAAATTGACCTCCACCTCAGTGGGAATATGTTTAACCCTTTTCTATTGCCACATTTTAGATATTTTTATTTTTTATCCCACGCTCAGTCACACAGTTGTATCTGACTCTTTGTGACCTCATGGACTGTAGCCCACCAGGCTCCTCTGTCCATGGGATTCTCCAGGCAAGAATCCTGGAGTGGGTCGCCATGTCCTGCTCCAGGGGATCTTCCTGACCCAGGGATCGAACCCGTGTCTCCTGCATCTCCTGCATTGGCAAGCGGATTCTTCACCTCTGAGCAACTTGGGAAGCCCTGTTTAACCCTCTGACATAAGCCTTTCCTTAGTCACAGGAAGACCACGAGCCCGGTGGGGAGGGGAGACTGGCTCAGCCTTAGCTCAAGAGCTCAAGGCTGGGAGGTGTCCTGTACCTAGTTTTGCAGAGGTCAGAGGGGATTTGGGGTAAGAGGATAAGGTCTCCCGTCTTGGAAACCCTCACTTAAGCTCTTCAGCAGAAGCTTTGGCTCCCAACCTCATTCTCACTCCTTCACTGTCCCCTGGGCTTGAAGAAGTGCCGTGGTGCTCAGTGGATAATTTATTTACCAATCTTTATACTTTAATATGGGGCTTCCCAGGTGGTGCTACTGGTAAAGAACCCGCTTGCCAATACAGGAGACAGAAGAGACATGGGTTTGATCCTTGGATCAGGAACATCCCCTGGAGGAGGGTATGGCAACCCTCTCCGGTATTCTTGCCTGGAGAATCCCATGGACAGAGGATACAGTCCATAGGGTTGCAAAGAGTTGGACATGACTGAAGCAACCTAGGGCGCGCGCGCGCGCACACACACACACACACACACACACACACACACACACTTTAATACACACTGGCTGTTGTCCCAAATGCTTCATGAATATTAGGCATTTTAAGCCTTATATTATCAGTTGAGGAAACTGAGTCACAAAAAGCATCCATAACTTGCCCAAACTCTGACAGTTGATAAATGGAATCAAGCTTCAAACTCTGATCGGGTAGTCTGGCTCCCAAGCCTTTTTTTTTAAAAAAAATATTTATTTAATTATTTGGCTGTACTGAGTCTTAGTTGCAGTGTGCAGGATCTTCCATCTTCATAGTGGCACATGAGATATTTAGCTGTGGCATAAGGAATTTTCAACTGTGGCATGTGGGACCTAGTTTCCTGGCAAAGGGATGGAACCTAGGCCCCCTGCATTAGGAGCATGGAGTCTTAGCCACTGGACCACTAGGCAAGTCCTCCAAGTCTGCGTTCTTAACCACTGTGCTATGGAGGAGAACCATGGGAGTCCCAGTCAAGTGGTTTCTGAAATCGTGCTGCTTGGTTTGGCTTCTCTACAAAACCTTTAGTCTGAGACATTTCTGAGTTCAGGGAGTAGATCTCTTTGGGACCTTCTCCCAGTTTCTGACCTCGTGATGGGAACCTAGAAGATGCCTTATTTGGGGTTCAGTTCAGTTCAGTCACTCAGTCGTGTCTGACTCTTTGCAACCCCACAGACTACAGCACGCCAGGCTTCCCTGTCCATCACCAACTCCCAGAGCTTGCTCAAACTCACGTCCATCGAGTTGGTGATGCCATCAAACCATCTCATCCTCTGTCACCCCTTCTTCTCCTGCCTTCAATCTTTCCCAGCATCAGGGTCTTTTGCAATGAGTCAGTTCTTCACATTAGGTGGCCAAAGTATTGGAGTTTCAGCTTCAGCATCAGTCCTTCCAATGAATATTCAGGACTGATTTCCTTTAGGATGGACTGGTTGGATCTCTTTGCAGTCCAAGGGACTCTAGCAGGTAGCCAGCAGGTTTCTTGGACTAGTGGTGGCCTGGAGCTCGGTGCTGGAAACTGTTCTGAAGCCATGTCTGTGGATCATGTGACTGATGTGCTTTCTGTGAAGGGGCAGCTCGCATGCTATGTACTTGCGGTCCTTAGATCTCTCCACGTGGGCCATTTACAGAGGAGGAACTGGGACTCAGGTAGGGCAGAGACTCACTCACATTCATGAAATGATTTGGATGCAGGACCGATCCACTCTTCCATCTCTTGGTCCAGTGGCTTTGACCATGCTCTTCTTCGGGGGCAGGGAGGTGGGCTTGCCCTATTCTTCTTGCTTTTGTGGTTAGAAGGCTGTTTCCATCTTCTCTCCTCCACTCATTGAGGCAGGGCAGGCCTAGCAGATAGCAAAAGATCTGTAAGTATATGTTTTATTTATTTACTTAAAAAATATTTATTTGGCTGCGTTGTGTCTTAGCTGCAGCGCGCAGAACTTTTCTTGCAGAGTATGGACTCTCTAGCTGTGGTTTGTGGGCTCAGTTGCTCTGCAGAATCTTAGTTATCCAACCAGGGATCAAACCTGCATCCCCTGCCTTGCAGGGTAGATTCTGAACCACTGGACCACCAAAGAAATTCCTCTAAGTATATGTTTTAGAAGAAGGATGAATTGAGCTAGACTAAGTATGTATATCTCACAGAAAATAGTTGAATTCTCACGCTTAGGTGCCAAGACTGTCATTTATTCAAACTTTTCTGTATTGTTATCTATAATAACACTGTTAAAATGCCTAGAGTCAAGTGATAGAAATTGTTGTCAGCAACAATGGAAGGAAATAAACTGTTTCTGTGAAGAATGTGGGTTGGGACGAAATAATGACACCCTCTTTGTTTTTGTGGAGACTGGCCTACCTGCCAAGTTGTTGCTTGGATCTTTAGAGGAAAGTCTTTATTTTTCGAGCAGTTATTGAGTTCCTATCTAGTTAGCCTGGGTATGCTCACTGCGGTAATAAACAACCCATAAGTCTCAGGGGAGTCATTAAAGGAAGGTTTATTTCTTGCTCATGCCACAGTCCGCTGTGGGTCAGCAGTGGGGTGAGGGTGTGTGTTGGGCAAGGCTTTTTCATGCACCCATTGCTTTTCTCAATAAAGTTTAATTTTAACTCTTTGACGGGATTTTATAAATGACAGCTATTTTTATTTAATAGTTACAAATCCATTGAACACTCTGGAATGTATGGAATCAGAGAGCAAGATCAAGAAAAATGGCCGAACAGTATGAACAGTAAAAATTAGGGGTAAGTGGAATTTTAACTTGTGATTTACTTAGAAACCACTCATTTTCCTTTCCTTTTAATTTTTGGAGAGGTTTTTGGCCTTTCCTTTCTGCAGTTCTTTTTCCTCTTGATGATGCTTTTCACACCTTTTATCTTGTGAAGATTTTCAAAAGGGGGCCTCCAACTTTGCTGCCAAAGGGGAGAAGCAGAGGGGGATGGGCAGATTTTCACGGCCCAGTTCTAGAAATAGTATAAATTACTTTCACTTACACTCCAGGGCCATCAAGAGAAAAGGGTATGAGCTACATTACTTTAAAAATCTTGTCTATGGTTCTAAAAGTGAAATAGTAAACGTATGGATATTTTTAAACAACTTTAAAGCACATATTTTTTTTAGCTATTTTGCACTTGTAAGATTTTTACTATTTTTTTTTTCTCCCACACCACATGGTAAGTGAGATCTTAGTTTACCCTCCAGGGATGGAAACCATGCCTCCTGTATTGGAAGTGTGGAATCGTAACCATGGGTGCAGTAGGGAAGTCCCAAGATTTCTACTTTTAAAAATTCAAAAATTGGTTGTCAGACTTACTGAGCCACGTTTAAACTTTTCCCAGTGCTTCCCTGGTGACTCACCAATAAAGAATCCACCTGCCAATGCAAGAGTGTGGGTTTGATCCTTGGGTCCAGGAGATCCCCTGGAGAAGAAAATGGCAACCTGCTCCAGGATTCTTGCCTGAAGAATCCCAGGGACAGAGGAGCCTAGTGGACTACAGTTCATGGGGTTGCAGAGAGTCAGACACGACTGAATGACTAGTCACAGCACAGTCACTCAATCATTGTCTGCTTGAGTGATGATAAATATCTGTTTCAGGATTCTAGAGAAAGGGAGAGGGGTGCTCTGATTGGCACAGTGAGGGAAGATTTTATGGTGGCATCTAAATTGAACCTTGCAGGATGGATTGAATTTTGCTGGGAGGGTTGAGAGCAGGGGGCATTTCTGGCAGAGTCACCACAGAGAACAAGGAAATGAAAGAGAACCTGTTGTTTTTGAGGAACGGTGAAAAGAGAGTATTATGTAACTGACTTTATGTAACATTGCATTGTCTCCTCAAAGAGCTCCGAGAACAGCTGTGACTGACCAGGTGCTTGGTCAGGAAGGAAAGTTTCATTTCACCCCTCATTTCTTTTCAGCTGCCATTGTTGTGAACCAAAGCCTTGATCCAGAGACACCTGGCCCACAGCCCTGGTAGTCTGTGCTCACCATTTCGCTCTACTCAGCTGGCAAGTCAACCAGCCAGAGGACCCAGCGAAACCACACCCGTTGCCCTTAGGGCTAGCATTGCTTTACTCCAATAGTTCTTTGAGATCTTCAAGTCTCTGAAACAAAATCTCAAGAGTATCAAAGAAAAGGGGGGGAATGGGATAACCAAGCAGGACTCTCTGGGGCCTTCTCAGGACAGACTTGTCCCCCATATCCTCTGCTTTAGCTCTTTTCTGAAGTACCTAGATAATAGTATCTGATACACATTTCCTGAGTTGTTTTACAGATGTGAAAACTCCTCATCAGATGGAAGATGTTACCTACTGGATGACCAAGGGCTCCTAGCCCCAGGCCTCCTGGAGCCTCAGTTCAGTCGCTGAGTTGTGTCCTCCTCTTTGTGACCCCATGGACTGCAGCACGCCAGGCTTCCCTGTCCATCACCAACTCCCAGAGCTTGCTCAAACCCATGTCCATCGAGTTGGTGATGCCATCAGACCACCTCATCCTCTGTTGTCTGCCGGGGTCCAGCCCCAGCGGGTCCGGGGGTCTTGAGGGATGAGTGGCATCGGTGGAAGAACTGAGCTGAGTTGATGTGTGGTGATGGAGCAGTCTCTCTCGTTTATTGTTGGTTTACAGTTGTATAGCCAAAAGACATCCCCATTACATCATTACATCACCTATCATTCTATACAATTTTTTGTTTTCTACCGTCCATAACAACCTTATCATTGAGCTCATTCCCCAATCTATCATGAAACATTCCC